>VWZY01011884.1:96182-131661 GCA_013399075.1 Chloroceryle aenea | reverse complement strand
AGTTAGCAGACAACACTAAATTGGGTGGGAGTGTTATCTGCTTGAGGGAGGAAGGCTCTGCAGGGGGACTTTGACAGACTGAGCCAAGGTCAGTTGTATGAGCTTCAGCAAGACCAAGTGCTGGGTTCTGCACTTGGGCCACAACAACCCCAGGCAACACTACAGTCTTGAGGAGGAGCAGCTGGAAAGCTGCCTGGCAGGAACGGTCCTGGGGGTGCTGGTTGATAACCATNGTTTTTTTTTTACCATTTCTTATTCCATTTTAATATCCTTTGAAGCCAGAGGACTATTTGGATTGAGCTGGTTTGCAGTTTGATTCCACAAGCTGAAGGCTGAGTGTGTATGCCATGTGGACCACATGGAGGAGAGTGCAGGATCACACAGCCTAAGAGCAGTATGTTGCAGAGTATGATACCTGTCTGGGATACTGCAGGATTATTTCAAAATCTTTGCAGGAATTTGTAAATGCAGTGTTTCCATGGGTGGTATTACAGGCTAAGTGATGAAGACACAGCTTTTGTACACTTTTTTTCCATATAAACAGTCATTGCTTCGTGTAGACATGGTTTTATTGAATGCAAATTATCAGTGTGTTTTCTGTGATGCAGATTGGCAATCTGCTCTGTGGAGGTGCTTAATACCAAGGTTTTAAAGTACTTTTTTTTTGAGTTTGTTTTCATTTGTTCATGTGAATGAGTCAATGTTTCCATTTCCACCTGAAAAAAAAGAAGGATTAAAAGTGTAATTCCTGAGAGAAGTATTCAAAGTCAGCAAAGAAGGTCAACACTAGAACAAATCCTAATTATTAAGAATTACCCCTAACTATTGCAAGATTTTTGTAATGGGAACATAATCAAGGACTTGGTGCAAGTTTGGTTTTCAGTAGTGCCAGTTTGGTTTGACCTTTAAGCAACCAAAAAGTACAATTCTTGTTTGTGTTTAATAGTGGAGGCAGTTTTATTTTCCTTTCCCTCTGCTGTAAAAACGGAGAGCTTCACTGCTGCTGTTGATTGCTGATAGCAGCAGTGACTCACCTTAGTTTCACACTTACGCTGTTCTGGAATTTTTGTGTGTGCGCGGAAGCCCCAGCGTGACTTTCTGCTCTGCAGCTGGAAGAGCCAAGTGAGGAAGTGTGGCCAGCCAGCTCCTCACTGCAGAGTTCTCTGGACTGCACTCTAATGTTACACCAGGATTTAATTATGTGTTGAGTAGTCAGTAGAGATTTATCTTTGAGGCAGAAGTTAAATATAAACTTCTGTTATAAACAGATCCCATTCCCCCCTCCCCCCCCAGCTTTTATATGAACTGCAGGAGTCTGGATTTGCTTGTTTTCCAGCTGATCAAGGGAAGTCCTTTACTGTGTGTAATAAAAAGTTAATGAAGAGCTATTTTTTTTTGACAAAGAGAAGTGCATCATATACCACACTCAAGTTTGCTTCTTTTGGGGATATTCTGCAACCTCCTCAATGGCTCTGATGGTTTTCCTGATGTCTTTTATTCTTGCAGATAGCCATACTGCCCATATTTATGTCACTCATGCCCTGCTTTTCTTCACAATATCCATCCTTTTCTTCCTGTGCTGCTCTTAATACACATTATTTGTACTTGGTTTTAACCAATGTAGGTATGTGGAGCGGGGGGTGGGAAGGGAGGAGTTCTGTTGTGCAGGGAGGCAGCTATAGCTGGCACCCACTCAGTCTGTAATTACTGAGGTGTTGAACAGGAACATGGTATCCCTTGTATGCCTTGATTTCCTTTCTTGCCTTTTCAGAGTGTTACTGAAATTGTAAAGTTCTGCCCCTTTGGTACCTATGACATGCCTTGAATTTTGGAAGGCCATGTCTGAATGAGTCCAAAGCTGTATCCACAAGGAGAAGAGATGGAGTCAGATGGGGAGAAGGGGCTGGTCTCACAAGTGTTGTGCAGACATTAATTGTCTTGACCTAGAATCAGCTCACTCAAACTTATTTTGTGGTGTGATATCTAAGCACGTTAGTGAGGCTGAAAGTTTTTGGAGAGCCAGACAAATGCTCTGTTCACAGAGAACAACACATCCTGTGACTTGGCTGCTCTTGTCTGCAGGATATGTGAAAGCATGTGATTTTTGGGGGTTGATTTTTTTTTTTTTTGAGTGTTGAGTCATATGATGCCGTTCTGGTTTAAGATGAGACAGCTGTATTACCCTTGTTTCACTTTGAATATGAGGATGTTGATTCAGTGGGATTCCTTATATTTTATTGTTATTGCATTTTTATTTTCAAAGTGTACTTTCTGCTTTTATTAATAGGACAGACTGAGTTATTAAATCAAGTAGGTCCAACAGAATACATTTTGTTCCTTTCTGGTCCCTGTTCAAAATGTGTTTAGTGAAGGAGAAAATTTGCAAAGATGAATTTGTTTGAGGTTACATGTAGGAGCCATCGGGGGTATTCAGTTGTATTCAAAACCATCAGAAATAGCAGTTTGACTATCTTTATAGCTTCTGCTAAACAGAATTTGCACACTTAAGAAAACACACAGTCCAGAAACAGATGGCTGTTTTACCATAGGGGAAATAAACTTTGGAATAGGGTAAGTGTGCAGCTATATGAGCAAGTTTTTCCTGAGATGAACTAAAGGGTGTTTTGAAAGGTTGGAACTTTTCCACAGTATCCATAAGATGGATAAGTGGGGATTGTGTGATAAGTGGGGAGTACAGGAAAAGTATACAGTGGAGTAGCTGGTAGGTGGTAAATTGGCAGCCCTACCTTACTTTCCAGTGCGAGGTCTGTGTAACTGTACCCCGAGGCTTTGTCTGCACTGTGCTTGTGACTAACTCAATTCAGGCACCTTGGTTTCTTACTGGGTTTAGCAAGTTTGGTGCAGTTGGGATCAGATCAAAACCATGCTTTTTAAAACGCTCAGCAGCGCGGATGTGGCTGGCCATTCTTACTAACAGGTTCACCTAGAAATGTGTTTTAACAGAGTGTAAACCTTTATCCTGTTACAGTTTATAAGCAGGCTGACATACATTTTGTTCTTGCCTTGAACCCATTTTTCACACTTGTTCTTCTGTTCACATATACTCCATCAGCACAACAGCAACCACTCGGTGGAAACATGGAAACAAGTAAACATGATTTATCTTAATTGTTAAAAGCATGGGCTTGTTTTGCATGGGGTGTTTCAGTTCATTTTATTTTCTGCCTTTGGCAATGGCTCTGTACCAGATGTACCGGAGAAAGATGTAACAGCACGTGTAATGAGCTGATATAGAGCAGCTTTCCCACAGATGGAGCTTCTCAACGCGTCCTCTTCATCAACAGTCTCCTAAAAGCAATGTAAACTGTTGAGAGAAGATACCCATAAACATTTTGGCATGACCGTATCACCTCCTGCCTGGTGAAGACCATTTGTGTGCCCAGTTAAGATATTAATACACTGGCCTTCTCCATTAGCCCTCCCTGGAATGGTGCTCCAGTCAGACGATCCCATTACACTGCAGCCAGTAACCGGCTGTTACCACAAACATGAGGGCAGCTGGTTTATGGAGGGTTGTGAAGACCTGCTCTAGCTCCTATGGTTAAGGTTGAAAAGACTCCAGTCTGTTTCCTGGTCCAAATTCTGACCAAGGCTGTGAATTATATTTGAAGTGACTATATTTAGTTACTTTAATTAAAATATTTTAATATGTGAAGAAGATAATAATTTGGAGAATTAAAAAAAAAAATAAATAGTAACAATAAAGAATGTGGAGCCCTTCAGCCATTCAGTCACTCCCCAGTTGTAGCAGAAAAATTATTAGTAGCCACCGACAAGCTTTTGCTAGGTGTTTGATACCCACTGGAAATCAGTTTGATTTGTAGTTGATGGATTGTAGTTGATGAGTACACACAAAATACAGGCTAGTGGGGCCATTTTTTCAGTCTTGGAGATGCCAGTGATTTAACAGTCATACTGCAGAATCCTCCCTGAGGATGTTTGCTGTACTTGTTCTAGGACTACTGTCAGTAGGCTTGTCATCCCATCCCAGTGCCTTTTGACAGCAGATTTATTTTTGCTATTATTCCCTTTGGGATGGTTGGAGAAATAACTGCCATCATTCCTGCAGACCTTCTGATGCTCTTGCGGTCATTTTAAAATCCAGAATGTACTATTTATTTTTAAATATTGTTGGATCTTTTGAGTAGACATTTTTTATTATGGGATATTTGTGAAGATAATTAAAAAAAATATTGTGTCTTCTGGGTTAAATATTAATTGTCTTCATGCTTCTAGATATGCGTAACCTTTCTATGAATAACACAGTGCAAAAGAATTCTTATGAAATGGCTGACTTGCCACATTTACTTGTTGCTTTCCGGGCAATAGATTGGGCATGAGATCATGGGAATTTGCTGTTCTGCTTATGAAAGCTGAGATGATTGGAGAAGGATGCCATTGGTATTTGAATTGGTAGCTTAGCAGTTGGAGAGAAACATCTTCTTTTGAAATACATGCATGGCCTCCGACTCAGTGAGCTGTTGCCCAGCACGTTCTTGAGCTCTTTGCTGCTGGAGCAGCCTGAGCAATGCACATTGCCTCGTTTATTTCAAAGATCGTCTCCCTGGGTTAAGTTGAAAAGACTAGGTGCCTTGCAAAGGGGTGTAAGAAAAGGAGGAAACGGCAAGTTCAAAGTTGTGGGCAGAGTCACTGCTGTGGATTTCTGCTCCAGAACTTTGGAGTATTGTTTTTGTCGCTGATGTGCCTTCCCCGCTTCTCTTGCACATCTGAGACACATGTTCTGGTGAGGAACCCCCCAAAGGAGAGAAGATGCAATGAGGTGAAGGCTGGTGATCATAACTAACTAAGTATTTGGTATATCAGGATGAAATTGAGGTGACCTCCTTCAAAAAAGAGAGGAATGCAGAAATCTAGGATCAGCTGGCAGGGAAGGAACTGTAGGAAAGTGGTTTGGGAAAACCTGAGTCAGCTCAGTGTTGTTGAAGCCCATGGGGAATGACTCTTGGACCATAGTGAAGATAATGAGGACGGAATGCCAGAAAGATTATTAAACTTGAATAAAAAGTAGTCAAGTATATGCTTGCCGTGGCTCCCATCCACAGTCTGCTGTACAGTTGGACCCTGTACAGTTCTGTATTTTATTTAAAATAATGATGCTTCATCTTTTATTTCCCATAAGCCATGACCATGGATTCATTTTTACAGTATGAAAATTGTACTGAAAAATTTTGGTTTGAGTGTGTGGTCAATAGATTTTTCCACATCTGTCTGATACCTGTGAATTCATTCAGACATTTATGTCTAGCAGTAGTATGCCTTGAGTCTTATGTCACAAGTAAAATTATAAGCAAACAAATTTAGGAGGGGTAAGAGGAAATAAAAACAAGTGCATTCTTGTTTCAGGGTTACAGGAGCTAGGAGTGTCCTGTGCTTCATTTGTTGCTTTTACAGAATCACCTTACTCATCTTCATTAACTCTGTAGGTCTTGTTACTACCCTTCCTGTATCTCTGTGTATTGAGGTGGAGCAGGACTTCTGAAGCTCTTCTTGCCTAACAAATGAAGGGAAAAAAAAAAATCACTAGCATATTTCTCAGTTCTCTTGCTATGAAACTGAGACATTTTGTCTGTCTGTAATGGCAGCTGCATCTTGCTCTTTGGTGACCTTCCCCTGGTTCTGGGCCGTATTTCATAGGCAGAGGTGGAAAGGGGCAGAAGGATTGGTGTTTTTGCAGCTGGGGTTGTGCCTCTCGGGCAGACCTTGTGCTTGGCAAGGTCCCGTGTCAGTAAGTCCCCGAGCAGTGCAGCAGTGGTACCACACCTCTCTTGCTTCATGGCCCACATACCACACGCTTGCTCTATATCAAGAACCAACATTTGGTATCCCATATATCAACACTCACTTTATTGAGGGGTCTGCTCTGGCTGAGTGTTGAAAGAACAGGTTGCCTGGAGAAGTTGTGGATACCTCATCCCTGGAAGTGTGCAAGGCCAGGTTAGGTGGGACTTTGAGCAACCTGGTTTAGGGGAAGGTGTCCCTGCCCATGGCAGGGGAGGGTTGGAAATTGGTGATCTTTAAGGTCCCTTCCAATGCAAACCATTCTGTGATTTTATGATTAACTCAGGTTTAATTAAAATAATTTAGGACAAGCCAGTTTCATGAGTTTTTGTGTTTGTTTTTTTTTCAGAATTTATTTTCCCTGTGTGTCCCTACCCTCCTTCCTGGTGGTTCTGGATGAGGGCAGGGGCCAGATCATAATGCAATGCATTATAATGGCTTTTTGAAAAAAAGGAGTGTTTTCAGGGATTTTAGGTATTTGCCTAGTGTGTGGCTCTAGTAAACCAGTTCTGCAGCATGCAGCAAGCTAATGATGGAGACACTGCCTGGCATGAAGCAACTGGGCACATAAGGGGGGGAAAACCCACACCATGAGGGAAGGTGGTAGAAATTTGCCTTTGAGTAGAACCTGAAATGCCCAGTAATTGATTGCAGGTGCTCTCGACCTGTGGGTTGTAAACAGAAATCAGGAAATAGCAACTGTGCTGCCCTTCCTGTGTTGCTCAACAGCAGGGGAGGGAGAAGCCTGGGAGCTGCTGCTCAGTGGCTTCATGCTGTAGAAGTCATCAGCCATGTCACCAATCCATCTCTTTGCTGGTGTGTCTGGTGCAGGGCCAAGAGGGTTGTGAGGATCATCTATGTTTCTTCATCTCCCTCACTTCCAGTGTCAGTGTACACGAGCACGTGTGCACATACACCCGTGGCCAGTTCTCACCACCTGCCCCTCACAAAAGAAAAAGGAAGCAGCTTCCCTTGCCCTGAACACTGTGCCTCTTCTTAAAGTCTTTCTTGGGCTTTAGAAGCATGTATCTGGGGAAAAACGGTGATACTGAGTGGCAGGTTAAAGGGGAAAAAAAAAAAAATCAGGTGCTGTATCAGACTTGATTTCAAATTGGCAGTCTTGTCTCATTGCACAAGAGTCAGTAAAACTCAGCTTCCTTGTGGTGCTGCTTGCTTAAAAGTCCGATAAAGCGTGTGAGGTTACTTGACTGAGTGGGGTAATCTAGTGACTGGGGGCTCTGAAGAAGTGGAAGGCCATCTTTGTTAATAAACACTTTGGTAGCTCTCATATCCAGTTTAGAAGCACAGCTGGGAAAACCGGGATTTTTTTTTTAAAGAATGACTGGATGTGTCCTTCTTCTTGGAAAAGACAGCTGGCTCCTCATTTGGTACTGCGCAAAGAGTGGTCACCTCTGACAGAGAAAAAAGATGGTGATGTGGGAATAAGGGCCTCTACTTAAGGTTGTAAATAGGAAATTGGTGCTGGTGGAAGCAAAAGTGGTTGTCAGCTGTCTTGGGGGGTGGATGCTTCTGGCGCCATGTGTCAAGGATGCCTTTAAAGTAGCAGGAGGCTTTACCAGCCAGAGTCAAACACTGCTTTCCGCTGGCATTGTGCACTTGTTAACGGTGGAAGCATCTGCAGAGTATCGGCCTGAATTCGTGACTTCTGTTATGCTCCCCATAGGAGTTTGGGCCCGTGGTCTCCCTCCTTTAAACAAGCTTTCATGTTCTGAGTAGGGAAATCAAGGGAATATTGTGTGGTAGTAAGATACTGGGATCTGGAGATGTGTACCTGGAGATGCCTTCATAGTTATTCCTGATTGTTTATCCTATGCAGACGGCTGTGTTCTGGCTACTATTGGGCAGAAAGGTGACAAATGCGGTCCTGGTCTGCAGTGAATTTGGTAGAAATTTCCTAAGTTAAAATAGTTTCTTGCTTAGACTCAGATGGGGACCAGCAGGTGAGAAGAGTGATTCACTCTGGAGAAATGGGAACGTTCCCCCCCCTCTAGTTTCCAGGACACAGCCAGGGAGGGCATTAACTTTGCACAGCTGTGGCAGTAATAATGATGGGTTGGTTGCTCACAAATTGCTGTAAGAAGGGAACTAAGTTCTTTGTTTACCTCTCAGATTGTAGCTTACCTCACACTATGATTTTTAATTGCCTACACAAAATGCACCTCTACAGAAATGGACAATAGTTAGAGCAGACTATGGCCTTCCTGCTGAAATGGGAGGCTCTGTTTTGCTGGCTTATGTGTGCATTTTTGAAAGAGGGAGAATCTCTTCAAACTAAAACTTTCCGTGTTGCTCTTCCAGACACAGTCGAGTCCATGCTTTCAGACTACGACATCCTTTCTCAGTCGAGCATCCAGCAACATTCACTGAAGAAGAGGGACCTCCAGCCCGAGACACATGTAGAGAGGCTCTTAAGTTTTTCAGCTCTGCAAAGGTAACTAAATTATTAAATAGCATAATATTTTCCTTCATTTTGTGATGAATAATGTGCAATTCCAAACCCAGAAATATTTATCCTGTTTTCTGTCATGAGTGGCCAGTTCTTCTAAGTTAGTGATCTGCATGGTTATATGACTTCAGAGAGGCTCAGAGGAAGAAGTAGTATTACTGTTTGCTGAAGTGGCAGTGGTTTAAGAGTTCTTTTGCTTTGCTCTTAGTTGTAGTTTCATGTAGATAACTTCCTCTGATTGGGTTGGATCCCACGCAGCTCATCTGGCAACACTGTCAAACTTCTTTAAAATCTTTCCCTTCAGTTTGGGGAGTATGTGTGATGTGTTGCTGCCTTTTTATTAAATGAAGGTTGAATCCTCTTCCTATTGAATGTAAATTTCCCTTTTAAAAAAATACTTCTTTCAGTATTTTTTTTTTAATAAGTTGGGAAATAGAAGCACAGTTGAAAGGGGAATGAGAGGTGGAAGAGAGCAGGCATAACAGTTGTAGGGAGTTTGATTTGGCAGTAAAGTGCCTTATAGGTATTTGAATGCTGAAATTGTGACTAAAATAGGGGAGCCGGTTGAGAATAATGCTTCATATTAACAAGTTTAGGTCATTTTTTAATAATTTTTTCTTTTCTTTTTTTCCTTTGACATCTTTGTCTACTGTGTTTTCGTGTGCCTTCCACCATCTGTCATCTACAGCTAAATTGGCATGCAAATTGTGCATTTTTTTTTTTAATCTTTAAATGTCTGGAGGAGGGCAATTTTTAAGTATCAACTATAGAAGGTTGATGGGATCAAATGTCTGGCTGTCCCTGTTTTGCACTGCCTCATGCACCATGACTTTATGGTGAGGTTGCAGTACTGCCAATGATAATTACAGAGGGATGTATCAAAAATCTTTGACCCAAAGCCCACATAAAGCAAGAGCTCTCAAGTCTCCTTCCAGAGAAGGTTCTCTACTTCTTGGGTTAGCCTTTAGTTTTTGTGACAATGTATCATAAAACTCTACAGAGTTCAGCTTTTTGTTTATGGTATTTTGACTGTGTTATTTCAGAAAATAAGATCTTTAAGATAAACTAATTTATAATAGATTAACAAATTCCTTGGTTTTGCTTGACTGCCATTGGAAAAAGTGAATTGTGAGCAAACGTTAGTTTTTTTGCATTTTTGTTTTTAGAGTCAAAGATGTTTAATTAACTGTTTACAGATACGAATTACACAGTATATGTTTTTGTAGCCTGCTTATCAGAATTAATTAATGCTTTCTGACTTCTTCTGGACCCTTAGTAAAATGGAGACTGGATGCATCTGTTATGTGTATACTTTGCTTAAAAATAATTGGAAGTAAATTCTTTTACAGGCATTTTAAATTATACTTAACTGCAACTGCTGAACACTTTTCAGAAAAATTTCAAGCATTAATTGTGGATGGTGAAGGCAAGGAAAAGGAGTATCGTGTTCAGTGGCAAGACTTTTTCACCGGACATGTTGTTGGTTAGTATGGGCTAGACTGTGTGTCAGTGATGAGAAAGCAGAGCTTTGCACAAATCTCTTAGCCAAAGTAAACTCTGTATTGCCCTTATTTTCATCAGATATGGCTAAGATGGATTAGGATGAGCAACTAAAGTTAATTCTCATGCTCCCCTGGGTTTTCTGGTTTTATTTTTGTGGGAGGCTTGGGGTTTCACTGAGGTTCTAAGATAGGACTCTTCTGTTTAGCTTGGCAGAACACAAAGGGTCGTTTACTCAGCCATCAGCTTGTGATTTATTTATTTAGTTAATGACGGTAGTTTTAATTCCAACTGAGGCTTGAACATTCCTTGTCTCAGAGCACAAAGCCCACTTAATCTGGACAACACTGTCTCACCACTATTATATTAAAGGACTTTAAGATGTTTCTTAGCAGATTTTTTTTTTTTTTTTTAACAGAAATCTTGGCCCACTTTAGGCCAGCACTGATGCTTCCATGATGTTGTTTTGATTTTTACATTGCCTGTGTGATGTAGTGAAAGTCTTTTACTCTGGAATGCAGGCTAATGCCATGAAACTGCTGTCTGATAGTAGTAAGACGCAAGCTGCTTTTTCTTTGGCAGAAATATTCTGTGTCCCATTACCAATCATCAGAGCCATCTCAATGTTTTCTGCAATATTAACAATTAAATCTGTGTCTTGATGATTATGACCATAGGGATGTTAAGACTGGGTGGTGGGCTGCTGGTTCTTTTTTTTTAATTTTATTTTTAACTGGACAATCTAGTGTTCCTCAGAGACTGAGGAAGGTAATTTGGTATAGGAACGAGTTAAAAAAACCCCAACAATCAGCAAACAGTGTCTGTGCAAGAGTGTGTGCAAATAGAGATGAATTAATTGATTTTTTTCCTTGCTTATGTTAAAGGAGAACATAATTCCAAGGTTGTTGCACATATTGGGGATGAAGATTTTACAGTGAGAATCAACACTGATGAAGAAGAATACAATATTGAGGTATGCTTTACTGTTGAAAGCTGTATTCAAACCACCAGCTCTTTTCCCTGCACATGTTTCTCTTTCTAGTTAGTCACATTGACACCTCTGTAGCTCAAAATAGACTTGGTGGTGGTGTTGTTTTGGGGTGAGTAGGTAGAAGAGACAGAAATGTGAAACAAGTTTGGCTTTTGCAAGTGGTGAGTTTTATTAGTGAGTGACATTCTGTAATATTTGCATGCTTTAGATGCATCAGAAAGAAGGCATTTTGAAAAGAAAGCAGCTTAGAAGCAGAAATGGGTAACATTAGTAACTAGGGGGGATCATGTCCTCTAGAATAACAAACTGTGCAGCCTTCTGTGCAGAGTCAAGATCTGTTGAGCTTTCTGAAATCTTGGCTGTGTCGTGTTTAGGAATTTTTCCTATTCTTAGAGCTTTATTTGAAAATCAGGTATTTTTCCCTGCTCCTTGGGGTTTTTTTCCCCCACCATTTTCATTGCTTGTGTTATTTTAAACTATTGATTTAAAAACCACTCAACAAATATATAATTAGAGACAATCATAATGAGATGTTAGTGCAGTATATTTCCAGACACAAGCTGTATTAGAATGGTTGAATAACAATAATTATGGCTGAGTGTTATATGGATATTGTAATTTTCTCCCTACCCAAGCATATGCAGAATTATGGGTAAACTTGGGAAACCTAGTCATGTTAAATTATGAAAATGTGATCAGAATGCCTAAACCACTGTCCTTGTATTTTACCTTAAGGGCATATAGTAGCTGTTTGTGATTTTAAAGCACTGTTGTGTTTGTGCTTCAGAGTAATGTAAGCATGTCTTGGTTCTCTGTTCAGGCAGTCCTGTTGTTCCTCACTGGTTGTGTCTGTACAGCTAAATAAAGGCAGGCAATGGTGTGGAGTCTCCAGCTTGCCCATACTGCCTGGCTGTTAGCATCCCCTGGGGCAGCTTCAGCCTCTAACCAGCCCTGGTTGAGATGATGCCCACGTGCAGTCAGAGATGGTGTGTGCCAGAGACCATTCCCATAAAGCAGCATGAATAAAGCCACCCCACCATTGTTTGCCTTTGCTATGGTGTTCCTGTATGGTTTGGAAAGGCTGTGAACCTTCACATACACCCCCGGTGCCCTCAGACTTTGTCCTAGGATATGAAACCTTTGTTCTCAGTTTTGGGCTGCAGACACATGGCTGCTGGGCTGGCATAGCCATCGTGTTTCAGGATCCTTCTGCTGAACCAAAAGGACACTATGCTAAATAATAGTCCAGAGTTGGAAGAGCACTGTCTAAGGGCCAGAGGAGAACCCTGAGCTAGGTGCTCTGCATTGTGGATGTGGGCAATCTGTCCTACTTGGCCTTGCCCAAAGAACAGACCTTATCTATGCTGTATCTAGTGGTGTTGCTGTAGCTGTTATTTACAAGTAATAATAGGGAAGTGTGAGTAAAGGAAAAAGATCATTAGTAAGCTTCTGCTGTGGGAATTAGTGACTTATGTTGGCATTCATGGTTTTATTGCTTTGATTGGTTTGGAGTTTTCACACTTGTAAGTGACTTGGAGAATTATTGAATGGTGAAGAGCCTGCCTTCTGCTGTGATGACTCCATTCTGCTGTGCACTTAGATATTCTCTGTTACCTGCCAGCTGCTGTGCTTCTGCTCAGTGCATTTGTTAGCACAGTTTAAGCATCTCCTCCCTGACTCTGCCGTTCTCCATACGTTTATGGAGGAAGTAGAGGAGCCCAAGATGCCTCCTCGGCTCGCTCGTGTTCTGGAGTGGAAGAAAAATGGTGTCTCAGAAGAGACACCTTCATCAAGTGGCTGCCACTGCTCTTGAGGTGATACTGATTTTTCAGTGCTTGTGTAGCATAAAAAATTTGAATTCTGTTGGCTTTCCTGAGGATGTTTTATGAGCAGACTTACTGCTGTGGGTGAAATCATCATAGTCTGATGCATTTGTGTGTAAAGCTGGGGAGATTTGATGGTACATACAGAAAATTTTTTACTTATGTTGACTTAAGTCTTTGCAATCACTGTGTTCTGAACTAACTGCATTTCTGTTCTTCTTTTCCTGTCAGCCACTGTGGAGATTTATAGATAATGCCCAAGATGAAAGACTGCTAGTCTACAGATCTGAAGACATTAAAGATTTCTCAAGGTTGCAGTCCCCCAAAGTGTGTGGTTATTTAAAGCTGAATGAAGAGGAACTCTTGCCAAAAGGACTAGAAGACAAAAAGCAAAATGAAGGTGAGTGTCTGGGAGAGCAGCATCTTTGAAACAGATGCTTGAATTCTGTCTGTGTCAGCAAGTAAGATCCGAATTCGGGCAATAATCTGTGTTGCTGCTTCTAGTTTAACTATTAGCTCTTTAAATTCATTGGCAGGGGGGAAAAAAGCATCAGTCGTCTTCATGCTCTTTCCCTACCCAAAACAGCTCCAGCAGCTGGTGAAAGCAAGAAACTGTTGGTCAGGGCATGTTTCTTTCTGGCTTGCTGAGAGGAGATTTGGGCCTACCAAAGTGTAGGCTTTGAGAGGAAGCCATTTCATCAGGCCTGAGGTGTTGGTCGCGGTAGGTGGCAGCAGTGTAGGTACACTTTCTAAGGGGGGCACGGGACCACCTTTGTGCTCGTGTGTGCTGTGCATCAGGACCTGTTTGGCCTCAGTGGTCACTCAAAGAATCCACCTTGAGTGTTTTCAGTCCCTCTTCCTCTGTCCTTTGCCCTGTTAGCAGAGGTCGGGATAACGACTGGGATCGGGAGGAGGAGAGATGTTAAGGCTGAGGTGCTGGCCAGAAAAGCTCTATAGGTAAATCTGTTGAATAACTCAATTTTGCTACTATATATTCCTTTAATTCCAACAAGTTTGAGCACTTGACAAAAGTAATAATAGTTTTAAAAAACCCAACAAACTAAACATGCCCATTCTCCCTGCAGAAACTCACCAACACTCACATCCATGTCTTCAGTAGGGATAATAGACACAGCAGCGGCAGTTTTGCTGAGTGCTTATTTAATTGTATTCAAAATGTTCCCATTAGCAAGTGTGCATCGGAAGAAAAGAGCCGCTCCAGACAGCTCCAAAAACACTTGCAAGATGTTGGTAGTGGCAGATCATCGTTTTTTCAAGTATATGGGCCGTGGGGAAGAGAGTACTACTATAAACTATTTGGTAAGTAAATATAGTCTGTTAAAATTTGCTGGAACAAATGCAGGAAAAAAACCCTAGTGATTCAGTAGTTAATATACAGCTTGTATTACTTTTGTACAGCATAATGCATTTACACCTCATTGCTGTGGGTGCTTTTTACCTGAGAAAATGTTAAATCATGCTCTAGAAGTATTTTATAATGGTGATACTGTAGTCAAATAATATTCAAGTTTCATTTCTAAACAGATCACATACTACTCGTGGCTATGCTATTTTGTACCCATGAAATTCTCATTATGTCAGAGCTTTAGAATCTCCTGGATTTTGAAATCTGCTACAAATGATCCAGGGATCTTTAAAGTACAAGCACGTTTAAAACTCAGAAGCAAAAGCAACTTTGTATAGGTTTGGTGGTTTTTTTTTTTTTTTGTTGTTTTGTTTTTGTGTGGGGTTGTTGTTGTTTTCCAAATTCTTCCAGGATCCTCTGTCCTGAACAATAAGAAGCAGGTGCAGTAAGCAGTTTGGTTGTACATGGGTGTTGTGGTTAAACTCTGGTAGGCAGCACAGCCCTCCACAGCCACTTGCTGGCTCTTCCTCAGTGGGATGGTAGAGAGAATCAGAAGGGTAAAGGTGAGACAGCCTGTGGGTAGAGATAAAGCCAGTTTAATAGGTAAAGCAAAAGCTGCCTTTACAAATAAAGGAAAGTAAGGAATTCGTCCACTGCTTCCTGTCAGCAGGCAGGTGTTCAGCCATCCTCAGGAAAGCAGAGCTCCATCACATGTACTGGTTACCAGGTAACCCAGCCAAAACCAGTATGATGGAGTCGTTCCTGTGAAATAGAATGCTTGCCTTACAGGGGAATCGGAGATTACAGGTCTTAGGACTGGAGACAAAATCAGATGAATCTGTTTATTGTCAGTAGTCTCTTTCTGAGCCCAAATCTTTGAAATGCTGATCACTGTGCGCCACCTTTACTGGCTTTTTGACCTTTTTGCCCCCAGAAATGTTTACATTCCCCAGGTAACAGAGCCTCAATTCGTGTGTGTGCAGAGATGCCATTATCTCCGGTCTCATCTGACATGTGCCGAGGCTAACCTGCTGTTGTGTTCCCTGGGTAGATCTCCACTGTAAATATACAGTGATTGGAAGAGTAAAGCCTAAACTATATGGAGTAGCTCTGAATATCACTTTTCATCCTGAGCAAGTTTGGTGGTTTTTCTTTAGTAGACTTTTAAGAAGATAATGGCTTGAAAAGTATTGATAGTGAGCACTAAAGAGAACTTCCTGGAACCTTGTGCTTAAGCCATGATGAGGAAAATAATAGGGTTTTTGGCTGGGAAAGGGAAGAAGGGCTCGGGGTCAGTTAAACTAGTTAAGCGTAGTGCTAAAACAAAGCGGGAAAAACAGCTCTCTCTTTGCCCTTTCCCTCAAAGAAACCTGGAAAACTAGTATATGAACAAAGTGTTTCCCAAGATGACTTGTTCTTAACATTATCACTCTTCCACTACGTAAATGGAAGTGCTAGATGGGAAAATTTGTACTGCTTTTTAATGATGGAAAATTTTCAGGGATATTATATAATACTGCCTGGATCCAAGTGCTGTTGGTTTTGGATCAGTGAGCTTGTCCATTATGTTATATGAGGTTCAATTTTAATTTGAAGTGAGTGTTTCTAGTTAAGTGTGTTTGCAGCTTCTCTGAGTGACTTGAACTTTATTATATGAAAGCTTGGAACTAAATCCCTTGGTTTTCTTTTCTTCACGGAACTAAATCCCTTGGTTTTCTTCACAGATTGAATTGATAGACAGAGTAGATGACATCTACCGAAATACTTCCTGGGACAATGGAGCCTTCAATGGGTACGGCATACAGATAGAGCAGGTATTCACTCAACTATGCAAAGGGTTTATAATGTAAAGGAGAACAGCATGTTTTGGATGTCAGGGTTTCTGATTATTTTACCTGGAATACAGCTAAAATATTCAAATCCTACATTATGAGCTCCAGCTAGGAGTACTCTGAAATAGCATCCTGCCAGTGGTGGTACTAACGGTCTGATACAGCTCATTTTCAGTTCCTTGTGGCTTTTGAGAAAAGTGTTTTCAGAGAGAATCTTTCTGTATTTAGTTTAAATTCAAAGATACTTTTTTCCTGTTTCTGTCAGACATACTGTTCTGCGTGTGTTTAAGATCTGGCTAGTGCACAGCTTACTAAGTCTAAGTGAGCCTCAAATACAGATGAAAAAACCACAAATCCTGCCTGAAGAGCTTTAATGACTCTGCTTAGACATGATACCACAATGTGTTAGAGACTGGTATAGGGTAGACACAGGGGATGTAGTGCCTCCTGAAAGTTAGTGCAAAGAAATCTGAAAAAATCCTTAAAAAGAAGAGGAATCTATTGGTTCAGAGTGCCACAAGACTGGTGATGTGGAACGGGGTAGTTGTGGTAGAAGGTAGCTGCCCTTTTGCTGGGAAAAGGAAGGAGAGTTAATTGGGTAGGGAGGGGGAAGGAGCACGATGCACCTTCTAGGTTACTGGGATAGCAGCAATCCTTTAAAATGTCTTTTGGTTAGTTAGAACTCTTGACATGGTTTGGGGTTATTTATACTAGATGTAAATTCTGGTTGTGTTTGGGCGAGTTGTTTGGCAGGGTAACAAGCATCTTGAAACAGAGTGTTACACTGAAATCTTGATGTTGCTTTATAAAACAACTGGTGTAGTTAATTAGGATGTAGTTGGCTTATCTCAACTAGCAGAGGCTGAAAAGGTAACATTGGAAGCATGCTGAGTCTGAATTTTTCTCCTTGCAGATCTGTTGAGACATTTAAGATTGCACTGAAAGCTTTTCTATATCTATAAAATTGACCAAAATTCCTCTACGTTGTTGCCCTTTTTGAAATGTAGATTATCATCCACAATGAGCCAAATCTTGTAAAATTTGGAGAAAAGCACTACAACATGGCAAAAAGTTACCCAGATGATAAGAAAGATGCCTGGGATGTGAAAATGCTGCTAGAGGTAGGTTGTAACCCTTGAAAAAACTGTGCTCCTTATAGAGAACTACTCACAGCCATACAGTTGCTCTGTAGTAACAGATGAAACTCCTTTACTTCCTCTGCATGACGTGTAGACATTACGCAAACACAAACTAGCTGATGTGCCCTGCAGCCCACGGTAAAAGGCTTCATTGCATAATTACAGAGCACACACCAATTAGAATAATTAATGTGTGGCCTGAGTCAGAAAGGCAGTCCTGCTATGTCTGGCCCTGAGACTGGCTGCACTGTGACCTTCAGCAAATTACTGTATGTGGTTTTCCCCTCTCTGTGAAAAGGGGAAATGAACAGATGAGTTCAAGTTATGTAAATGAATGTGTACAATGTACTTGGGTGTTCATTTAATTTTTACAGCTTTGTAGCACAGCTGAACAGCTTTTTTCTTTTTTTTTCCTGACTTAACCAGATCTAAAAGGTGCCTGTCTGTCTGATTAGATAAATGTTCTTGTCTATAGAGTTTTTAGTATACAACACAGTGTCTTACAAAGATTGATTTTTTTTTTCCTTCCTCTTTAAAGCAATTTAGCTTTGATATTGCTGAGAAAGCAGCTCACGTGTGCCTTGCTCATCTCTTCACGTATCAAGATTTTGACATGGGGACGCTTGGATTGGCTTATGTTGGTTCTCCCAGACCTAACAGCCATGGTGGCATTTGTCCCAAAGGCAAGGCTTCCTTTTCTTTCCTCCTAATTGTGCGTTGAAAGCTATTTTTTTATTATATATTTTTAATCCTCTTCTCTAACTTTTATGGGGTATGACATGCTATTTGTATAGACTCTACTGGTTGTTTTTTTGGACAGAATGGATGATCATTTTATTCCCTGGAGCTGGGAAAAAAAAAGGAAGGAAGGATAAAAGTCATCAACTCATCTGGAGTGAACAAGTTGTGCGAGGGCCTGTGCAGCCTGGCTAGACTAAGGGCTGCTTTGTGTGGGTGCATCCTGCAGTGGCTCTGAAATGGCAGATGCTGTTGTCTTGGAAATCTGTTCTATTTTTGCCTTTAATGCAATACACGAGCTGGTCTGTATTTGAAAGATTTCCCACTGCAAAAACTGGCAAGAGGCAGGGGCTCACTGGTGAGCCTTTGGGAGCAATAAAGGTGCTCATTTCCCTGAAGAAGGATCCCTCTCTCCCTTAAAAAAAACAAAAACAAAACAAACTTTAAACCCCAGAAAAATGTTTATACAACTTTATTTGTTTCTTTCTCACTTCTTTAGCTTATTACAGTCAAATTGCAAAGAAGGACATCTATCTGAACAGTGGCTTAACCAGCACCAAGAACTATGGGAAGACCATCCTTACAAAGGTAGGAGAGTCTCCTCCTGTGCAGAGCCCGAACGTTCAGTGCACGCACATGTGTGTGTTTGGGTGAGGTGTGCTCTGGGGCTGTGACAAGCTTGCGTGCTCTCTCGGAAACACGCTGCTGGCTTTCTGCTGGAGTCAGATCCCTGGGGACAAGGATGTAGGTCACAAAATTAAAATCATTGGGTTTGGTTTTGCTGACAAGGGGAGTCAGGAGTTGAGTGGAATTGAAGACTGAATTCACTGGGGAACAATAATGAGGAACCATTGTTAATGTCTAGTAGGAGCTGTAGTTGTCCAGATATAACAGGATTTTGATATTTAAAGGTGAATTTAAATGTATTTTGCTTTAAAATCAACCCCCAACAAAACCCCAACAAACTAACTAAAACCAAACCCTCAAACAGAACAGTATTATACAAGTAGACTTACAGTAAGATAAAATTAGTCTGCTGACTGAAGTAAGAAAATGTTTCATGCCATTGCTGTTGCCTACACCTACAACATGTAGATGGATAAAAGTGTACACTTGGACTGGTCCATTTGCAAGGTAAAGAGCAGTGAAAGTAGTGTAGGCAAAGTAGGAGATTTAGTTTGGGACTTCTAAAGAAACTCCTCCACCTGATTTATGTGTGTCCTGAACAAGTAGAGCAGAGAACAGTATCATAGAAACGGCTTTCTAGTGCTAATAGTCAGCCTAATGTAAATGGATGCTGCCTGGAGAGATATATATATATATAAATGCTTGATGAGATAGTAAATACTTAAAAGGCCTGAATATGAGCTTTGTGTCACTTGTAAAGATACCAGATCAGTGCCTGCATTTGCATCTACCAAATCTTTGCAGATGGGCATATTTCTCTTTTGCTGACTTTTGCTGACTTCTCAGATGTGCTTTTCTGTAGCCTGGTTATAAAAGGAATTCATAATTGATGTGTGGGCTAAAACTTGGCACAGAAGCTGACAAGAAGCTAGAAAAAGAGACAGGGAAGCTTTGTGTTTGAGGGCTGTTGACAAAGAGCTCTAGCCATCGCCATGTTATTTGCATTTGCTGTTCAGTCTCCGAGCTGGAGCACTGCCTTGCATTACAAAGGAAGTTGAGTTTGCTGTTTTCCCAGTGGCAGTCACAAAGCTTGGGATGAGGCAGTGGGAGCATGATGGATTGGTTCACAGGGAGAATGTCGTGTGGTGCCAGCTTGGGGTTTAAAAGATAAATACCTGCTTAAAACCCTCTCCAAATTAAACATGGCGATGTAGAGGAGTGATCAGAGGCAGCTCTTCTGTCTCTGGCTCTTGCATTAGCTATGCCTACACCAGGTACTGGTGCTGCCTCATTGCAGTGCTTGGTCCTTCCTGCACCTGCACAGCAGCAGAAAGGACGGTTAACACATCAAACGGGCTCTCTCTTGTACTGCTCAGTTCCTGTGCTAGTTCTGTTTGTGGTTGTCACCTTGTGAGCCTGGCCAAGGCACTGCAGGGCAGCACACAGCAAGACAGAACTGCTTTGGGATCCTCAGCAGAGGGAGTCCCATCTGGCACCAACACTGATGGAAATCCATCCTTGTTGGGCCACATGTGTAGACAGTTGTCTTTTCTAGTATTCATGCAATAGAAGACCATACTCATCACTCCTAGTATGTCATCATCCATTAAGAAATAATGATTCCAATGGCAAGATATGTTAAACAAGAGACTGACTAATCATAGTAGCTGGTGTTTGGATTGTTTTTTGTTTCACCTTTTTAATGCCTTCCAGCTATTTAAAAGCAAATTTTCATATTTTAAGTCTCTACATTGGCTGTTTTCTATTGAAAACAATACACATTTGGCATTCGAGGACAGCATTTTGTGTTCAACGGGGGTATAGTATTCAAACCTAGTCCTGGAACTTGCCTTTGGAAATGGACCCTAATTTTTCTCACTTTGAGTTCCCCATTTCTAAAAAATGAAAGAGAAAAGAATCTCAGTGTATCCTAGAATTGCTAGTAGCCTGGAAGTAGCTGGAATCTTCTGTCCTTCTTGGACTATTTTTTTTTTTAAACACTGTTTGTTTTGTTTTTTTTTTAATGTTCAAAAAAGGAGGCTGACCTGGTTACGACACATGAACTCGGACATAACTTTGGAGCAGAGCATGATCCTGATAGTCTGCCAGAATGTGCCCCCACTGAAGACCAGGGAGGAAAATACGTTATGTATCCAATTGCTGTCAGTGGAGATCATGAAAACAACAAGGTAGAGTGGCAGAGTTTTACTTCCACATACAAGTTTCTGCTACGGTCAGTGACTCTTTTCATGGAAAACCTATTAGTTAATGATTCCTGTAGCTTTAACCTGTCAGCAATGTAATGGATTAGCCATAAGAGGAAAGCATACGTGCATACCGTCGGGTTCTCTGCAAGGTAAGCTCATCGTTGGATTCTGAGTTTCACTGGAGTTATAGCACATCAGGTGCTTCTTTAATTAGCTGTGGCCATGTGCTCCTAAAAGGAAGTCATCAACGACAGTCATATAGAACCTTTGGTGCCAAACAGCATTTGGGTGGTCAGTGGCGCTTCGTGATGGAGAGGGGTGGCCAGACTCCACAGTCGTGGTGCTCTCACCAGTCTCAGAAGCTTCCACTGGCAGCGTGGTCTGAGCATTATGCCTGTTGTGCAGATGAGGAACCAGTGTTATGGAGGGAATTATTAGTCTGCAGCGTAGCCTGACTTGCTGTGGTTCTCACCCAGCCCTGCTGCAGAGAGGGAGCGTGGTCTCTCCCGTTCACTACAGCGGAGTGCTCCTTCCTGGGGATGGTTGATGGTGCTCCTGGAGCCAGGGGGAGAGGAGTGGGTTCTGTGACCCTGAGCCAGACTGTGTGTGTGTGTCCCTGCATTGTAATGTAGCAATGTCCTTTATGGACCCAACCGTTACTTTTCTGTCTTAAAATGTTTCCAAGGTATCAAACCAACAGTACAGAGGGAATAACTGCTTTCTGAGGCACCGGAATTTGGAGATGCAAGGAGGCTGAGGTTGTCTTGGATGTTGTTCCTTGTCAGAAAGGCATGCTTCTCAGTGCTGCTCTTTCCCTTTGTTACTCTTTAGATGTTCTCAAGCTGCAGCAAAAAATCCATTCATAGGACCATAGAGATCAAGGCCCAGGAATGCTTCAAAGAGCGCAACAACAAAGTGTGTGGGAATTCCAGGGTGGATGAAGGCGAGGAATGTGATCCTGGCCTCCTGTACCAACAGGCTGATCCCTGCTGCTCTGCGGACTGTAAACTGAAGGATGGTGCCAAATGCAGGTAAAGAGAATTAAGTTGCAACTTTTGCTCGACAAGGGAGAGAGCAATGGGCTGGGCTGAAACCTTCTAAAGCCACCTGCAGTGTCACAGACCTGTTTCCTGGCTTTAAGGTTTCAGCTTCATGTGAGCTGAAGACAAAGGATCTTGGGGAAGCCCACTGTGTGCGTGCACTGTTTACATACCTTAATTTTTACAGGATTCTGTTACTTTTTACGAGGAGTGCCAAGAGCTGCAGGCTTGAAGGTGGTGGTTGTCACATTTGAGAGCAAAATCAGGCATTCAGAAATTAATAATAAAAATTTCCCATGCAAACATTCTGTGCAAATAGTCTTTGCTTGTATTGCAAGGTGACTTTAAACTGGGGCCACATGAGACCGCTGCAGAATGTGTTTGAGCAGACATCACAGTGATTGTACTAAAGTAGTCCTCTTCCTGTTCTTGCTCTTTGGGGTGTTTGTGGCCCTGTTGCACTGCAGTGTCCCATCTGGTTTTTCCGAGTTCAGCTCCACACCAGTTAACAATAGAGAGCTTGCGCAGCTCCCGTTGTTTAGCAAGAAATGTCCTCAACTTTAATGACTGTGTTTCTACTAAGGGCCTTCTTGCATTAGATGCAGAGCAAAGAAAATAAAGCAAGTTCAGAACAAAGTGCAGGAAATCTTCAGGATAAATAAGGGGAAAAATGCACAGTGATGAAAACAATGGAAGGCTTTGTCTGAAGTTGCACAGCAAGTGACAAGAAGATTCAGATGCTTTGAATAAATATAAGGAAGCCTGTGTTGTCTCTCAATATGTTGTACTTTCTACATGCTCTTACCTTTGGTAAATGAAGAGTGAGTGGGTGTGTAGAGTTGGGGTCATGGAAGGGTGGGGACGGGAAGGGCTTTGAATCAGTGAGTCATCCTCCAAGGAGTAGCGCTTTTTTGTTCCCTAAGCATCCATTTTCTCTGGCTTTGTCATGCTTGTAATTTTTCTTTTTTTTTTTTTTTTAAATTGCTTAATGTTTCTTCCTTTCATTTTGATCTTTCCACAGTGATCGGAACAGTCCGTGCTGTAAAGGCTGCCAGTTTGAAAGTGCACGGAAGAAATGCCAAGAAGCTATAAATGCCACTTGTAAAGGAGAGTCTTTTTGCACTGGTAGGACGTGCTTCTGTCCCCGTTACGTCAGCTAGCCAAGAGCTTCAGGCTCAGTGTCCCATTCCACCTGCTTGCAAACTTGTGCCCTTTACCCATCTAGTGCGTGTGATTTTAGAGACCAGTTAAGCATCACAAAATTGCCCTGTGATGGGTTTCATTGTAGTTGAGGAGTCACACGGTGATTTACCGCCCAGAAGAACATGAAAAATGGTGTTGTGGGTTTCTGTGGGTTTTTTTGTGTGTGTGTGTTTTGTTTTGTGGTGTTTTGTGTTTTTTTTTCCCTTCTTGGTTCCTTTCCCTTAAGAGAAAGGTAATCAGTGTGTCCCTGGGAAAGGGACAAGAATGAGCTGGGCCTTGCCATAGAAAGGGTGGAATTAATGCAACTCTGCTTCACTTGCTCACTTGTTTACTTCCTCCTCATAATCCTTCCTGGAGGCAAGGAGTCAAGTCAGAGCTGCTGTTGCTTTGCTGATGGTGCCTCCAGGGTGTGTGACCTACTGCTTGGTTGCCAGAGTGCCACAGTGCCCAAGTTGTTGAAAGCCTTCAGAGCTGCTGCTCCTCTCGGAGGAGCTGGCAGACAGCCTGCAGATGAAAGCAAAGAACAAGCTATTGGGGTTCCCCCCCAGGGTGAATCTAGATTTTCTTTATTGTCCTTTTTAATTCTGCACACTTAAGTACTCTGCCTTTCACTCTAATTTTCCTCCCACTCTGTTGACCCCTGCCTGTAGGGAACAGCAGCGAGTGCCCCCCTCCAGGGAATGCTCCAGACGACACAGTCTGCGTGGACATGGGGAAGTGCAAGGATGGGGAATGCGTCCCTTTCTGCGAGAGGGAGAAGAACCTACGGTCGTGTGCATGCAACGGTGGGTGGCACAGGGCTGAAGTCAATGTGTGCTTCATCTCTGCTCCTTGGAGAGTGCTGGTTTACTATTACTTTTCTTCAGGGCTAGCGTTTTCTGTTTAGAAGAGGAAAGTGAATGTTGTCCAGTCTTCTGGTGGGTTGGGTTGAAGACATTAAAATGAGACTTATGGTCTGGCACCCCAGTTAAAGGAGAGAGCACTCCACTGCCTTCCCTGTCCTCTGCCACAGGTGCAGAGGAGGGATAGTAAGGAGATCCCAGCCCACCTCTGGACCAGGCATCTGGCAGAGGAGTAAGAGACCTCCAGTAAGTGATTAAAGAAAGATTTCAAAGAGCTTAAAGAGTCTTGAGAACACAGGAACCCTGAGTCCAGTCCCTGCTACTGCAAACAGGCCTGTCATATACTTCTGTCAGTAAGTTTTACTGCTTGCTTTCTCTCCTTCTTGTCTCTTAACTATGGTGAAGCAGCTGGAAGTAGGAGGAAAGCCTCACAGGCGAGCAGTGCAAGGAAATGCTGTGAGCCCTGCCATTGGAGACGGAGCGCATGGCCAAGGGGAAGGGGTACTTAGAGGACCCAAAAGCCCAGTAAATATTTAAGTCTGTCTTACAGATGTGTTTGGAACCTCTTCCCTGGCCTGTTGAATGCTCCACTGTTGGGTTATCAGCTTGGAGAGCTGGGTCCCACCATGTCCCCTACTCTTACTGCACAGGGCATGTGATCAAGTTTCGGACTTGGTCATCAGGGTGCCTGTAACTGGGTGACTCACACAGTCCTGCCTTCCTCATGGGGAAGCTGGGCAGGAACATGATCAGCCAGGGAACACATGGAGATAGGGGTTGCAGGTGAGTTTTGGTACTTCCAAGGAACGAGTTCTTTGCTTTACTGCAGAAACAGATCATTCCTGCAAGGTGTGCTGCCGGGACGAGCAGGACAGGTGCACGCCGTTCGTCGATGCTAACGACCAGTTCCTGTTCCTGCGCAAGGGGAAGCCTTGCACTGTGGGCTTCTGCGATACAAACGTGAGTTTTCCCAGAGGTCAGACCCCTGTGGTCAAAGCTAAACTGAGGGTGGGCGGAAGTGAATTTGGGAGGGGCTGCCCCAGCCCTTCTGCTGGCAGAACTGACAGACCAGTGTTCTACAGCGTCAGACCAGCACAGCCAGATCTGGGAGCGAGTCGGTGACCTTGACCTGAGAGCTGCAGCCTCCTCAGTGGGTAATGGTAACTGAGGCTTCCACTGCTTAAACCTATTCAGAAACTTTGGGTTCATGTCCCCTAACATGGAGCGAGGGTGGAGTGGTTTTCAAACATCGAAACTTCGTCTCAGACAGCTATAGAGGTGAAAATGGTTTGCCAAAAAGGAAGGCAATACAAGTGGATCACTGCTACTGGGTGCTGGTGTAAATCTGTGTTCAGAATGTGTGTCAAGTGCTGCTGTGTCTGCAACTTTCATTTCCTTATCATCTTTGTGTCTTCTTCCCAAGAAGGCAGTAGTTAATATTGTGTATGATTATTTCGTAATTACCCGTTTACTTGCAGGGCAAATGTGAGAAGCAAGTACAGGACGTGATTGAACGATTCTGGGATTTCATAGACCAACTCAGCATCAATACTTTTGGTAAGATGTGCAACTATATCCTTCGGGTTTTTGTAGTTGAGGATATGAACCTTCAGAGTCTCAGAGGGCATTAGCTGGCTGGATTTATTTGTCTGTGTGCTGGGTTTCTGATGTGTATATATAAATACTTTTTTGCCTAAACATGGACAACACCGATCTTGCCTTTTAAAGCTGAAAGGATGGGGCTCATTTAGCTTTTTTTCACTCTGTTATTTTCTAGGCATCTTCCAAGCTTGTAAAGCAGATGATAATTTCTTGTCTGAATACCAAGAAGTAGGTCAATTAGAGAAAAGGAAATAAGACAGCCTTTTTAGAGGTCAGATAGATTCAGTGTAGTATGAAGTGGGCCTCTCAGTGGGATTTAAATGTCAGCAGACTGGGAGAAGAAAACTTCATTTCCCTCTTATGTGAGAAAACCACTGAGCTCACCTCAGGCCGTGTGCCTGTACCAACTCGCTGCCCAGCAATTGTCGGTGGGCTGCTTGGTCTTGATGCCCACTGTTCAATCCACACAGGTAGAGCCTTGGTGTAATCTCCCAGTGTCACCCCCCCCCAGTGTCCCTCTCTGTTGCTGGAACCATACAAAACCTGCTGTGTAATGACTGGGTAACTGCGTGTGCTCGTGCTAATGCTGTGCCTGTACAGGGGCATTATCTGGGCTTGGGGCTCTTCATCTTGAGCTCTCAAAAAATTGTTGAGGTAATTGTTAAAGCCATTTAGCCTGCTCACGCAGAGGCAGTTTGTGTATCTTTGCTGCTCAGATGTTTTGTGTGAGGAGGCATGGCTGTAGAATCGGGGTTTGGCAACAGCTTGCAGTGTGTCGTGTGTAATCGAGAGGGGCAGCTTGGCACAGTCGGTGTACCCTGTTCCAAATCAACCCATATGAAGTGTTGCCGCCTGTCAGCATCTCTCATCAGAGGCAAAGAGGAAGAAAAAAGTGTTAGCATATTTGAGACAGTTTTCTAAAACTATTTAATGTCTTTTATCTTTGCCTAGTCCTGCAGACTGTGCCTCTCTGAGCAGTTCCGTGGCTTGGCTTGTGTGAGCCCTGGCTGCAGAGTGGGGCTGTGTGTATGTTCATGGCACGGTGTTTGGTAGGTAACTAACAAATCTGAACCGATTTCACAGGGAAGTTCCTAGCGGATAATATAGTGGGCTCTGTGCTTGTCTTCTCCTTACTGTTTTGGATTCCTCTCAGCATCCTTGTGCACTGCGTGGTGAGTAAGCTGTCTGTGAGGTGACTGCTCTGTTGGATTGAGCTGTAAGGGAACACCCTTCACACAGGAAGTGGCAGATGTTTGTGGGAGAAGGTGATGGGAAGCTTTTAGGAGACCTCAGGGGGGAATCCAGTATATGTAAGACTTGCTGCTCCTTCAAGTAGGCAAAATTCCTGTGAACCTCTGCTGGGCTCTGGCAGACCTAGTGCTCCCCTGACTGTTCCCTGGAGCTGTTCCATTCTTTCCTAGGTAGATTTTCTTCCTCTGCTTCCTGAATTCTATCAAGTACCATTTTGGTAACTTCCATTAGAGTCAGTTACCTATAGCCCTGCTAAGAAATAAGACAGCCACATTTTGTGGGGAGACCCAGAGCAGGAAGTGATCTTGGTTGAGCTTGGGTGGATGGGTATAGAGTGAGAGCACGTGGCAACCGGGAGCGTGGGCATGTGGTATGATGCTGACAGCATCGTGGGGTTAGGGCTGAGGGTTGCTGGGCCCACAAGCACTCCTGGGATGGATGTGAAGGAATGGATGGTAGGAGCAGGAAGAAGAGCCACGCACACTGCTCTGTCCCTGCAGGGAAATGGGGAAAGGGACCTTGCAATTGGGAAACTTAATTTTCTTATCTTGTGTGTGTGTTTTGGTTTGATTTTATTTGTTTGTTTTCCAATAGGACAAGAAATTGGACAAGCAGTACGAGGAGAACACGAAGTCCCTGTTTTGCCCCAGTGTAAGTTGCTGTTTGAGTATCAATTGGCAGAAAACTCTCCAGTGTGTATTAGACACTCTGAACCGAAGGGGTGTGCAGATGATGTATCAGAAAAGTGGAAACAGAGAGACCTGGAGCCCCGTGCCTCACACTGCAGAGGGATGAATCAATCTGAGGGGAAGCCGTTTGCTTCAGCGAGCCTGTGCGATGGTCTGTCAAGCACTGCAGCTTGGTGGGGTCTGATCCTTCCTTCCTGTAAGAGCTGTGCCTTGACCTTGTTGACAAAGCAGCTCTCTTGCTGCAGCTGCAGCTTCTGGGCAGGAAGCCGCTCTGCTCCGCAGAGTACCACTTTGCGCAGCGGGCACCCGTGGACGTGGTCCCCTTGGCACAGGTCATTCGGCAGCGTCAGCCGCAAACCGCTCCTTCCTGGCCAAGCGCGAGGCTCAGCGGGGCGAAGCTGCAGAAGGATCTCTGCAAAATGTGGTGCCTTTGCTGCAGTGATTGTTCGCAGGAGTCAGCTTCTAGTGGCCAGATGGGCTAAAACCTTCCAGTGGGAAGAGTTGGCCTCAGGGCACAGGGACCTGTCGGTGACACTTCTCACCGTCTAGATACTGAATTGAGAGAGGGGAAGAGCAAAAAGTGCTTAGATATTTTTTTAAGTCATAGTCTAGCACAGGGCACCTTCTGAAACAGATTTTCGGGTATCCTGCCTAGTGCTTTGACAACCCCACATTCAATTGAGGAATCATTTTGTAACGGGGTGGGGGGAATCCTTGTAGAGCTTTCTTGTACAACCACTGGGGGAAGCGCACTGAAGTCAACCGCGGAGGCAGATTGTCTCTGGCACCTACTCTGACATAACTGAAGGTTATAACCCAGTGTCCCACAGCTGGTCTTGAACATGGTTAAGAGAAGTCACCTTAGAGCTTTATACTTGAACTCAGTCAAGAAAATTCCAGAAGCAGGTGTAGTAGCAGAGCATAGGTATAGTTCACGGGCTCCTTGCTCCAGCAGCAGTTTAACAAATCTTGTGCCCTGGATCTGCTGAGGATTGAGCAGTTAGGAAATGTGGTCCTGCCCACTGTTTGCATTTACCAAGGTTTGTGGGGAATTTTTATGCCCAAAATCTCTGGCTGTTTTCCAAACCATGGTCAAACAGAAGCAGACATCAATGGGCTTTAGCTAATCTGGGTTGCAGAATTTAGGTGTGATCACAACAGTCCCTCGAGTCTTTGACCCTGTGTCCAGAGCAGCTTCTCACACATAAACATGGGGAACTTTCTGGGTTGAAAGAGTGGAGTAAGCTATAATTTGGACTGTTTCCATGCACTGAGCTCCCAGTGTCATCTGGCTTGACCCTGCATTTCCAGTCTTAGGACTGGCCAAAGCAGCGTTGGGCTCTGGGGGATGTGGGGCTGACTTGTCAGCTCTATCCCAGTGAGGCTGTCACCCATGGTGCTGTGTAAGGAGAAAGCATAAGCAGAAGTAAAAGGGCTTTTCTGCCTTCATTGCTTAGCATAGCTGGATTTATTGAGGAAAAACCAGTACAACAAATGACTTCTGTTGGATGTTCCCTTGCTCCTGTGTAAGTATAAATGTACTGGGGAGGAAAAGAATCTGACTGTCAGAGTGCAGTGGGTTCAGTGGCTAGCACAGAGCACCTGCAGTGGCACAAGGGCAGCCAGCACATCTCTGCTGGGAGTGGAAGGGAGGATGCAGTAGCCTTTAAACTGTTGGGAGTGCAGGTGCTCCTCGGAAGGTGCCTGTTGCCTGTCCTCTTTGAAACTGGTGCTGAAACTTAGCCTGGTTGCTCTTCCCACTGATGTGGCTGCTTGTGTCTTGCAGAACGTGGAGATGCTCAGCAGCCTGGACTCTGCTTCTGTTCGAATCATCAAGCCCTTCCCCGCAGCGCAGTCAACGAGCNTCACATTGATGAGGACGGGTTTGAGAAGGACCCTTTCCCAAACACCAGCTCGGCTGCCAAATCTTTTGAGGACTTGACAGACCATCCTGTCATTAGGAGTGAGAAAGCTTCATCCTTTAAACTACAGCGCCAGAACCGGGTGGACAGCAAAGAAACAGAATGCTAGTGTCTCTCTGCCTTCTAAATGCATGACTTGTGTCTGCAAAATAAGGCTCTAGAACCATTTCATTTATATAAATATAAATATATGTATATATTTTTTTGTGAGGGAGTGGGAGAAATAAGGAAGTGACCTACTGCAGATGCTGGTCATGTGTATGACCTTCCTTAAATGACATTTATTAGAGCATTATATCTTTTAAAAAGGAAAATCCAAACTAAAACTGGCTTGTTTTTGAAGCTTTTTGGATTTGTTTTTCTATTTCCTTGACCTTTAACATTTCCTTCAACCTGTGGTGCAAAACCAAATATCCTGCTGGATATTGGATTGTGTATATCAGCCTTTTTTATAATTTAATATTTTGTAGTCTGACAGCACTGATAGGCAAAATTAAGGGGCTTTTAAAAAGAAAATGAAAACACTGCAGTGTATTTCATGTAGAATAGATCATTTAGCAATGTAAGGTACATGTAAGCAAAAGCCTAAAGAGATGCCTTGAGAACAGAATGAGAGCGATGATGAAACAGATAAAATACAGTCTCACGGCAGCGAGTGAAGTTGTACAACTGGAGTCAAGAGGCTTAAGATGTGCAGCTTCTAAAGAAATAAAAATGAAAGGATCAGAGAGAGGCTGTCAAACCTTACACTGTGCATGGAAATGCTCCTCTAGCATGAATTTGACCTGGAGCCGTGAGGTTGTCTTGTCTTCATGGCAGAGGTAGCCTTTTGTTGGGAAATTCCCACTCTGCACTACACGGCTTGTGTGCCGCAGGTGTCTGGTGGGAGAAAGAAGTGCAAGGGGAGAAGTCACTGATGCGGATGAGGACTGTTTTAACCAGCTGTTCACAGCGGTTGTTTCAGTGCAGAAAAGTTTCTCCAAATGCTATTTTGAAATAGGCAACACTATTGTAGAGCTGTTCAGGGAGCTGAGGCTCAGTTTTCAGGGTCTACGTGGCCTTTGGAAGCTCCCACTGCATAAATAAATGGGGGGAGGGAGTGTTTCACTACACTGCAGAGAGTCGCTCGTTTAAAAACAATCGTGAATCCCAAAAGAAACAAACCTTTGTTAAACTTACAGGTCAAGTATAAGGAGAAGACTTCATTAACTCAAATTCCTAAGCAGGAAGTAAAAGGTGATGTTAAGTTCTGGTAAGTTAATGGTGTCCTCCAGTTGGATTCACCTGGACGTGTGTGAGCTGGGAGTGACGTGAGTTTCACTGTAGCTTAGCAGCAGGTGGACTGTCACAGAGCGGGTGCTGTGACCGTAAAGCAGCATCTGAATTCTGCATGTTTTCTCCTGTAATGCTCTGTTGATAAAACTGACATAAAATGTGACCAACAGTGCAACCCTTTGAACTGTTACAAGCCTGTGCTCAGTCCCAGGGAGCCGCAGCTGCGCAGCCTTTGTGTTGAATTATGTGGGAAAGGAGCCAGACCTGTGCCCAGAGGACGGTGCGAGTGCCCCCCCAGATCCTTGTTACACTAATACTTGAACGTGTGCCTTATGGTATTCCCGTCTGACTAGCTAGTGTGTTTTATATACTGGTTTGGAACTTTGTTTGGGTTTTTTGTTGTTTGGGTTTTCTTTGTTTTTCAATTCAGTGCAAAGTATGTGTGAGGAGTTAATTTAATTCTCAATACAATAAAGCTTTTTATATAAAATAAGTTAGTTAAACTTCAGAGTTGTTTCTGTGCAGTTCTTTTAGTGAAGATCTGCATTCTTCAGTTGTCAAACCCTGATGGGAGATCTGGTGCGCAGCCAGCTGCTTCTACCCGCTCCCCTCTGACAGTTGGCTGCTGGGGAGAGCAGACCCTGGGGGGCTGTGGAGCAGCTCTGCAGTGCAGGGCTGCCCTGCTTCCTCCTGGGCAGGGAGGTGGTCTCGCCATCTGTTCTGGGGAGGGAGGGATGGATGGATGGATGGGGGTCACTTCTGACAGCCAAATTCCTATTGAAGGTACAGGTGTGTGCTCAGATGCCTTTCCAGGTAGCAAACCTGCAAGGTTTGTTCCCAGCACTGCAGGCAGGGATAGGTGCCTGGGAGCGTGAAACCAGAGGTTTGGAGCAGGCCCTGGGAAACACAGAATCCAGCCCCTGACCTGAGCTGTGTTCCAGACACGGAGAAGTGGTACTTCCACTGTTTTTTCCTATCTCTTAGTGGAGGAAGACCCCCAGCTTCCACAGGGAGCCCCTTCTGCTGTTCTGCCAGTCTTTTAACAATTTATCACAGAAAGGACAGTCCAGTTTAATATTCATAAATATTTATAAATCAAACTAGCTCCTGGTCTAGCTCTAGGCACACAAAAAGTAACTTCTTACGCTGGAGTTTCTAATGCTGTTAAACGGTAGATGACAGCTCTGGGCCAGCATGTCTCAGTTAATGGCAGTTATGGCACAGGACAGGGTGGTGCTGTCTCACCCAGTGCACAATAAATGCATCACTCATGGCCTCATCTGCTCTGTGCCAGTGTAACTGTCCATACAGCTCAGAATTATGTACAGGTTTCATTATTTATTTGTTTTTAATCCACAGTCCAGTAGTATCCTCATGGCTGCTGCTCTGGCTGGCTTGCCAACTATTTCCCAAACCAGTGGTTTTTGTTTGCTTGGATTTTTTTTCCCCTATGCTTGCTGAATTCCATTTAGGTCCCAGGCAACTTTTTTTCGGTTTCTAAAGGTAGTTCTGCAGTTTGTGTTCTCTTGGCCAAAAACTATCCCTCAAGTCTTCTAAGGAAAACTGCTCCTGCCCCCAGCTGTTCAACCTATTGGTACATCATCATATGCAGAGAAACCACCTCCCGACACACCCTGAGAGCCCTTGGGAGAGCCTGGAACCTCATCTTTATTCTCCCACAGCCCAAGAGAAGGGGACACGGAAGAAAGAGGACATGGACATGGCCTCCTGCTGCCGCTGCCCGCGTCCCCAGGTACGCTGTGTTTGGGGTCTGTTGCTGGATACCGGCTGCTGGGGACGGGCTGGCGGTGTCAGGTGTGGCTGCTTCGGCGCCTTACTGCAGGGGATCTCTCAGAAGATCGGCCTCGGGGTTTGTGTGGTCCACGTCACGCCAATAAGGAAGCAGCAAAGGAAGAGCAGACAACTTTTTGTCCAGGCGCGACCAAAGTTGTGCTGCTAGAAAGCTGTTGCCTTGTGTTGATAAATGAAGACCATCGGACAAATAGGAAGAGAAATCCTGCAGGGGAGGTTAAAACCATGCATTAATCTATTTGCTACTTGCAACTAGAAGGTCTCGAGTAGTGTGAAAGTTAAGTTCTTCAAAGCCACCTGGTGTATACACTGGTTTTAATTGCACTGTTTGTATTAAAATATTAAAAGAATGTTTTGATGGCCAAAGTCACTGCTTTTCATCAGGGGACTAAGTGATGCAAGCAAAATATTAAGTCTACTGCACCAGGGAGCACAGGAGAGAAAGATTCAGTGTCCAAACTGGAGTTACCCTTACAGGCAGCCTGCTCTCTCTGCCACGTGGACGAGGTTGGCTATTTGCTCAGCAGCAGCAGGAAGGTGCTCGTGCAACCTGAGCTAACGCTGAAGGTAGCCCAACAGTGCAGGGGGCTGGACATAAACTATTTCATGATGCAAGGTCCAAGGAAATGGTTATTTACATGTGATACAACCAGGGGACATTTGCTAACCAAAGACAATGCCCAGCTTGTAATAAACCTTGTTTCTTGTAGTCTCAATGAAGTGGTTTTTGGATTATTTTTTAATGTTTTAATTTTTATGTTTTAATTTGGATCTGTTTTGTATCATTTCAGTAACAGTGCAGCACCAGTTCCGCTATGCTAAACGATGGGTTTCACAGTTCATGATGGTGTCAAACGCTGTCTCATGACATCATACCTGATTTTTTTGCATCAGTGTCCAGAGGTCGAGTACATCTGTTCCACAGTCCCTAGCTACCCGAACACAGGCCTGGGCGTATTCCCCCGTGGTGGCATTGTGGCGATTGAGTTTGTCACCTGTTGATCAGAAACACAGAAAACATTCAGCAATGGGGACTGACACGGCTTGGTTTCAGCCCTCTGTGGCACACCTCCTGCCTAGCAGTTTGTTAGACCAGCAGCCATAACCAATTCCAAGCTAAAGCCCAAGCACCTCAAGCTACAGCTCGTAGGCAGCTGAAAATATGTTTGTTGTCCAGAGGTGTGTAACAGATGAGAGAGAGGCACCAGCAACAAGCACAGCACCTGGTGCTGACTTCTACGCCGTCCACAGCTTTCCCCTTCTGGCCTTGCCAGAAACCAGGGCATAGATTCAAAACTCTTTGTGCACCTGCCAGTAGTGCCTAGAATAAAGTAAATCTGGATCTCTTCACAAGCTGGCCTTCCACTTCCTGCTGACATCTACCCGCTCCCTGCAGCATCCTCCGTGGAAAGCGGGTCCCCTTGGCTGCAAAACGTTACTGGCAGTCGCGCCTGCCCCGCCTGAGCGCGTGGCCATGCTGGGAGCTGGATGGTTCCAGCTCTGGCAGGCCAGCAGGTTTGCACAGACCACAGTCAAACTTTGGGGTAGGATATTAATTAAGTTGATGCTGTTTGTGGTTTGTTTTTTGTTTTTTTTTGTTTTTAATGGGACCTATAATGCAATTCATCAGCTCCTACTCTACTCCCTCCCTGCATTTGGTGATTCCCACTTCTCCACACTGCCACCTCTTTCCTCTCTGTTTCTTTTCATCATAAAAATATCCTCAGCAGCCTCACGGGTCCTTCCCCACCACAGCCTGTTTCCTAACTCTTGCTTCCTGGTTCACCTCTCCCACAGATTGAGTGACCCTTCAGCTCATTCTGTAGCCACCACGCAGAGCTCCCTCTGCTGCCATTTGTTGACCACAGGTCCTGCAGTCCTGTCCCCTTCCACGACTTCTGGTCTAGCAGAGTTGACACACGCCTGCTCTCAATGTGCAGTTCTGCAGGAGCACGTGCTGGGTCCATAAACTAAGAGCAGCAGCCAAAGGAAGCTCAGTGAATATGGGGATCTCCTGAGGGACCAAGGAGGCAACCTACTGATTTATCCTGCCCTGCAGGTACTCACCCAGCTTGGGGAGGACAGCCAGCAAGTGGGGAGTGCAATGTGATAGGGGACATGCAGAGATGCCAGATGCACCTGGGTGTGGGACTGACCTAAAGGGCTGTAACTGCAAATTTCCTCCCTGCCTCCCCCATCAAAAACACAAAAATGAATTAATGACATTTGCAAAGTGTTACCTGACAGCTAGGAGACAAGCGACATTCCCGGAGTGCTCACCTACCCAATCTTCCAAAGGACAATACGGGAGCACGTTTTGTGAACCACGGCAGGAGCAGCTTCAGCGGGAGCTGGGCACAGGCCAGGAAAGGCTGCTCTGCGCCCAACCTGCCCCTTACAACCTACCCAACGATCTACTACTGACGCATACACAGCACCGGACGCATCTGATGTCTGATCAACCGGCTACAGCTGCTACATTCTTACACAGTCTGTATTACTGTAGGCACTTCCTCTCCTTTTCCAGATTCACTCTGAAAACTCCCCTGCTGCCCCAGAGTCCGTGTAGTCCAAAATGCTTTCTGCACAGCGATCACTGCCACACACCAAAGACTCTAATGCAAAGTCACGCGCAACAGTCGTTTTAATTTAATGGGGTTTAAACGTGAGGTCATCTTCAAAACATTACCGCCTGGACTGAGTTCACAGCTCAGGATACACAGCACCACCTCAGTTAGGGAAAACCCTGCAAATCAGATGACAGCTCTGTATTTACCTAACTCAAAAGTCTTTTATAACCATGCAAGAACGGGACAAGCTGTCCCCCTGGAGAAGTGGACAGGCTCTCAGGGGCTATGAACAGTCACTGCAGTCAGAGGGATTATCCTGGTTTCCATCAGCTGAGTAACGCGACATATTCTCCCTGGGGCATCTGGGCAAAACCTAAGTTTTCGAAGAGCAGCCACTTCCGTCAGTTTTTAGGCATGAACAGATCAATCAGCATTTTTGGAAGGCCATTACCAACTAGTTACTCCACGAGCTAGCAGTCCTTTTCCATTAACTCAGAAATCAGAAACAGCATGGCCAGCAGGACAAGGGAAGTGACTGTCCCCCCGTACTCGGCACTGGTGAGGCTGCACCTGGAATGCTGGGTTCAGTTTTAGGGCCCTCAGTACAAGGACACTGAGGTGCTGGAGTGTGTCCAAAGAAGGACAATAACGGTGGTGAGTGGTCTGGAGAAACAGTCTTAAAAGGAGTGGCTAAGGGAGCTGTGGTTTTTAGCCTGGAGAAAATGAGGCTCAGGGGCGGCCTTATCACTCTCTACAACTCCCT
>VWZY01011884.1:0-91868 GCA_013399075.1 Chloroceryle aenea | reverse complement strand
AAGGAAAAAAAAGAGAAGAGAAGCGGAGGAGGGAGAAGAAGAAAAGGACGGGAAGAGGCGGAGGCCTCCGCGCTCCGTCTGCGGCCAGACACGGGGCAGCGGCGGCGGCTCGGGGTGGCCCCTGTTTAGTGGCTTCGGGTTCCAGCATCGCCGCCGGTGTTCTGCGGCTTTCCCCGCTCTTGAAGAGTCTGAAGGGTGGAAGCGCTGCGCGGCCCCTGTGCAGCCCAGGGCCTGGAGAAAAGCCGGGCTCTCCCCGCCGATCCCTCTGCGCCGAGATGGCCGCGGCCGGGGGCGGAGACATTCAAGGTCAGGCTTGATGAGGCTCCGAGCAGCCTGACCTAGTTAAGAGATGTCCCTGCTCTCAGAAGGGGGATGGATGAGATGACCTTTAGAGGTCCTGTCCAACCCAATACATTCTATGATTCTATAATTACATTTTCTTAAAAAAGATTTTGTGCTCATTTATTTAGCTAATGATATACAATTGGGGAAGGAAGGCTATCACCAATTCTGCTAGTACTAATAACACGCTAATTCTGCTAATACTAATAATATGCTAATTCTGCTAATAGTAAAATTGTCAGGTACTAATTTTATCAACTGAGGAAGGAGAGGGAAAAGTATGTGCTCAAGAGAAAGTTATCTTGTAGAAAACTGACTTTCTGGGGCTGGGAGCACTGGCCCGCTGGGAGGAGGGGAGGGACCTCTCTCTGTGGACATTTTTCAGCAACAACCCCAGCTGACTCTGACTGTCACATCTGGCTATGAAATTCTTCTCTACGAAATTATATGCAAGCTCAATTCTGAACATATGCACACCTAAAATACTAGATTTATCTTCCAGCTGGTTATTAATCTTCAAAAATACAAAACTCTCTCGGATTTAATTTTTGTCATTCTACATTTAGATTGGTTAAGTATTTTTTTCTTAGTCCTTGTATATGCACATTAAAAAGAACATATGCACACTGTGCCTGCTTTTATTATGATCTATATGCACAAATATAGTTGGTATATAATGTTGCTCATCCATTATTTGAAATAACTCTGCAGTTTCACAGTCACAGAATTGATACATTTGACTTCCTGAAGAAAAAAAAATATTTACTCTAAAAATAATCCAAATAAACTGAACATTTAAAAGTTTGTGGGGTTTTTTTATGTGTCCTAGTTGTCTACAGAGGTCAGCATACTGGGCTGAGGGCATCATAAAGCCTCTGTGCAGCCAGTTCCACCATTTCACGAAGGGATTCATCATCTTCGCTTCCTTGCTCACAGTCAACTGTCTGGGAACAAAAAAAAGATGTTAGAACAACTAGCACTTGATATTACTTGTGAAGAATGCTCATAAGGGAAAGGAAAAAGTAGTCATGCAAATGGAAAAGAAAGTTATCAAGAGCAGCAACATATGTTTCTAAATGGTCTGCCAACAGAAGAGTTCAAAATGACTTAATGTGAGTCCTGCTGAGGAACAAGAAGCTTAATCTTGAAGGCTTACGTTTGATTAGTAACTGGTTTCAGAATTACTACGTAAAATGCATTAAGGCCTGTTAGTTACATTTAATTAAAAATCAAATAAAACTACACAAGGTTCAGTCCTTGGAGATTTCATTTTATCTGTGCATTCACCCACACCGTATGCCGTTAATGCTGCACAGCAGCTGCGTTCAGCGCAGAGCTGCGGGCGCCTCTGCTGGGGGAGTCTCCACAATGATGTTCCCACACCCATAAAGTAGCATTTACAGCAAAATAAAACCCTGAAGAGATTAATTTATCCCTCAAAGAAAGCTTCCTAGAGAAAGATGCCCTCCTCAAATGTGGAAATTGATCAACTTCCAACCCAATCCCCTGCCTGCCCTCTCTCAAAAGCAAAGGGCAGTAGTATTTGCATAGCAATACCGTTCTTGATCCCATGGCTTCATAGGCTCCAAGTCTGTACCTTGTCTAGTTCAGTATTAACTCGTGACTCTTCTGAACAAGTAACTCCCTTAAACCATAAATGTTTTTTGGAAAAAAAAAAAAAAAAAAATCTACACAGTGGCAGTTGCCACTCAGTAAAATATTACCTCAAAATGGAACCTAACTTCTTCATTAAGCATTTTTACCAGTCTTTTTACTTTTTTTTCTGTATTGCATGAGCTCTTTCCATCAGTCCTGTATTTGTATGTATTATGTATACATTGCAATGTAGCATTTGCTCATTAAAAAAAAAGAAAAAAGGTGCCACAGCAAGCATTGTGTGGTAGATACATGACTGTAGCTTACTATCCTCTTAAGTAATTAACATTCACTTGTTTTGTTTCTTCTGGGTTTGTAGAACCCTTGAAACATTTGCTGTCTCCAAGGACAATGTGAGAGCTACTCCAGCAGAGTGTTTTACTGCTGTGGTAATACATTCTATAATTTTAATATATTAACGACAGAAAGTCAACACATTAAAATGCTGAAAGACATGGTTTTAACCATTCTTTACAGTTCCACTTTGTCCAAATAAGTAGGTGTGATAGCTTCTGAAAGCAGCTGTCACATGCACAACATCCAATTCTGAACCTAGCTAGTACATTAATAACATATTTCTTTTTGTGAGTATTTCAGGCTTTCAATATAGCTACAAAGTAGTCAAGATAAGATTAAAAAAGTACTAGCATCTTTCCTACTCTGTGACTGTTCAGCTATTCAGACCAAAGCCTATGTTTTAAAAACACTAAAAAATAGGTTAAATCAGTTTCTCCTCTACAATCTTCCCTTATTCATTCTCGTATAATAATTATTAATTTTTTTTATACTGGGTTTTCTTTTGTATTTGTCACATAAACATGCCTAGTGTTTCTTTTAACGAAGAAGACTCTCTAGGCAGTTCTCCTGTAACAAACTCGGTGAACTCAGCTTGCAGGCTCAACCACTGTTTCTCTCTGAAAGGCTCGAGACAGATGGACCAATGAGAATTTCCCTCTGTCAAGGATGTGAATGGAAAGTGAATGGGCTGAAGAAGTTTGGATACCAAGTACAAAACCACTTCCTTCGCAAATGGCTACATGATACTCTAGGCAGCACCGTATAGTAGGCAGGAGACTCAGCTCTGCTAAACACAAAAGCAAGTGCTTTGCTATACGTACCCGAGTGTCCAATGAAATGTTTGCCGTCTTTCCATCGACCGTGATGCACAGGACTGAGCCGTCTTTGGAACTCACAGAGTCTTCTCCAAACATATCCCTAAAACAATGACCTATGTGTCTAAGATGTGGCCGAACAGCAAACTTAACACTTATCTTTCTATTAACCTTGGGGTTCCAAAGGCGTTTTGTCAGCAGAGTATCTCCTTTCAGTAGCTGTTATTTAACCCTCTCAGAGAAAATTAACAAATACCAATCTAAATTATTATTAGAGTGGGTGTCACATGACATTAAGTATTTTACCAAAATTACCCATATCATAAATGAAGAGAAAGATTCCTTTGATTTCACAAGAGGTAAGATTTCTACATAATCAACAGAATATATGTCAAAGTTTTAAGAGATACGTGATCCAAAAAGGTAACCATTTGTAGCATAATTTTGAGAAACAACTTAAAAATCTGCTTCTGGAAGAAATAACTAGGGCCTGTAGTCAGAATTTTAATGATGCTGAGAACTTTTTACTGTACTTTTTTCTTTAGTTAATTCCCAGCCTTCACATAAATTATATTTGCATAAAGTATTACCAAATAACTGTAACTTTAAAACTATATTATACTTAAATTATTGTATTTATATGATAAATAGTGGTCATTTTCCTTTAGAATAATATACTTACTGAAGCATGATCTCCATTCTCTTTCTATACACATCCATATCTACTTTTTTGGAAATTTTCTGCACAGCAGCTGGAAAGAAAAAATCATTTTACTTTCACAGACATTTGCTGGGAAGGAAAAATGTCTAATTAATACAACCAGGCTCCTAACTGACCTTCAAGAAAAACAATCCAAAAGCTACACAGCATATATACTCTTACAAGAAAAAAGAAAAAATTCTTCATTGAAATCACATTACTGTGCACTGGACCAGGCTGCCCAGGGAAGTGGGGGAGTCCCCATCCAAGGAGGGATTTAAAGGACGGGTAGATGTGGTGCTTAGGGACATGATTTAGTAGTAACCTGATAGAGCTGCGTTAACGTTTGGATTCAATGATCTTAAAGGTCTTTTCCCACCTGAATGATCCTAGGTTTTAAGTATTTGATCATTAAAGGAGTCAAGAGGACTATAGGAAGAGTCAATTGTGAAAATCACTACCTTTTTCACTGATGGATAAACAAAACAAATAAGGCTTTTGAAAAACTAGTTTTGTAAATCAACTGCAGAATTCAGAGAACTGAACACAATGACAGAATTTCTAGAAATTATTTGAGGAACTTCATAATTGCAAGAGGTTGAGCAAGAGTTATCTTAAAAAATTACTATCCCTTAGATAAAATGCAGTAATTGAATGTATTAAGCAAAATATAGTGGAAATAAGGTAAGAGCAGGCACACGGCCAGCTGAGCAATGACAGCAAGATATTTCAGTTGAATCACTTGTGATCCTATGAACTTGCTCTGAAGTACACAACTGCAAGAACTATTGGGAATGTGGTTTTACCCCAAATAAGGGCAAACCCAAAAATCCTGAAAGGAGCTGCACCTGGTATTAGTTGACAGAATTACCACCATGAGACAACATGAAAAATAACAGTAAAAGGCACTTAAAAATACAAAGAGGAATTAACTGGGAACGGGGTGGGAAGCTAGATACTGTCACTAACGGATCATACGGAGAAAGCGTGGACTATTGAAAGTCAGGCCCAGTCAGGCATTACATAAGAAATTTAAAGAAGCAAACAGCAAAAGTTTGTTTCCAGACATATAAAGAAAGGTAGGAGGGGGGGGAAAAAAAAAAGTATAATCCAAAAATAAAATTTCTATTTTTGGGTTGTCTCAGTAAAGCAAAACATGAGGACATGACTAGAAGGGCTGATACACTGAAAATGATCACAACCAAGAAAATTACACTCTGAACGTGCTTAGGTCAAGACTGGAGATCCTTCATCCTCAAATAACGTAAGAACTGCTTTGTGAATTTATAAACACAGAAGAAAGGAGTTGTACCAAATTTGTTGAGTTGGGTGTGGGTCTAGGCACCTGAGGAACACTGATAGCTATTTTATATAAAATCATTAAAATACATAACGAAAAGACAAAGAGGAGTAACCCAGGGAAAATAAACACCTATTTGTCCATATAGCTCTAGTGCTTTCCATGCTGGTTTGGAAAGAAAAATCTACCAGAAGAGTTATGACACCTCACTATCAGTCTCTGGTAATTTAAAATTTTCAGTTATTTGAATGATGCATTGTAGACCTTGCCCATCAGACTTCAGCAGAGGATCCGATACAGAATGACATGAAAAACCCTCAGGTAAGATGAGAAGATGTGGAACAGTGCAGAATTTTTAACACTGACACTCTTAAAAGGAAGATGATCACAGAATGACTTGACGGGGAAGTCAGAGGCCAAAGGGGTGATATGTATGGAACCACAGAATCATTAAGGTTGGAAAACACCTCCAAGATTGTCAAGTCCAACTGTACAGGGTATGGAACAGAATCTGAGACTGACTTCAAGGCTTCTGGGTTTAAACACACACCTCAGATGTGTGCTGGGTTCATGTCCGAAGGACTTCCTCACCTCCTCCCCAGTACTCCAGCTCCCACACAACTGAAAAATGGGCACTTAGATCATATGTGCCACTGGTCCTCTGTTTTAGGGTCACAGAACATATATTTTTCCAATGAGAAACTGAAATATTTAAATTATATATCATAAACTGTTTATATTAAAAAAAAAACAAAAAATCTAAAGTGAGTAACATGTAACTTACTTTAAGTAAGGTCATATTTTCCACAGTCAGCTACCAGTTGCCATAAACCAGAAAGTTTCAATAAATTAATGTGTTACAAATCACAGAGACCAAGTTGTAATTTTATTTTTAAGTAATAAATCTCACTCCCTAAAACCTTTGATAAGGGGAGGAAGTACAATGGAGGGATTACAGTCTATTGCAAAGCATGTTATCCCTCTAAGGTTGATATAAAAAACACCCCAAAACAACCAAACCCAAATAAGCATACGCTAAACTTGGTACCTTTCTGTATTTTGGGATTTGACTGAACTTCCAGTATCACTGTTGTCACGGTGTCTGCATACATATCATTAGCAGGATTTGCCACCCACTGGAAGATTAAAAAAAAAAAAATTAATAATTTGAGCCCATTATTTGGGCTGTGTAACTAAGGTAACATAAACCCAATATAGCATTCTTTGCATCCTCCTATTTGCACTTCTCTGAGTTCTAGCTTCCAATGGCTGTCACACATTTTACATCATATTACAAACTAATTCTACCTTGGTGTATTCTAGTAACTGCCCATGAAAAATCTGGGCTGTTGAATGTTTCTGAATTGACACCTTTATGAAATAGTTATTAATTACCAGAACTATAGTGGGGGACAGAAAGATCATTTGACATTATTTCCTATTATTATAAGTCAAATAAAAAAACCCTGCCACTATACCCTTTAAGTCATGGCAGTGGCTAAATAAACCAATATGCAAACACAGGACCACAGCTCAAGGAAAACTTTGTCCTATCTTTTTTTCTACTTGTCACCCAACAGAAAATGACTTAAAACATTTAATTCTGCACAGCATCTCTAACATAGGAATTTTCAGAAACTGAAGAACAAATGAGTTCTTTCTCCCTCACCAATGCCCACCTCAAGGACAACCATGCCAGGCTCCTGGATCACAGTAATATTTTTGAAAACTTTCAGGGCTGGTTTTTGTTGTATTTCTATTTCTTCTACGTCACCTAAGAAATGAGAACACATGGAATAAAATTATACTGAAAGAAAGACTAACTTTACTTGCATTAAAAAACCAGGTAATTTTAAGAGTAAGAGTGGTTGTCTTGTTATTATCACAACTGTTTAGAGCAGCTCACAAAATGGAAGCTCATAACTCTTTTCCCTTATAAGGCAAGATTATATTCTTTGTCTTGGACTGTTTGGTGTTTTTTCAGTATGTAATACTGGCCACTTGTTTTGAATTACCACATTTGACTGGCTTAGTACACTGATCTTAGTGCACCAGTGAAAAAGCAAATGTACCCTTAGAGGATAACCCATTGCTTACATAAGCATATAACTTAAACCTAAAGCATTTCTGTGTCAGGTAGCACTCAGGTTATGGGACCTGAACATCAACTGAATACAGTTTTTGTTTTCACTAGTGATACCAATCAGATTCTAACACTAGAGAGGAAAAAAATTCCCAAGCTTTAAATTTGGGAAGGGACCATGCAGAGTGTGTGTGCCTTTAGTGAACAAGGACAGGAGTTGCCCTAACCTTTAAGAAAGCTAGACAGAGGCACCAGGGATACACTAGTGGCAGATTTAAATGACTTCTGACTCAGAAAAAGCCAGCAAGGTTGGACTCTTGCCACTTGGGGAGAGACAGAAGAGGCTTTCTGGCACTGAGCTTTTGTTTTTATTAATTGGATAGCATTATCCATTCTATTTTGAGGCTAGAAATAAAAGATCAATTAATAAATTTTACATCAGAATGGCTGTAACGCTGACTTTGGGGGCTAACAGGAGACAAAAACTGGCCTCTATATTGCTATGTGCTCATGATTTTGTAATACAACCACAGCAGAATCCCCCCAAAAGGCTGTGTCATACTCATGTGTCAACTGGATCTGTCAGGAGCTGCTTAGTCTAATGACAGGTGTAAAACATGAAAAACTGTGCCACTCGAGTTACTGGCAAAGGAGTTTCCACTTGGAAGACCTCTGAAGATTCAAGTTGTAAATGTTGACCAGTGCACATCCTGACCATGTCTTTCCAAATACGTACCGGTAAGTTTCTGTAGCTGGTAATAAAGCAGATTGAAAGGGCCCGTATATGGAATGGCTTGTGTCTGTGTTACAGTGCTCATCGCCAAGTCTGTGTAGTCTGAAAGAGTTTTAAAATGTGTGGATTAAAAATTAGCCCTTTGAATTCACTTTCTAAAAAATAAAACTGCCACTACAGCTAAATAACAGCTTCGGTTCATTTAAGACAGAGGGTTGAAAAGGACAATTTGTAAAGAGAGGGTGGAGTGTTTATTGCAAGATAAAGAATATATTTGTGGTTAAGAGACCAGCAAGAGCCTGGTATTTATCATACCCATTTGAGGCAAACAGTGAACTAGGACAGCAGAACTGCTTTCCCCCAAGCTCTTCTAACCTTACATCTAATTATTCTATTTTGAGAATCGATCTGCTTCTTTAGTACTAAATGGCATAGGAGCAATACTCCAATATTTTCACTGTAGTGTAGTTTTTTCCACTAAAAACTAATTACAAAACTGGTAGGACCATAGATCATGGTGCTCTTCTCACTGGCATATTTCCTGCCTACTCATGCAGAAGAAGAAGTTTTAAGTAACTAGAAAGGAAATTAAATATTGCTTCTTTTCTTTTACAGATATAAATACAAAGATTTTAAACTTCAGTGTCTTTCTTCTCACCACAACAGTTCAGAACTTCAGACAAAACTAAACCAAAATAAACCCAAGATGCTCACTAATTGATTATCAAATAGCAAATTACACAAACCAAAACAAGACTGTATGTGATTTAATGACAAAATAAGGATACAGTAAGTTTCAACTCCCTACTGAGCACAGCACTGTCTTCACTTACTGGAGAGGTCACACGGAGAAAGGATGTGATAGTTAAAATTTCTTTTAACTAAGATTCCAGAAATTCTCTGTCCTTGCTCTGGTTTCTTATCTGCCAAAGACCCCATCACCTGGAAAGAAAAATCACACACTGCCTTACTTCACCATCTTAGGTATTCACAGCTTAAAGGTAACTATAGAGATGAAATCTAGTTTTCTAAGAAAGAAAGAAACCATAGTTTAACTCTGAAAATAAAAGAAGGTCAGGGTAACCAACAAACATTAAGATGTAACACAAGAAAAGGCTGGAAGAGTGAACAGAAAAAAAAAAATAATAAAATCCACCACAAACCAAATGAACAAAAACCAAACCAAAACAAAAATGCAAAACACTCACATACTTGGAGCCCTTGGAAAACATACAGTCCAAGATCAGTTTAAAATAGAGGCTTGGAAGAAAATGTGTAGTTCTTATTCCAGACAAGATGCTGTTGTACAGGTCAGAAAATACTGATTTTATTATACCTTGGCAAGTTTTTCTCCCCTGAAGTTTAATGTTACAGCTTCAGTATTCCTAGGATTATGAACTTCTATATGAACTTCATCATTATCCTCATATTCCCGTATCAGTGCTGCTTTCAATCTGGCCATTTCATTTTGCTCACCATGAACTAAAATCTAGAGAAGAGACAGTTGTGCTGTTAGCAGAAGTCACTTGTCCAACCAGATATGTTTAGTAAACCAACTGTGCAAGAAAACTGCCATCTTTTACTGCATCTTTATAAAAATACAATTCCATGAGATCACAATAGACAAAACATCAGCTCAATTATATTACATATTTCTCTGTGTGTCTTTGAATTCTATGCATTATTCAAAGGCCCTGTGTATTACTAGAAAAATACACAAATAAGCAGAATGCATTACAGAGACCCAATTTATCAGTCCATGCACAAAACACGTGGTTATATTACACAAGGGAAGTATTAACTGAAGTTCAACAATAGAAGTTAGTTAGCTTTACATTCTTCTGTCTGCCTATAGATAAACATAAAAACCATGCAGTTCAGAGAGGATGCTTCACAGTTCACAATCATCTTTACAAAGTTAAATCTTCTTTTATTCTGCTATGATTTATTTCTTGCTTATCTGTGCTTGCATATTGATTCTCCTTCAGTCTCAGTACGTTTTGGATTCTAGCCCCTATTTTCATACTCTGGTCCTTCACATCTCCTGCTCCTGCTTTCCCACAGGTTCTGCCTTTGTCTTTTGCTGCCTGCTACATACCTTCAGTCAAAGTTTTCTTGTTTATTTTGTGGCAAATTTCAGTGAATTATTCCCATACCAGTGCCCTCAGTTGTATACCATCCTATACTGTATCTTAATTGTGCAAAATGCTGCTGAAAAAGGTTGTGGAACACATTGCTTTCTTGAAAGTCATCCCCAGATATCCCACATGCAGACAGCTGAAAGCAAGTTAAATCTTTGCTAAGGTAACATGACGAAAAATGGTTAAAATCTCCACCTTTTATTATTCACATCATAGGGATGCTGGTTACTGCCGGACTCCAGTACCTGCCTTCATGACTCAAGGCTGTGAACTGGTTTGATGAATCCCACTCTGGAGAAATGGGTGGCATGTATGCATACTAACCACATGGGGAGGTTTCAGGGCCCGGATAAATTCACTGGTTTGTTGGTAATCTGTGTGAGCAGAGAAAGAAATGTAGTCCACAGACATCTTCAGTGGGAGTTTCTGCCCTGACATTGTTGTGATCTCTTCAGGTTCAGACATGATGTGCTAGGAGAAAAAAAAAAAAGAGCACTTTAAATAAAAAAAAACTGAAAGTCTCCTCCAGACACTATATAACTAATGCTTTACATTTCAAAAAAATAAAATGGAATAATATTGGCAGCCAAGTTAAATATCAAGAATTTAAAAAAAATCTAGAAAATATCACAAAACACAGGGTCACAAATGAAAAAAAGCATGCACAGCACACACTATTTCATCTTTTGCATCCTCAGCAGATCTGTGAGTTCAGTCTTCTTCCAGATACACCTCCCTCAAATGCGCATTGAAATTATAACAAATGTGTGACTTCTGACTCTAAAGGCAAAAGTAGATGCTGTGGTTGCCCTTAGCTGCTGGCATTTGGAAGGAAGGATTTAATTCTCTACACAGGACAGTGGCGCAACATGTGCAAGGCAGTCTGATCTCTGACACACAAGTAGAGTGAGATTTAATATAGACTCCTCTATAATCAGGGTTAGGGCTTCCCTGTCAGAAAGTTAAATGGTGGAGGGGTCTGAAGATGGAGAAAAGTATCAATCGCTCTTTCTCATGACAGGATAACTGCTCCTAGAAAAGGTTATTCTGTATAGCATCACTAGAAATGGCCATACCCAAGTTTTCTGTACTTTTCCTTAGTATGAGCCAAAAGCCATTAGGTTTGACTATGTAACTATGCATACCTGACAACAATCTTCTCAGCACATCAAAATAAAAGACACTCACTATTGGCCAATTCTTTTTAAACATAATATGAATACTCCTTTACATAAAGAAGTTGCAGTGCATTAGCAACTTACCTTAGCAAGCGTTCCTTCAACACAGTACCCTGCTATAATTACTCCATTTCTCTTATCTGTGCACCAGCTCTCAAACAACTCTCTGGATAAGCCACTCTGCATCATACCTGGGGAAGCCATCACAACACTTGGGCCGATGTCATCAAAATGATCCATACTCTAAATGGGCAAACAGCAAGAATATCAGTTACTATATCTCACTTAAATGAGAGACAGTCTGGCTGGACAACGCACAAGTAGATAGATGTTCACAAATTATATCCCATCCTCATAAAAAGTGCCCTTTGCAGCAAAGTTCCTCCTACTGATGTCCACAAAGAGCAAACTATAAGCATAGGGACCTATAGTGGAAGAAAAGCTGGGGTGTAAATTCCCCTCCTCCAGCCCTTTAAACACTGGGATAGCAGATAACTTGGATATAAACCTTTAACTTATCAATCTATCAGGATTTAAAATATGCAAACAATTCAGCAAATACAAACTTCTGTTACCCTTCCTCTTTTGTAAGACAAGCTTACCTTCAGATTACTAATATGCTTGAAAACAAATGGATTGTTGATGTTAATTTGCTTGCGGATTTTGTCATTCATGGCATTGACATATGTCTGATAAACTGCCATACATTTCTTTGCCAAAGAGGAGGCATAGTAAATAGGGATATCATGGAGTTCAGGATGATTTTGCCAGTATTCATCTAAAAAAAAACCCAAAACAACCAAAAATAATTAAGAACAAAACAAACCAACAGCAAACTACCAACCAAAAAACCCAGAAAACCCCACCCGCAGCATTATCTCCAAAATGCAGGCAGCTCAGAAATGCTGACAGATCTTGCAGATTTAGCAGATTTTCACTTCTATTACAGAAAATCACAATCACAAAGGTTTTTTTGTCACCTGTTGTACTTAAAGACAATCACCAAGTAAAAATGTATATAACAACATCTACAATTACAAACAAACACGTAAAAAAACAAGAAAAATATGAACTTCTGATATTCTTGGCAGGTCAAATTCCAATCAGTCACCCACTTCAGCTATAAGGTGTAAAGTACAGGGTGATATTGCACAGCAATACCTCAACATTCCCAACAACGCAAGATTTACCACACCACTGCAGTAAAGCTAAAATATCTCTCTCAGGTATTCATTCTACATCTAACAGGTAGGGACATCTGCACATGGATATGTTGGTCAGAATTCACTATTAGAGAAAAGTTATTAGCTCTGTAGAGCAAATTCATGGAGTTCAGGTCTGAAGGGATCACCCAGTTATCAAGCCTGGCTTCCTGTATATCACCAACAGTTATATTTTACAAGCCTGAGTGAAACCAAAACAGGAAAAAAGCCTCCACTAAGGACAACTTATTTTATCACTGATGACAGTAGCCATGACCTTTACTAATCACAAAGAAGAGATATGTTTGTATAGCTGCATTCACAACTTATTTGTTTTCCCACTCAGATACAGTTCTGCTGGTCTAAAACTTATTTATACTACACAAGTGAGGAATAATAATCCAAAAAGAGAAGTATGCTCTTTTTTTTTTTTTCCTCTATTTGTACATTTAAAATTATGTGACTTTTAACCTCACATTTTTTATCTGTGGTCAATGCTTTTCAGAACATGCCAGAGAGCCTCACTGCCATGGCTACCTCAATAAGCTCAAGAGTAAGGTGGAAACAGCCAACAGAAGATAATCAATAGCAGGACTTCAGAGCAGCATGAAAAGTCTGCACCCATCGTCACAATTTTCTATACCATAACACAGTATTTTATTTTATTTTTTTGTCATACACTTATAGAAAGAAGAAAAATAAACACAGAAGTCAGCAGGCTCAACCATGTAGGCCTGTGAGATGCAACTGCATTTTCTGCCTAATTAAGCACCCCATTACATGTCTAGCTTTACTAGATATATTTCTTTAGAAACTCACTTTAATATCTATACATGGCAAGAAAAGGCCACCAAATTACAAACTAATGGCTACATAAGATTGAAAATGTTCAGTTTTTATATCCTCTATAAAACAAAAATCCCTCAATCAATGATAAGTAGTAAATAATCCTACAATATAAAATACTAACCCATGCCTAGATCCAAATTTCTTATTAACATTTGAATAGTCCAGTAGCACATTTTGAAAACAAACTAGTTTCTAATGTTGAGCTAAAATGAAATGGAAAGTGAGAAGAATTTTAAGTATTTTAGGTAACACTTTAGATTCAACACCCTTAAAACTAATCTCTCGATCTTGCTAGCAAGTGCATGAGAAACAAGACTCATGAAAAATGACATAACCAAAGCAAATGACATATGCTAGGACATATGCATAAAATTGTTTTATCTGAAATGCCTCATAACAACTACCTACGTATTTTATGTGAAGTGGCTTCTTATGATTGTGTATAATTCATTACGGTTTTCTTGGCTTTTCCTATAAAGACTTCTTCATAGAGGTTTGTGAATTCAAGGGCAAAGATACTGAAACTTCAGGAACAAAATATACCTTTTTTAAGCAGCACAGTTTAAATATAACAGCTGTTGTTGTGAATGCTTACTCTTCAATCTGTAATAATTGCCCCTGTTTGCTGAACTCCTGTTAAACACGATTCAAAAGTCAAGCACAGATTAACCTTTCCTTTCCACATCTCTGTTCCACCTCACAAAGCAGAACCACCTTGGTTGGTTTATTGGACTTCTCACACTTGAACAAACATGTATTACATATTCTTAGGGATTTATGATGCTGAAAAATGGCTGAAGACTTGTTTAAGATTTAAATTGTTTTCACATGCAGTGTTTCAGATATAAAATTCTCATTTAACTTTATTTGCCTTTTATTAAGAGGAGCTGGGAAGGTACATACCTAAAATTAAAAGCAGTTCTTGAGCTCGACCCAAGGCAAACACAGGAATCAGACCTCGACCTCCTCTATTTACAATGTCATGAACGGTGTTACAGAATCTTGCCTCTCGCTCTTCCCTTTTTTCATGAATATGGGTACCATACGTGGATTCCTACGTATAGAGAAACTGAGTATTAAAAGTACTGACACAGAGACAAATTCTTCATCTTCTCCTCTGAATCCAACAAGAAAATGTTGGACAACAACAACAAAAAGCACAGTGGTGTTAACATGGTGGGGAGAGGAGAGAGAGGGGTGAGGTGAAGGGAAAAAAACAAACCCACTCCCAATTCCCATAATTACCTCCACCAAGATAACCGCAATTTCCCCTCTCCCAACCCCCTCCCAGCAACCTAGAAAGGCAGATCCTGTCAGAAAAAAAATAAAGTTAGACCTATTCATAATGATGCTTAAGAGATTTCAGATTTAACATACTTATTTTCCTAACTGGAAATGCTGCCACTGCTTTGATGAACACGGCTCACTAGAGGTACATGTGCCACAGTGTAGAAACACCGAGCCTAAATGATAGGAATTACACACAATACAGGATTTTGATGTGACTTGAAATGAAATTACCAGTTGCAGAAAGCAGTTAGAATGGATGTAATAAATGTCAGAATATTAAGCATTACTCTGAAAGAGCCTACTGTTCATTTCCAGATAAAACGGTTACTTTGAAAGTTTCCCCCCGAGCTTCTGATTTTCCAAATAGCTTAAGAATAAAACCACTTAGCTCAGAAAACAAAACCAAACCAGAGAATAGCACCCAGGGAACCTCCACTCAGAACAAATTCTCAGTGTAGCTGGAATTAGATTAGGATCTATTAAAGCTATCTGGTTAGACTGGGGTTTGTACAATACATCTAGCAAAAACAAGTCAAAACTTAAAAATTATCTCCCAACTTGAAAAGGTTTGTCTGGGTGCTTAATGAACTTCAGAAGAATAATTATAAAATAAAAATTAGACTTTTTAATAGAGTGACAAGATACACTGGAGTGTTCTGAACACCCTAGAATTTGGATATTTAACACAAATCATGTACTACCATTAAATCTCCCCTGTCTTTCTCATTCAATTTTAGCTTTAATTAACTAAATACCCCTAAACCACATATTTAATTACTAATATAAAGAAATAATGTTGTAAAACTTACAATTATAAGAATATCAGGCTTAATATTGGGAATCTCAGCTGCCATCAGATGTCTGTCTTCCTGTCTTGAGAAATCACCTGTATATAAAAGCTATTGGAGACAAAGAGAAGCAGTTGTTCTGATTACAGCTTCTAGGAGGTCAGCAGTCTTTTAAAAGTTGTTGTATAGGAAATACGTTGGTTTTTTTGTTTTGTTTTGTTTTGTTTTTTAGCAAAGATGGTTTTAAGGAATTTGTGATAAAAAGGTCACTTGTAGTCTAAATAAAGACTCTTCTGATGGTGACAGTACTTATAATATTACATCAATAGTAGTACAATATGAATATTTTAACCACTAGAAGTATTTCAAGCAGTCCCATAATTCCAACAGAACCAGGTAATCTGTTTCATTTTTTGGTTTGGGATATGAAAGTGCCATTTTCAGCCTTTTACGTATATACACCGGCCATTAATAAGTAAAAAATGACATAACAGAAAATACAGCAGGTCCTAAGTGGAAGTAAAAAGCAGATAAAACTGCATTTACACCTCATAATGCAACTATAATGAATAATATAATAAAATTACTTGAAAATATATTCTAAGTTTTTCTGATACTAAAAAAACTTGTAATCTAGTAGAGTCTTCAAGCAGAATGATCCTGCTCTTCATTACAGCAAGAAGTAATTTCTAACAGTTAGCAATTTTTAATGGATCCTTAACTGCAGAGTGGAATGCAGCTCTCTGTGCCCAGCATGGTGGTTTCAAACCTGAACATTTTTTACTTAGTATTCACATTTTCACCAGTGGAATGATTCCTAACAAAAGATACAGTCAGCAACAGCAGGTAACTGGTCTACATGCAACCTACTATCACATTTCTCATTTGCTTCATATGGAATTAAAATAATGGATACTAAAATCCAATTCATTTGAGGCATGCATAGTAAGGTGTCACAGTTTAACCCCAGCTGGCAGCTAAACACCCCACAGCTGCTCGCTCACTTCGCTCCCCAGTTTATATACTGGGCATGCCATTCTGTGGTAGGGAATATCCCTTTGTCTGGTTTGGGTCAGCTGTCCTGGCTCTGCCCCCTCCCAGATTCATCTGCACCTGCTCACTGACAGAACATGGGAACCTGAAAAGTCCTTAACTTAGACAGAGCACTGCCTAGCAACAGCTAAAACATCAGCGTGTCATCAATGCTGTCTCACACTAAATCCAAAACACAGCACTGTACCGACCACTAGTAAGAAAATTAGCTCCATCCCTGCTGAAACCAGGAGCAAGGAAATCTCTTTACCCATGATGGCCTAATAAAATAAAAAAACAAACAAACAACAAACCCACAAAAAAAGAGGCAGCAAGTTATCTAAATTTTATTGTAGTCACTTTAAATCCAGTTCTATTTCTGTACCTTCCTTTAGACATTATTTTTTTTTAACTCTCAAGCATTATAAACCATAAACAAAGCCCTACTAGACAGCAAACCTCTGGACCACCACTTCTCTTCCCTCTTCAGGGTTGTGGAAACTTTTATTGGGTGGTATTATCCTACCAAGTGCTGATTCATGAGATTAGTTTGAAGTATCTGGTTTTGACACAGTGCTACCTGTGATTATATGACGACTTATTTAATCTCTCTGTGCCTAAAATTAATGATAATCCTTCCTCTTTAGGTACTTTTGAATAAGTGTTTTGAGAAAAATATAATTTGCATACTGTGACAAATGCCATTTAAGCACTCAAGACAGGCAGACACAGTAAATTGGAATCACAAACACAAATGTTCATAGACTTTACTGAAACGCAGCTTCCATAAGACTGCCTCAGCTGCCAGCTACCTCTGAGTGGACCAGCAAGGAAAGCTAGAAGTTTACTGTTTCCAAGTAACTCACTCCATAAAATCCAAACATCTTCTCAGGTTCAGTATGTGTGTCACTTGCTAGTTCTAGTCAGTAAGAAAATACATGGTCTAAGTCAAGGCCTCCCACCCTGACTTGAGTTCAAGTCTATTTGACAGCTCCAGCCACAGTGGTAAGGCTTAACAGGCAATAATAAATAATTAATGACTACATTACAATTCAGTCTTGATTTCAGCTTTATAATAAAAGGGAAATACCTTCACACCAGCTATTTCAATCATAAACATAGCTGCTCCCAGAACATGGCCTGCGTGGTAACACCAGAATTTGATTCCTGCCACCTCTTTCACTTCATGGAAGTTGATGGTCTCAATCTTGTCCATGCTTTCTTCGAGGTCTGTTTCTGTATATAGCATGTCATCCGCTGATATATTACTGGATATAAGTGAAATGGCTAAATATCAGCTCATCTTAACAACTTAGATTAGATAACAATTGGAAAAACATTTCCTGGATTTTTTTTCTCCACTGACAGTAAAAACTCCACTCAGTAGCACAACATCTATGCTAGATATCAAGTCCAGGTACTCTAATGTTCCAGGTACACCTAAGCAGAGTTAAAGCATCTTTCTTGTGAAAGGCCATGCTACACCAGTCTTTCCAGGTCAGGATCTTGTCTTTATTTGTCTAAAAGTACCATGGATGGTGATCTGACACTCAGCTTGTGACTTTCCTCAAAAATCAAACTGAATCCCACTTTTCCCATTGGCCCAGAACAAATGAGGACCGTTTACCAGGCTTCTGATAAACAGCCAGAAACTGCTGAGCTGAGATATGCTCAGGACCATTGCATTCACATAGAAGAAATGTATCAAGTCATGCAACAGAAATTAAAAAAAAACAAAACAAAAACAAAAACAAACCCCAGAGCAGTCTTTGTGCATTTAATATTTTATCTGACCTTGTCCTGAAATGTGATTTGTATCTTTAGGGGCTTAAAATTCACTGCTGCTGTGAAGCTTAAGAAAAAGCAGACATTAAAAAACATGAGAACAAAAGAATGTTTTAAGAGACAAAGTTGAAAGAAAAAAATGGATACTATTAAATTGGTGGCTTTGTCTTAAGATTTCTATTGGATATTTAGGTGAAATAATTCAGGAGTTGAAGAGATAACCCAAGGGTCAGCTTACCTGACTTTGACATAATCTGAAAGAAGCCATCTGTAAATAGCTTTTGTGGCATGAGTCATAAACGTCCTTCCTTTAAAACTCGTTTTCTGCAAAAACCATGGTAACGCCCCACAGTGATCTAAATGGAAACTTAAAATAGACACACAAGTGCAATTAATACATTAGCATCACACAACACTAATGAAACAGATAAAGAATATAAGAAATAAATATATAAATTGTATCATTCACTACTTCAGTGGTCTAACACAGCATCAGAGAAATCCAGAAACGCAATTTTCAAGCTCTTTAGCTCTGCTGGTCTACATTCAGCACACCATTGCCTAGAAATGTAAACAAGCAAATTAAGAGTAATACAGGAAATGGCAAAGGCTTTACCCATTTAACTTCAGAATTAAATTTAGATGTAAATTACAAAGAAGTTAGAGGGAGAAAACTAGGAGGAATCGGGAACACAATAAATGTCAAAAGGCACAAGAAAGCTAGCAAACGCAGTCCTAAATGCACGCTGGACACTGTGGATTACATCATGAACTACCAAAATAAAATTATTTGGCCACACTTCTGGCTCGACCCATCTTAAGGAGCTGCTTTTGAAACAGGTAGAACAAGCACTTGCCACTAATACCCAGGATTTTATAGCGACCTGGTGAAATCACTTAGAAATGGCTCTTCCCATCTCTCAGCTACTAAGCAGTATTTAATCCACAGTCAAAGCTTGCATGAATCTCATAGAACCTTTTGCACTCAAAGCCAATAAAGGAAAAGCCACAACCAGTACTTTTCATCAGTCTTTACGTAGCAAACTCATCTTAGAAGCTGTCATGGTGGTGTTAAAGCAGCCAAGTTATAAAAATGTCAGAAATAACAGCACACTCAGAGGACAGTTGCAATTTTAAAAGTGACTGAACATCCTTAATTTAAAAAAAAGTTGGAAAGTAAGATTTTGCTATGCAGTCACCATCCATAAAACACCTAATTTCAGCTTCTCTTAATAACCTACAAGCGAACACAGTTCAGATCATCAGATCAGTATATTTATTCTTTTAGTTGCTACTTACTGACTAATTAGGAGGAGATCAATCTCAGCAGGATCTATCAAATCAATGTAAGGAAGAGCATCCATTCCTTCCAGTCCAGGATGAATTCCACAATCAAGCTGAAAAGTGAAAGAAAATTAAAGCTTCTAATATAACATATAAAAAGTCCCTCTTTCCATGTTGGTCTAAAATATAGTTACTAGTGATTGGTAACTTCTAGCGTCACGCAAAAAATTATTTTTTTCCTTCAACTCCACATTTAGCACTGGATTTCACATCTTGGGATTCAAATGCCTTCTCTCCAGTGGGAAACTGGACACCCTTCAAAAGATCCCAGTCTTTGTTTCTAGTTTTGTACCTATGCAAGCCTTCACTCACACTTCCAACAACACCTGAATAGTCAGAACCAGTAAGTTACTTCAGCCACCATCTGAGAAGACAACTGCAAAAGGGACAGAGAACATGCATATGTTTATATGTAAACATCACCCTTAGGTTCTACTAAAACTAGTATGTGTACATTTTAGAATCCATGCTTCAGACAGATACATTGTGTTTGGGGATATGGATTTATCACACAGGACAGCCTCTGTAATGCCTGCTATCATAATGCTATATTGTTACAGAAAGCTTAAAAGTGTGCCTCTTCTAGCCCAGTGGCTGACTTCCATGCACAGTCTGTATTTAACCAGTAACATCTTTTTGTGATCTGAAGTACAGCAATGAGAGGGTACATAAACACATTTGTGCAATAATTACCATTATTTTTCTTCCTTTAAACTCCAGAATAATGCACGACCTTCCTACTTCTTGGCCAGCACCTCTGCAAAGGGATATCAAAGTCATCAACGTTAAAACAACCCCCACCATACAGATGCAACTGTATATTGGATGCCTTCAGTGGGATTATTTTTCTGTGTAGAAATAAAGACTGCACAGTCATTTTAAGCTCAGGTATTTAAAGTAACTGAACAGCTATATGTATCCCAATGGAGACGAGACCCTATTTAACACAGCACAAACAAAAAAAATCTGAGGAAATTATTTTGGTCTCTCATGGTTTTTATTTCATGCCCGCACACTCAAGGCTTGAAGTATTGACACATGTAACAAATGGAAGGTTTACTTAAATTATCGTGGGCTGAAGAAGCTTGAAGTAACATCTTCAAGTTGTCCTTAAGACAACTACTATGATGCTACCAGAAACACATCCAAATTGCACTAGCATCTTAACCATAAAAATTAAAAAAAAAAAAAAACACAACCAAACCAAACCAACGAAACAAAAACAAACAAACGAACAAAACCCCCCACAATTTCAAACACTATACAACGCTGTCAAAGTGCAAAAAGGCAAAAGAAGGTTTTTGTTCAAACAAAACATTTCAATAAGGAAGGGACACAATCCTTCTAAGCGAGTCTGACAGCTCTCCCGGAGACCGCAGGCTGCCTGCTCCTTAGAAAAGCAAGGAAAGAAACAGCAGGAGGGGGAGGAAGAAAGCAGCCCGGGACTTCAGCGTCTCGAACAGCGTTTCCCTGCGGCCACCCAGGGCACGCTCCCGCCTCCCCTGTGTCGTGAGGGCACAAGCAGTGCTCGGGGGAGGNGGCACTGGGGGCTCCGCCTCTTGCCTTTCTTTAGGAATAGGGTTTGGCGGTTAATCATTTATCGGGTTGTAGTCTGGGGCTAGAGCGAAAAGCAGGAAGGAGAAAAGAGAAAGGCGGGATGCGGTGTCACCCTGTCTGGCTTGGCCGCGCCTCACCCCGCTGCAAGAAGCCGGAGTCTGAGGCCGTACTCTGCTTTCCGCATCCGTAGCGGAAAAGATGCCCCGCAGAAAATGCGGGGTAAGGAGGTGCTGAGAGCTTCTTATTCACGTCATGTATTTGAAAAGCTTGTGAAGCAGCATTACCTTGTGCCTGGCTATCGGCAGAATCGCCAAACTCGCCCGTGTTCTAGCAGCCGCTGCTCTGAAGAGGGGCTCCGGCTGGTGGCCGTAGGGAGCCCCGAGGGTCGCGGGTGTGTTGGGTGACACTGTGTCTTGCTGCACCGCTTGTTGCTGAGGGTGGCTTTAGGTCTGCTGGGGACCAAGTGTTTGCTTCATGACGAACACAGCAGCAGCCTGGGGACTGTAATTCAGCACCACATCACAGGTCCTCCTTCTGAGTCTTACATGATTTTGTGCGGTGTGAGCTGTCTTCCTTCATTGTCCTCTTTCTTCCACCTCCTCAAAATGTATGAAGCTTTGTAATTAAAATGCTCTTCTGTGAAGCTGGGAAATAGAGTTTCGGTGCTCCCCGACAGGGAGCCAGCGTTATGCTTTTTGACGTGGGCCAGCCAAGCGTTAAGTGATGCAGCTGAAGCACTAAGACTGATACAGGAAAAATGCTCCTGGAATTTCTCTCAGAACTCCCAGTAACTCAGTTCTAAGGCAGTAAATAGAACATGCTTCTAGCTTGATTTTTCAGGAACATGTTAAGTAGCTGCTTCTGGAAGTATTACAATCAGTAAGTAGTTCTTCAGAAGTAAGGGGGGTTGTTTTTTATTAGGAACACACTCTTTGGAGCAGGGATTGCACTGGATGCGCTTTGTAGGGCACTTAGATTATAGCCACAAATAAAAATCATCTAATGCTTTTAAGTGAGAATATAAACTTCATATTTTGTCTTGTTTCTAAATCTGTGTTTTCATATGCATTAGAAACTGACCTTTAGAACACTCTAAGGAGCACCTTTTTTTTAATTTTTTTTATTGATGTATTAGAAGGATAGGGAAGTTTTAGCAGAGAGCCTGAGGGACTTTCCCCAGTCACACATGAAGTCCACCAGAGGAACATTCCTGTTTCTGCTCTCAGAGTCTTTTAACAAGTTTCCAGTTTTTGTCCGCTTTGGACACAGTCACACTGGTGTTTGCCAGGAACTCCTTCCCCTTGATGATATGACACCTTTAATTTTTATGTTTCCTATCTAGAAGATCTTCCTCGATCCAATTATGAGAAAATGTTTAGAAAAGGAAAAAAACGACACAGCAGCAGCAGTTCACAAAGCAGTGAAATCAGTACTAAAAGCAAGGTAAGCTGGATTTGGTACGTAGGCTGTTTATGGAAGCAGTTTTGTTTGTTACAAGTTACTGAGAGTTCAGTGGTTCGCTTGCAGTGATGGTGGGATGTGATTGGCATAAAAAGCCATGTTCCACGAGGAGAACTTCTGACTTGTGCTATTCCTCAGATTGGCTCTCAGAGTTAAACAAACCTATCCATTATAAAGCCCTTGTATTCCAAGGTGAATGCTCAACTGCTTCCATAGTGTGGCCCACAAACACAAGTGTTCTGGCAGCACGTCGTAAGATTTGGAGAAAAAAAGTTTTGTTTGTTCTGTAGTGATGAATAGTGTCTTTGAGAAGGTGCTAGGTACCAAGAATGAGTTATTCTTCAGTACTGGTTGGGTAGTCAGTATTTCTTAAAAGTCTTCTGAATAATGTGTCCATTTTGTCTGATAGGTTTTGGAATGATCAGTTGAATATTCTGGATTTTCCAAGGTGCCGTTTCACTTCCCTTGCACTGCTATGTTATTTCAAGCATTGGTGACAAGCATGTAGTTGTCAATTTCTTCAAGTTAAGATGCAGTACCATAAAAGTCTGGACATAACCTTAAGGTTCATTTTCTCTTTTTCATTATTTTCCTCCTCTTTTCAAAATATTTGTGGACTTCTGAAGGGTTCCTGATGAATTTCTATCAGTCTAATCTACAATGAGGCAGAAAGATAATTTCAGGAAAGACATAGGAGGTGGTGGTTTTTTTTTGCTCCCCATTTTGCAGTGCTGCTTAAGTAGTCAGAACATAAACACTAGTTTGTTTCTAAAAAGGAGTTGAGGCAGGGCATCTAGAAGTGAGTTATTAATGTGTTCTAAGTAACTTTCTGATCATACTGATTTTTTTCTTAGTCTGTAGATTCCAGTCTTGGGGGACTTTCCAGGTCTAGTACTGTGGCTAGTCTAGATACAGACTCCACAAAAAGCTCAGGTATGTAACCAGAGTTCGAGCAGATATGTATGGAGTAGGAGTAACTGTGTGTTCATGTAAAAGAGCAGGAAACGGATAAGGTTAAAATACCTAATATTCTTAATAATTGTAAGTGAATCTGTTAGCTTGCTGGCTAATGCATGTATAGTTCTAGGCTTCTGAAGTGTTACTGATGAATCATCTAGGATTAAGTCGCTGTTTTCCAAGTGCCCGAGTAAAAAAATACTTAGTTGCGTTACCAGTCTGTTACACAGCATAAATCTGGTGTAACTTTTTGGAAGCTATGCTTCCCTCTTTTGCAAGTTTACAGTCACACTGAAATAATGGAAATAAGATTGGATTTCACTTGTTGTTGCTTACCAGTGCATCACTTTGGGACAAAACAGTTCATTTAAAACAAATATTTATAGAAAAGTAGAACCAGCTTTTCCATGTTCTCTGCTCAATGTTGTTAACTCCAAATCCAAGTTAGTATAAAGTGCTGTGTCATGGATTCACATGAAACTGTTGCCTTCAGCAAGGGCTGTTCTGAATCAACCCATGACAACTGATTTAAGAGAGGAGTTAATAAACTGTGGTAGGGTTAACTGTGTGATGGAAGTTGGCTGAAATTGCAGAATTTTAAATGTTGCCCCAATTACACCAATTCCAGTAGCACTGCTGCTTAGGAATTCTTCAGAATTATTTGTTTTATCTTGTTGCAGGACAAAGCAATAGTAATTCTGATACGTGTGCAGAATTCAGAGTTAAATATGTTGGTGCCATTGAGAAACTGAAATACAATGAGATCAAAAGTCTTGAAGGACCACTGGACTTGATAAATTACATAGATGTTGCACAGGTAAGCGGGCTACAAAAGACAATGCCAACAGTGTCAGAACATTTCCTTCATATCATCATGTGACCTGACATATTTCTTTGTAAATTTTAAACTTACCAGAATAAAGTAGTTTCCTTCAAAAAACATTGAACTAAAAATCTCAAAAGCTGTCATGCTGAGTTCCATCCTATCGAGTAACTGGAGCAGATGCAGCCAGCAAGCTTTTTGAAGCAGCGGGCTCAGAGTGAAGGCCCTTTTCATTAATCACTACTCATGAAACAAGTATCCCAACTGAGATTGTCATACTGTCTTTAGCACCGTTAGGTTTAGTATCTGGGAAAGAATAGCTCATCCAGATTTCCTCAGCACCTTAGAAGCTTTTCCATAGAGGAAAATGTCAAGTTTCTCTTAAAAACACTTAAGAGCCTGTGACCAAAGATCCTGAATAATACTTGGGTCATCCTTTCCAGACTGGCTGCCTGTACTTATTTTTGTACTAAAAGCTGCAACTGGTTGCTCTCATGAGGTAGCTGATTGTTTGTATCTTTAAAAGCACAGAATGTCTGTTTATCTTACAGCAGCTTGACATTTCAAGTATCTGAATATATGCTAAAATTGTTTTTACAGCCAAATGACAAAACTGCTGCTGGGGGGAGCGTAGATCACCTGGGGTCAGTGCAGCATGACAGGGTGTGCATTATTTGACCATGGGGCAAAATTCTCCCTCCTGAGATGATAAATGCCTGTCTGGAATCATGTACTATATAGAATAGGAATAGACTAGACTAGAATACTTCAGTTTGAAGGGACCTTCAATGATCACTGTCAGGGCTGCCCAAGACCTAACCAGAAGTTAAAGCATGTTAAGGGCCTTTTAAACACCATCAAGCTTGGGGCATTGACAACCTCCCTAGGAAGCCTGTTCCCAGTGTTTAACCACCCTCTCAATAAAGAAATGCTTCCTAATACCTGGCCTGGACCTCCTCTGAAGGTATTTCACATAATGTTAAGAGATGGGGTAAGTGCAGGAGTGGCAGGCAGACTCCACACAGCGAAATAGGAGCAGGGTTAGTGACGCTGCTGCTCCAGTGGACTAAGTACACGTAAACGCATCTTCTGTTATGTATCTTCATTGTTCATGTTCTTCTGTCTGCACTAAAGGCTTTTGTTTGTTTCCCTCCAAAGCAAGATGGAAAGTTACCTTTTGTTCCAGGTGAAGAGGAGTTTATTATGGGAGTTTCCAAATACGGCATTAAAGTTTCAACATCTGACCAATATGTAAGTGATTCACAACAAACTGTCTTTTTGATGAGAGTTGAAAAGTCCTTTCATTGATTTCTCTGATAGATCATCTCTGTGACCAAAGTGCCACTTCTGCCTTTAAGCAGAAGTAAAACAATCAATCAAAAAAGCTCTCATGACAGCACTGCTTCGTGTCCTGTCTCCTCAGGACTCTGTATTTTCCTGGTTGGATTTATGACAAAAATCCATTCCTTTCAAGATAGAGCACCAGAGAAAAGGCAAGCAAGCTGTTACTCGCTTTGGGCACATCTTCCTTTCTGGCACCGTGCTGCCATCCCCTCACATGGAGAAGTAGCGTGACTGTGGTAGCAGAGATCATAGGTTCCTCAGCCTGAGTTAGTAACGCAATTCCTGTTGATGTTAGTGCGGAGAGGTAAAAACAAAGGAATTTTTTTCATACCTTAGCTGTTGTCTTCTTTAAAGTTTGCCTCGCACTCTTAATCCAGGAGTGGGAGTTCACTAATGCTTTAAGGCCTCATGATTCCGCTTCACTGATCAAGCCCATTTGTTGCATTTCCTTCATGTAGTTTGTTTTCCCTTGGGGCACTCTGAGTAGCTTGTTTGGTAAAAATAAAAATGCAGCCTCTTCCCCAGGGCTCTCCATTTGCCTTTGTCTAGCTTCATATTGCAGCCGTGTGGTTTCCTTCTGGTTTCCTTCAGAGCCCCAGATACCATAAATACTTGGCCTTATGAAGTCATGACCCATCAACAACCCAGCAGTGCCTCTCCTCGAGATGATGACAGTGAATAACACTGCTCAAGAGCTGAATAGTCTGAAGAGAGCCAAAAAGTTTCCTTTAGTCCCTTCAGAAAATAAAACACTCATTTCTAATGCCTGGGAAGAGTTGTTACTCAAACTTTTAATTCTTTTGGGTTCTGTTTTTGCTGTCCTCCTTCATAGTTCTCATTACGAACATGGGTTACATTATCGTTTAAATTCTTTTGTACTTTGATGAAAAACAGATAAGTAATTTTAAGACTTTTCTGTCGTTCTGTTTTCAAGCTGAAAGCATGCACAAGCTGATGGAGCCTTCAGTGATGAAGCCAGTTTGCTCTGGCATCTTACCGCGTTGCACTCTGTTGCCCGAATTCTGGGGGTTTTTTGCATCTGCATCCCTGTTGATACTTAGTTTGTCCTTTAATGTGTTGGTCCACCTAATCCTAGAGTTCTAAGATGGAAAGGTCTTCTCTGCATTCATACATACAATTAATTTTTTTATGACTTCAGGGGAAAGGTGAGAGTTCTGTGATTTGTAGGGACCTCTGCAGGTGAATGGGCAGCTATTGTCATTTGTTAGTTGTTGACAGTGTGAAGAACAGTGAGCAATTGCTGAGTGAATGTCAGGGATGGAGATGTTCTTCAGCAAGAGATCTTAGGAGCTCTGGTAGAGGGCTCTCCTTCAAGGGTTTCATAGCAGGCATCAAGCTCACTGTCCATTTTTACAGCTTCTGTATCAGAGCTGCTGATAGGGACAGAGGTGGTATGACTGGAATAGACCAGATTAGTACTGGCAGAATGGCGTGAGGAGAAAAGCTTTCTGTAGGGTAGCTCTGCAGAGATCTGGCACTGGACAACATCAGCCCCTCCCCTTTTGCATGGCTGAGTTTGGAACTGTTGGGACTATGGTGAAACCCTGCACCTGTGGCAGAGAGTAGGAGTCTCCCACACTAGGTATCTGCAAGAGTCAGGGCCTGCACTGCGGCTCAGGCCACAAGTGGCCTGGCTATAGCCACAGGACTACCCCGTCTCTGCCTCCCCAGAGCAACTACCCTTGTCCCTGCCCTCTTCTGGGAATAGTTTCCCATGTGTACCCTTCCTGGAACAGAGAGAGGGGATTGTCAGGAAAAATACTGACAAAGTAAAAAGGTGTTTTAAGTACCTCTGTGCCAGAGGTAGGTACAGACCATACCACACATCCTACTCGGGTGGGAAACAAATGTGTGCGAACGTAGGGCCAGGAGTATAGTCCAGATAGGAATACGGTTCTAAAAGCAAAAAAACCAGGCTTAAATTGTGTTAAACCACCACTGTGTGTTTTTACATCTTGACTAAACACTCAATTAAAAAAAATATATTTTTACTAAAGAATACTTTTCTCCTGTAAATAAATCTGAAGTATTTTTTTGTAAGAGAATCAAAACAGGTGGACAACTGCTATAGCCATTACATTGTTCCAGAGTAACTGTTACTTGCCACATGGTTTCAGGATGTGTTACACAGGCACGCGCTCTATTTAATTGTACGGATGGTCTGCTATGATGATGGCCTGGGAGCAGGAAAAAGTTTACTGGCATTGAAGACAACAGATGCAGCCTCTGAAGAATGCAGCCTCTGGGTGTATCAGTGCAATAGTCTGGTAAGAGTTTGTGTTTTTAGGATTTATTTTAGGTGTCGGTGTTTTGATTGTAAAGGGAGATTCTAAAACCCAAGGTGTTTGTGAAGGCTTTTTGGCAGAAGGGGGATTGTTCCTGAGTGAAGAGACAAAAAAAACCCTGCTGACTACATTTGATCAGCTTGGAGGAAAAATCCCTACATTACCCAAAATTGCCAATCCCTGTACATGTCTTGCACTTTGCAATCTAAAGAGGGCCACCACAGCTGCTAAGGACAATCCTCCACCTGTATTTTCAAAGACAAAAACCTCTTAAGATCAGACAGAGCAGGGAGGGATTGAGTAACAGTTCGGGTAGTAGAGCATGTGGTCAGATTTGTAAGCGAGAGAAGCAATCCCTTCTTAAGAGCAAGGCAATTCATTGTCACGATATGACATGCACCCTTAGCAGCACTGGGGGGACAAACACAAACTGATTTTCTGAATGCTAGTGTCAAGCTATGATGACAGCTGACAACTCTGACTTGTTTCGGAAGAGCTCACTTAAAACAGCCTCTCACATCTCACTGCAGACCACAGAAATCAAATTCAATCTCACGTGTGCTACTGCACGGTGCATGTCTGTGCCAAAAGAATGATTAAAGGTCACATTCTGCTTTAACTGAGTTTTAAGTTGTTCAGAAAGTGTTAATGTGTTTTGTTGTGTTTTTGTTTTGTTTTCTTTTTTAGGAACAAGCACAAGCTATTTGCAAAGTGTTATCTACAGCCTTTGATTCAGTTTTAATGTCGGAGAAGTCTTGATTTTCTTCAGCAGCAAAGAATGGTAGTACAAAGAGACCTTTATGGGAGGAGAAAATGGGGCTCTGTGATCTCACAGACTGGCTGTAGCTACACCCAAACCTGGGAAAGACTTGCTGTGCAAAGATGAGCCACACAAACTTGCACACGGTACTTTGTTATCCCCCAAACACAACTTGAAGAAATTATTCCATCTTTCAGTTTCTGGGACAATAAAGAATTTTATATTTAACATGACTTTTTTTTCCTAAATCATGTTTTGTATATTAATGTCAATAGTGTAGAAATGTAAAATAAAACTGACACTTCTCTCTCTGTGTGGAAAGCAATTTGATAATACAGTTCTGCTTAACTGAGACAATAGAACAAAATACAGCTCTAATCTTTGCTGTGCCACCTGCACAGCTTCTCTGTTCAACTAAAAATCCCCATGCTGTACTTTTTTTTTGTCTCAGGTGCTGCTTGTTTGTATTTCTCATTTTACACGTTATAAACACCAATATTGCCTAAAAGCAATGCAGAGTAAGAGAAAGAGGCAAAGTGATTTTAAAAGTAGTTTTATTTTTCCAGACATTTGACTGGTTAACAAGAGTAAAATTTATTAATCATGCTCTAATTATAAATCACTGCATCCAGGACATTGAAAATAAGAGTTGATTTTAGGTTATACAATATATACAGTTGCTCTGCAACTAAACAAAATAAAAACAACGGAATTGAATATTATACATCTCATAGCATTCTAAGCTGCATTTTAAGTGTCACTTGCTCCTTTTTAAACAGTTAACACAGCAACCTAATAGTCTGTCTATTAACAGTTCTTCTGAATCATTTTAATCAGATTTGAAAAATTGTATGAAATAAGCCAAAATTTTGGACTTAAAATTCTTAATTTTATATTATAAATAGATATCTACAGGCTCTAGAATTTCTTTTTCCTCTGCCAGAGGAGCAAACTTTGAGAAGCATGGAAAATCTAGGGATAAATTTTGCTTAGCTGCTCTTTATTGGTCCTCAAGGTTTCACCTGTCTGCACTGTTAGTGCTGTTCTGTTCCTAGTTTCTAAGTGACCAATGAACAAGGCTGTGACATTTTTAAGTGTATTCCTCTTCTAGCAGAACTCAAGGAAAATTTGCATCATTGTTCAACTTTACGAATTGTTACATACGCTATAAGATTCTGTGTTAAAAATACTGTACATTAGGAGATCTGTGCAAAATAATATTCCCATTTACTCTCTAGACTCTATCAGGGATAGAAACATACAAAATAGTGTTGCAAACTGAACGTATCAGTAAGTGAATAAAACTGTAGTGCTAAACTATTACTCTATCATTTTACTGGGAACTTTGAAAATACGGACTAATTTGCTTCAACTTGCAACAAAAATATCTTGAAACATTCCAGTTTGTTCCCCGTTTATACTGCAGCAACAGCATCTAGGAAGTGAAAGTTACACCTATACTCGGCTGTACCCACACACTGGAGAGGCTACCAACCAACTGTACCATTTAGGAAAGGCGATAGAAGGGGAGATCAGCACTGCTCTTCCAGCACGAGTGCAGGGGGGCTTTTCTCCAGGTAAACAGAGAGAGCGGTGGCTCATTTTCCTTTCCCTTCAGTATCAAATGGTCAATTTAAACACCATTTGTCAGAAATTCAAAGTTCTCTCGATAAATCTAGAGATACGAGATGTGATCAAAGCCAATGTGACCTAGACATTGATTTTCCTTCTCCTATGCCATCAGTTGTTTCCTGTAGCATAAGCAAAACCTGGTACAATTTCACAACAGACAAACATCAAAATGACATCAGATTTGCGTCGGTGTTTTGCCAGCTATCCGTGGCCTAGCCTTTGTTCACAAACTAGTAAAACAAATTTAACAACAGTGTAGCTACCATATTTGTGGGTATATTCTATAAATACAGAGTGAGTCAGCAAACTTATCGTTGTTTGCAAGGTAGTGGCACACAAATTTTATAAACCAGAACATAAAGTAGTGTAACTGAGGTGTCGGATACCTTATTGACCAAGGATAATTTAAGTCTTCCACCACGTATGTTCTCTCTGTGAACACATGGCTGAATGATTTAAGAAAATGGAAGAATGTGAAAAAAGAAAAAATCTAAACAGTCTAATGAGACAAGTGTAAGAAACGCTCTGCAATCCATCATCATAGTTACGTACTTCTCAGGAACTGCAGTTTTCATACGCTTGAGTTCATGTAATAACTCGTTAATATTGCCATAGTTTAGTCAACCAGCAGTAGTCACATTAAATGACCAAAATGGATGTAATGTACATAAAGAACATTCAAAAAACAGGTTCTACACACGTGCAGCATCGAAAAATTAAACAGTCTCAAGCCCACAAAATTAGAACTAGAAAGTTCAACAACTGACACAGATTTCAGATATCTTTAAGCAAATATCTACATCAATTCTGAAAGAAAGAAGTTTCTCCTGTGGTAAACTGAAATACTTTTCCACTTTTACCTGGCCAAAGACACCCAATTAAAATAGTTTCTTTTGTAATTGCTGACAACCTGGATGGCAGCCGGTATGTCAAGATGCTGAATGAGTCCAGTTTAGAGCCATGCAGCAGCTTGCACGTTTTGGTTCCAACACTGCAAGTGGTGTTGAGAACTGGATAGATTGACTGCCCTGTTAGATGCACAGAATTTCTCTGGCTGGGGAAGGAACTATGGTATTGTCATGTTACAAAAGGGAGAATAAAATGACAGTGAATTGATGGAAAAGAACAGTCGCAGTGTTGTGATGTTCACACACGGATTTTGATTGTTAAAGCTCTTCAGTTCACCTCAAAAAATACAGGAAGAGTTACATTTTTTTTTTAAAGTGTAATCTGCTCATGAGAAGTTTTCACATAGGAAAAAAAGTTTTACAAGTCCCAAAAATCAGAAAGATGGCAGTAAAAAAGGAAGGTACAGTACCTAGGACTTGGGCAGTGCTCTGGCAAGGTGTCTGCAGACAGGTAGATGAAATGAAACAGAGCAAAACTTATTTCTGTGACCGCTGGAAATGAGAAATGTCTCTACTTATCAGCAGCAAGTTAGTCAACAATAAAGTGCACAAATGATACAGGGAAAGCTCCTTTCCGACTGGGATCTCCATCAATATGGCCAATCTGAAAAGAGTCCAGAGATTTTTTAAGTTAATCTCAGACTAGCATTTCAGTATCGCCACAATGAATGCCATGACCTTCCTGACTTCAGTATGACAAGCCTCTCCCTACCTATTTTCTGCAGCAGTAGTGTTCTGTGAATGGGAAAATCCAGTCCTACTGGGGGCACTTGTTTTTCAGCTATAGACTTTTAAAAATTACTATTTAAATGTTTTATCCAGTTCTTTGAAAGTAACACCTCTTACTGCAGCACAACTGCTGCATCATTTCAGCACATTCTGTAATGTCTGGCAGCCCATAGGCTGGGCCTGTTAAGTTGCATCAGTTTCCCCCTCTTAACAATCACTAAAAGGTAAAAGGATGGATTAAGCTTTAACAGTTTTGCATTTTGCAGGAATCTATTTTATTTGTACAGCATTACTGTCAATTTAGAAGCAATCTGAAGTTCTGTTCTTTGCTAGCTAACAAAGTAAGGCAAGCGTTTTCATGCATAATGATTTTCTGAGACTTTTGCTTTAGCTGGCAAAACTCTGGAATGTAAACAGCTCAAATACACCCTTCCTCAACCTCAATCAGCTGAACAATTAGGACAATACGAAGCCAATAATAGCAGATTCTTCAACTGCTGACAAGAAATTCCCAATTCACAGACACCACGTCCCCTGACTACTGTGAACCCCAGGCTGGGTTTTTTCCTGAATGAGAAAAATTTTAAAATCTGTCTGGAGTTTGATTTTTTTAAATTTTTTTTTTTGAATAAAAGAAATTTCTGCAATCAGATTTCCATGAGATGAAACTGTTCTTGATTTCTGGAAAGACATCAGGGGATCTTCGAAGTCAGCGTGAACTTGTAGATTTAATTTGTTTTATTCAAAGTGTATTTATAAAAAAATGCAAAATACTCACCCACCACTCCTGATCTTCTTCACCATCGACTACAATAATATCTCCCTCTGAAAAAGTTAGCTCATCTGGGTTATCTGCTACACAGTTGTAAATTGCTTTTACTCTCTTGGGTTTAGTTTTTGACTGAAATATAAAAATAATTAAATGTAAATAATACAGCACAGAAGAGAGAGAACAGACTTGGAGTTATCTAAAGAAAGCTTCAGAGCTGCTTCCAACTGCTACTTTTCACAGGTTAGAGTTCAGCTACATCTGTTATGCTGGGTGCTCATGCTTCAGGCTGAATTTGGCAGCATCCAAAGCCTTTTGGAAGCACTACGCCACCAATGTGAGCCAGGTTGCCCTTAGCAGTCTTCCATTTGGGTTCATACAAACATGTCTTCAGAGCTCTACATTACTGCAGCGAGTACAATTTTATTGTGAAGACTGGGTGATCAAGATGAAATGCTACACAGCAAGTGTAACAGTAACAGCAGCAGCATTAGCAGAATGAGGCCTGAGCCACCTGCCATTATGTCCCTTCCTAATCTGCCAAACCCCTTCCAGCGTGCACAAATCCTCTGAAACGTCCCCTGCCCCTCTGCAGTGCTTTGACTACTGGAGGGTTTTGGCAACTCTTCCAAATAGGAAAGTTTAGCAAGGAGTTGCAAAATTCCAGTATTGCAGCAGGACTCCAATCCTAGTTGTGCTCTGTTTGAAGTGATGCCAAGATCGTTTTGCTCTGGTATCACAGTATCCACCATCCTAGTCTCACAGCTCTCCCAGTGCAGCCCAATCTGCTGCTGCATTTGCTTTCAGCCTCCTCATCCTCTGTTGCAGACCAACAATAATGCTGCCTACGTGGTGTTTCCATCTAAGGAGTGGAGAGGCACAAGGACGTAGAGGCAGAGCTCAAGCTTTCTGCCCTTTCCCCAGTTTGCCCAGCCATAGCCAGCAAAACTCTGCTAAGATGCCAGAGCAGAGCAGTACGTGCCATTTATGCCAAGAGTCGTCTGCTAATGCAGTGGGTGCCTGGGGCAGAGGCTCCAGAGGAGACAAGGAAAAGAAGGTCTCATCACCATCCTGGAGTGCCCCAGAGACTGGTCCCAGTCTCTAATTAGGTCAGCCATGGAGCAGAAAGCTTATAAGGGGAGAAGAGACTCCATTCACACTTCTCTCCACCAGCAAAATGCTCTGCTGTGGAAAGTACTGCCCAACAAGCCTCTTAATGTGCCATTTAGTCAGAGCTGAGCACCATGCAGAAAAAAAAGAGGAATTAAAGGAGGTTATGCTGATCATTATGCTCCACTGTAAGCATCCATTTGCATTTTAGTATAAAAACCTGACCTGACCAGACCAGGCATATCCTTAGGCTCTATCTGCGAGGCACAGCACTGTGAGTTGTCAGCCTTGCACTGCATCATAGCAATTCTGCCAGACGCTCCATCTCAGTCAAGTTACAGTTTGAACCACAACCACCTTTTAGGTCAAGAAGGAAAAGCTTCACATCAGTACAACAGTGATATAATTACTAACTTCCAAGTGCCGTAATTACAGGTGTTTCTTGTTCTTTAGAAGACAAGGAAATTAAAATAGATACTATTCCCAGAAGACTAAGATCTTCCAGGAAAGTTTCTGGTGTATCTATGGTTTCAAAAATTCTAAAATATACATCAAGGTAAAAAAACGACCTAAAACACATCAGGAATTTCCCTCTGAAAAGCAGGCTAATTGAGCAAATGCACTGTACAGGAGGCAAGCCACTGGCTACGTGTGCATGTACACCTAGACCTATTTTTTCTTTACTCAAGAAGCACTTCTGCAATCATTTCCTAATTCTGGGCCGGGCTCCCTCTGGCAGGGTAAAGACTTAGCAAAAGAAGGCTGGAGTATAAAGCTAAATGGAGCAGTTTAGCCAAAGTACTTTAGCTAGATTGATCTAGCTAAAGCTCTCTGGCTGAGGGCCCTTGACTAAATCTCAGGTAAGATACTTTAGCAAGATTGATTTAGCCAAAGCACCTTAACTAGCACATACTCCCTAAGCCAGGTTTCCCTTACTCCTCTGTCCTATGACAATAAGAAAATCATACAGCTGATTGCCTCAGTCTCATGAAATTCACCCTACTGAAGCCCTGGAGGCATCTGGAGACTCAGAGTCATTCTTCATCTTACACTCAATTAATATTAAATTGAGGAGACACTTTGTTCTGAAAAACCAGCCAGGACACCCCATTCAAACAGAAAGAAAGCAATTTGTCCTCTAAACCAAAGGAGAGAACAACACAGAGAACTACTACAACCTTAGTTTATACAGTAAGCCAGGTAAGGAGGTGTTTCAGAGATGCGTTGAAAGGATGTATCCAGTGCTCACACCTGAATCTCAGACCACACAAGAGAAACTATGATCGGGGTCCAACGGCTTCACAGAGTAAATGTGGCAACTCCCTTGGTGCGGGTAAGCAAAAGGGACAGATAGGCCATTTTACACTAATTTGACCATTTAAATTTATTGTGGCCTAAACCAGAAAAGTTATTTTGATGCAAGACAGACAGCAACTTGGTTGAACAAGAGTGGAAGAAGCAAGAAAACAGAAGACTTTGTATTCCCAATTAATGCAGAATGAACTCCAGATGTCTCTGTGGCTTGTCAGCATTACCAGATGAGAAACAGCTAACAGGAGTTGTAAGAGCTCTGGACAAATGTGCAAGGCTATGCACACAAGCACACGATAGTCTGTGCTCCCGAAGAGTTACTTTTTCTGTAGACATGGCTAAGGAAAGATGGATGAAGGGTGAAAGACAAGAGGACTGAAGAACAGAGGTCTTTTTCTTACAGCCCACTAATAAGACAACTGCAGAGCCAGGAACAGAATGTCTCCCACCTCTCAGTTCATTATTTACCTACTGAACCAGACTGCTACACAGAATGTGTGTTTCAACACATGACAGCCCAAACCTAGTCACGTACAGCAGCTCAACAAGTCTGGACACTCTATATCATTATTCACTTACCTCAGAGAAATACCATCACGATCAAACATATGGATAGATGTTTTACATCTATCGCACAAGAAAGCAACATAAAATTGGAGCCAGGACCAAAGACCTGACTGAACTACACATAACATACAGCACAACGGACATCTGGAAATACATTCTGTGATTCTGTGACAAGTAAGCAGAAAAGCTCCTTTATTACATACTTGACTGAAGTTTAAGAATGAAGTTACATATGATTGACAAGTGAGTCACTCACAAAGCTCGCCTACTGACTGACTTGCATAGTTAGACCTTTAGTAAGTCAAGCCATACATTTTGCAGACTGTGTCAGTCACATTTGGACAGAAGCGAAGAATCCATACTTTTCTGTTGTTTCACTTTGGATTTTGATAGTGTTTTCTTTTTTTTTTTTTAATTTAAATTTAAAATCACATAGTACCATATAGGAGATACTGAAAACTTTGCTTTTCTCGCAATATTTAGTACAAATCACACACATTTAACACAGGATATAGGCTTTGCATTTTTCATGATTCTCACACTTTCTCCCTAACAGGTCACACTATTATGTTAACAGTGTGTTGGACAGAATGTGGAAGACGTAATAAAATCAGAACCCAGATTGTCTACTTACTATTTGTGATTTCCTTGGCATTGGTGCCGGTGGCTGGATCTGTGCCAAAGTATTTGTTGTAGAAGCAGTTTGTGTTACCGGCATTTCACATACAGAAGTCGACTCTCCTGCTGATAAGTAAAACAAGTAAATTTTAGGCTTGCTTTAGAAAAAAATAAGAGTTGTGATACTAATTAAAGCCAGATCACTTATTCTTCAAAGGATGAAAATAATTTTATATCCCATGAGTCTTTAAGGGTTTTTTTCTAAATAACTGAACAGATTTTTTTTTTAATCCTTTTCCTTACCAAAAAGCCCTCTTGTCACAAGTACAATGGCCTGAAACCTTTAATACTGCAGATGTGCTAGAAGAGAGAAAAGCCCACAAAACAGATGAGAGCAGAACCAAATATCTCATTTCCCTGTTTGCTCACTCTGTGCTTTTAGAGCCCTTCTTTCCTAGTAAAGACCATCATTATCAAGATGCTGTTTCCTTCACAGCAGGCTCCTGACACAGATGGCAGAGCCATTAGCAAATTCCCCTTGGGTATGTCAAGGGGAAATAAAGAAGAATCACAGTAGAACCAATGAATATAATATACAGTGGAAGGAAAAGTGGGTAGGAGAAATTCCGCTCCAGCTACCACTGAATCCACACCAAGTTTACTCTGGACATTTTACTGAGATTACAATAAAGTAATGACCCATAGTAGCAGTTACTTTAAATAATTAGAAGTGCAGAACAAATAATGAACTCTGCATAATGAACTTAATTCATTATCATGAAAAGAGCAGCATCAATTTGCAATTTAGTTAAAAGTGACACTATACAATCTTTAGATCTGCAAACTAGAAACACATTTTTCTATTCTAAAAATTCTATCTGTTACCTTGTTTATGACACTGCAAACGAGAGAGTGAACTAATTGAAGCTTTCATAACACATCCTTTGTTTGAGTGGGGTTTAAGCATGGTTATGAAAGCTAAATTCCAGCTGGAATTGGTTTCTTGCAAGGAATGGTAAAGACAAGAAGGGCTTCTGTAAATAAATCTGCAATAAAGGAAAATCTAAAAGGAAAATGTAAGCCCATTGCTCAGTGGGATGAGGATCTGGTTACACAGGCCACAGAGGCACTGAATGCCTTCTTTCCCTCTGCCTTCCCTAGCAAGACGAGTCGTTACGAATTCCAGGTCTCAAGAGAACTGGGGAAAATCTGGAGCAAGGAAGCACAAAGTCCTGCACCAGGGGATGAACCAGCACACGCAGCAACATGTGCTGGTGGACACTCAGCTGGAAAGCAGGACCACAGCAACAGGAACAAACTGAAACACAGAAGATGCTGTCTGAACGTAAGGAAACACTTTGCTACTGTAAGGGTGACTCAGCACTGGCACAGGCTGACCAGGGAGGCTTTGGAGTATCCATCCTTAGAGGTACTCTAAAGTCATCTGAACAGAATCTTGGGCAACTGGCTCTGGGTGACCCTCCTTGAAAAAAAGGGGTTGGACCAGATAGCCTTCAGAGGTTCCTCTCAACCTCAACCATTTTGTGATTTTATTTCTTACTACATGGCTCCATTATTTACATGAATTAGCCCATAACACTGTTCATGTAGAAGAGCTCAAGTCCTCAGGGCCTACACAGTGAAGAGGAGAAAGAAGAATAATGCTGGTACTGAGTGTATTTAAATGTGTAAGATAAATAAAAAAAAACACCAAACAAATAAAAAAACAACAAACCAATCACACTCTCCTTTAGGCTGTTACAAGGATAGCTTAAGTACAACAAAGTACATCTCTGAACCACAATTACCAGCTTGTTGTAGAGACCCAAGTCCTCTGGGCTGCCCTTTGTTAGTCAAGCCAGATGACTTCTCGGTCCTGCAGAAAGTTAAAAATTAATTTAAGAAAAAACCCCCGAGAACTTGAACTGCAACAATACAGAGTACTTTCCAAATTATAAATTTTTTGTCATGTCTTCAGTATATTCTGGTGACAGCTATTTCGCTTTTAAAAGTACTACTTTGCTTCCATATTTGGTTACATTAATTGTAAACTTCACTTAATTTCAAAATATAAGTCAGAAAAAGAATATAGGTTCAATTACTGCAATTTGCGTAGAGCAGAGCCATACAGTCTTAAATCACTAGGCTGTCTTGTTTTTACCGGGGGAATCCCTGTAATCTGCCCCCTTTGTGTCTGCCATTCATTCCCATACTCTGCAACATGGCATTGGCAGAAGCATGCATGCTTTACAGATGTCTTGAATGTTATATACCGTAAAATTGAAAACTTATAATAACTATGAAGTATATTAAGTACTAAAATCACATCAGTTACCCAAGAATAGGCTTTCTTTGAGAGAGTCTACTAGGAGGTTGTGGGGGCAGTGGTGGTGGGGCTGGCTTTATCTGTGGAGGAGCTGGTTGTTGTTTAGATTGCTGGTTCAAAGCTTCTATAATGCTGGCTGTCTTTGCCACTGGAGGCGGTGGTGCTGGAGAAAGCACATCTATAGAAGAAAATTAGAGACAGTGAACTGGAGTTACATTTCTCTTTACCATTTGGGTTCTTGGGTTCTCACTGCAGGTTTTCCTGTTACAGGATTTACCCCCATCCAAGAAAACTGCTTTACTACATGCAATCAACACCTTCAACAGAATGCAATCCTTCCAGAGGAAGGAGGACCTCTTTGGAAAGAGGTTTACTTTTCCTTTCACCTAGTCAAGGTCAGAGAGCTCACAGGTACTTCAATTCATTCAAGCACTAAAACACAAGCAAACCAAAATTTTACTGAAGTCAGTCATATTCTTGAAAACAGTAGATCAGAATATATTTAAGAAAGTGCTAATGTTTGCTCAATCAAGGCCTTCAGTTTGCATTTTATGGAAAAGTAGCATCTGAGAAATTTCATCTAAAGTAACATATTTTCTTAAAATCCTGTTACTGTCAAGATCTAGCTTCACATTAAATTTAGCAATTAATTAAAATTCCCATTGAATTCTTGAAACCAGCACAGCAGCAGCTGAGCAGGCATTAAAACATCTTTTTGCATTCCTTTGGTCTGCAACAATCAAGTGCCATGTGGAGATGTAGCCTCAGGCCTACACGTAACACTCATCTTTGACCCTGCACTACACCAAACAGTCCTCACCAGAGGGTCAGAGAAGACGGTTCGGACAAAGTTACCGGATGGGAACGATAGGCCAAAGCTACAGTCACTGGAAGAGGAAAGATGAGTTGTGAAAATGGAAAAATAAGCCAACTATGATTAGATACAGCAGAAGGGAAAACAGGGGAAAGTGGAAACATACTTGTAGATGTTACACGCAATGGCGGCACAGGGGGATGAATAGCTGGTGGATCTGATGAAGACCTCTGCCTGCTTATACTTTCCACTCCTAAAGAATTTGTCTTCCACATTGCATTAGATGAAGAAATTGTCTGAATACCACTGCCAAGAACAGAAGGCTGAACTATAAAGAGAGGAAAATACTGTATTATTATTATTGCTTACCCTAAGCACAAAGTGTTAATATTCACACCCGTGCTTTTAAAAAAGGTGCAGCCAGACCACTACACTTCACCAACAGGAACCACTGCTGTCCTGCTGGAATGCCAGAGCAGAAAATCAGTCTGGTGTAAAAAATTACATAGAAGTTTTTGGGTGTAGTCTTACTAACACTTTAGCTAAGTAAAATTTGTCTCCAGTCATTTATTAACAATATGTCAACTCTTGAAAGAGCAGAAAATTTTCAACAAGAAGACACAAGGAAAGCCTTGCTATCTTCTTTTATCCCTGACTGACAGCTGTAATCTTCTCAGGTACTGCAAGAAAAGCACCTCACTCTTGCATGAGCATTACAGACATTGCTGACTCAAAGTGAAACATACGTTTTGATACAAAACTCTAATTCTAAATTTCACCTGAAACAAGAAGCTATAACTATTCATGAAACATGGCCTCCTGAATGACTCCATTCTTAGTCTGAAGAAGCTGCCTCCCCCTTTCATAAAAACACACTACAGGTTTTCTTCATAAAGCCAGTATTTTGCATATATATCATGCCACTCTTCCCTATACAGCATATGAGCATCCTATTAAGAGAAGATGAAACAGAGTAAGGTATGAATAAATATTAGGTTGCAGGGAAAAGCATAAAAGGCTCAGAAGACTTGGAGAACAGCCTAAAGCTAAGAGGATAAAGGAGTAATAATACACCATAAGCATAACATCAACAACATCAGCAATCAACAAGAAGCTAAGATTGATGATACTATACAGGTTTTAACTACAAATAGAACCCAATAGGCTAATACATCACCAGCATATAGAATTAACTGAGCGAATAATTCAAGACAGGCAGCACGCTTTCTTGGCGTGAGCTGCACTGTATCAGTGCCAAGAAGTCTGGGGTTGGGAATGAAGTTAAAATGACACTCTGAAAAGTGTCATTTAACGAAAGACATACAGTGGGTAAAATAGGTTGGCCATGATTACAATATCAAAGGATAAACCAGTCTTTAACTGTCCAATTGTATTACAAATTTAGAGATAGAATCTAACAGTTACACAGACTACGCAAGCTCCCTGGGTGAATTTTCCTGTTTGCTGAGGGACATTCCTTTTCATCGAGTAAAAAAGGTATCCAGATATTATGCTTAGACTGACAAAATGTTAGATGAAAGGAATCCCACCTTGGTTAAGTTTTATATGCTGCTACAAATCCCCCATATCCTTTTAAGTAACCCACTACCATGCTGTTATGGTCTCAGTTTTTCTGCCCCCATAATAACGTATTTTAATGAAAATTTTATGCTGCAGGCATTCCTGTGATATTATTAACTACCTTTTGTATTACAGATGTTCAATTTGCCATCTCAGACACAATCACTGGTGTATGGAGTCTTGCATTCTGACCTCTGCAGGGTGCTCCCAAAGGCAGAAATGGCTCCTGTATACCTAGAACATTCCCTGCTCCTATCTCCTTTTACAGAACCTGAATTACAGCACCAAAGGAAACCCTGTGTTTACAGCATCATTTTTCTTGATTTGAACTTCACATAAATTTAGCATCCATGAAAGGTGGTGGATTAATACAGGTATTAAAACAACAAAGCACACTGAACATGTACAGTACAAAGAGGACCTCTACAGATTCCTCCATGCTTCTTTAATATGATCTGAATAGATTATAAATGAAGATAAGAATGAAATTCACAGCATCAGCTTTAATGGTAGATTTTGCAAGCACAGAACCATTCTGAACCAGGATGAGACATGTACATTTCACATTGTTTTGCTGATCAGGGTGTAACCAGTAAGTGCCAGTTACATTTTCAGTCAGCTGACAGTTCTCCACATCATGATACTGATACTTTTATTTCAACAACCTTAAGGCTTTGCAAGATTAAAATCTCTCATATTCTGCATACAGTCTCCATTCTCCCAGATCTTAAACAATTTTCCACAGCAGCCAAATGCTACTTTAGTAGCACTGTACATTTCAACTGAACTCTGACAACGATATATTCAAGAAACAGAAGTATGAAAATATGAAATAACAAAAAAACCCAAACCAACCAAACAAAACCCACAAAACCACCACCACCAACAGCAACAAAACACTAGAACAAACACTGCTGAACTAAACTGACTGCAGACTTCCTTTTAATAAATTGTTTAACTCTGATGAGGTTACCTGGGCATTGTTTTTCCAAACACTATTGTGTACTTTCTTGCAGTTACACTAAAAATCAAACTCAGAACAGGTTTGGCAGATTCACTTCATGTATATAAAACAAAGACATCAATAAACTATTCCAATACTTACCTGTGAAAATAACTGTAAAAGAAAAGTTTAAAAAGTAGTAATAATAAAAAATGTTATCTCATTCTTCTAACATAAAATGTTATCTTCTGGTGTTCATACCTTTGCCAATATTCCTTGGAGGTAGAGGAGGTGCACTGCTTGTAACAGGTGCTGCAGGCTGAAGTGGAGGTGGACTGCCACTGAGTATTGCTCCATACGTTTCATTCTGCAATATATTTAGCATAAATCCTCTTTGCTTATCCTTAGCAATGTTCGCTGCATCTCTTGCAAAGGATGCTACATTGGGCTGAAGTTGGTTGGATCCAAGTTGATAGAAGCTGACAGGCCTGTCCTCTCTCCGATTGGGACTGGGTTGCTTAAACACAGTAACAAAAGTACTCACTGATACCACATTAGTTGTACTCCTTTAATTTATTAGTCAATAGAAAGTCACTAGTTTCTAGAAAGAGAAAAAATGGCTTCTAAAATATATTTTTACTGCTTTTAATTGGTAATCTAAAACCTCTTCAAGACAAAGTAACAGTGCATATTAACAAAAGAAAAAGATTAAATGTGACTTGGATTTCAAAACAATGATCATTGTCTTATTTTCTCCTGTAGCATACTCCTACAGGATAACACTGTACCCTAAATTACATAGGACTATACTCCCACAGACAGTCAATATAGATATTTAGACTGGATCAAGTGAAGTTTCCCTGCATCAAAATACCAGACAATATTTCCAAGGACTGAAGATCCTAAACCTCACCTCAGGTTCAGCAGCATCAGATCCCAAATAGATGATAATCATCTCAAAAACCTGTTGCAACTGCATCTAAGTATTCTACCCGTAGCTCAGCCTACAACAAATGAGGAGCCAAAACTTCTCAGGAACTCTTTTTAGCTCACTAATATTGCCAGACAAGTTTGGGAGATTACTTCAATTGGCAGCTGGGATGGAATATTGCTCATCCCATGCACATTATCAAACGAGATCTAATTAGTTGTCTTTGAGATTTACAGCAAGTCATCTGCTTGCTTTGCACATTATTTTTCCCATTTCAACAGCAAGCATAGTAATTATTGTTAGCAAATGATAATTAAAATAGCAGCAGTTGTAACTTCACGTGGCTAGCACAGGAATGGGTTGCAACAACGGACAGCTCAGAGAGCATAAGTAGGTATGCTTTTGGAACTATTGCTGCCATATTGTCTGTCTGAAATTAAATAACCATTTATAGTAACAGCATTCAGGCAGAATAAAGATTCACACCAACAGTATCACAAATAAGCAAACTCTTTTCCTCTGAATATATTCAATGCTTACTGTGGATTGATTATGTAGGGCCTTCAGACATGTTAGACCATTATAGTTTTATAGCATTGTGGCTCAAAGATTTATCAGAATGATGTACATGACAGTCAGACACATTAGTTCTTACATTTACTTCAGCTTAGCAGCCTCGCTCCTCACCAGCTGACCAGGACATCCCCTGGCCTCTCCACTGTCCTGGTTGTGGTATTTCTTTCAGCCCACAGTTGCTTCTGCTTTATAGACCAGCAGAAAATTCATTTTTGTTTTGTTGATTTAGCTTTTCGCTGGTTTACCAAACTGAAACACCTCAATACAGGAACAAATGTGTGCCAGAATAGAAGCAAAAGATGAATTAAAGACCAGGCAGATGGCATGTGGAACAGCAGCAGAAACCAGCTGGATTGTCTTAACTGCCTTTTAGGTTAGTCTCTTTTTTTTATATGAAGAATTCTGGACCAAAAGAACTTCAATTTCAGACGTGACCCTTTCTTACAAGGTCTATTCAGCTGCTTCACCATAAGAGAGACAAGCCCAATAGCTTGGCATCTACAAACAAGGCTCTGGTACGATCCTAAGCAAGAAGCAGTATGCACCACTGCATTCAGTGCAGTCACAGATGCCAGGCTGTGATTAATAGTCCTTAATCTCCTTTCAAAAGTCCCTGTAGTATAAGCCTATTAATAGTGGGCAGTGAAGTAGCAGTTTCATTACTTTAGCCTCAGTGCTGAGTAGTAGATAACTTCCTACATGAGATGGAGCTCAGGGACTAGCCAAAAAATGAATGCTCAACTGCAGAAGGTAACTGGCAGCAAGTGAAGAAAAAAAAAAATTTCTTAAATTTAAAAAATTCAAATTTAGAGTGTCCAAAAAAGGGATTTACTAGATACCTAGTTGTAAATTACCCAACAGGTTTTATAGATACAAAAAAAAAATGGAAACTCTAAAACATAATGAAAGTTTCAAGCTGCTTCATAAAAACCATCATAATTACTGGTGTTATTATCTGAATGAGATACAATATGTAGGAATACATAAATATGGGATATAATATGAAAGCTCACCCAGAACTGGATTTGGCAGCTCACAGATTCCGGATTCTTGCACAGATATCAAAAATTCTCATGCAATATCTTAAGAAAAGCCTCAGAAGGTAGCAACTGTGCTTTGAAAAGGATGGCTTGTGACATGCTGTATGCTCTTTGTTGCACCATTTCAAGTCAAGGACCAGATATTAACAGCTGTCTTGGGCCAAAGAGACGGGCTATGGGGAGAAAAATTCTATGCAGGCAAGATGTTGCAAACATGGTGTTCTGCAACAGAGGAAACTTAGTGATATCAAATTCAGCCTCCAAAACAGTCAGCCAATTCAACGGTCTGATAACATAGCATTTTAAGACATTCTGTGAAGGCCAAGAAAAGCTGTGACTGTCAGGTTTTAATATTTCTAAAAACAATGAAAAACCCAACACACAAGATTTGGGTTTATGTTATTAGTTAGGTATTAAGGAATTCAAGATCTAACCGAGATGGAGGACTTTGCAAGAGAAGCATTAAAACACTAAACCTTGTAGATCGAAAAGAAGTAAAATTTCATCATCCCAAGGAGAAAGGGGTTTTTGTTAGCTACTTTCAGAAGAAAAAAGCTTGTGCTGACATCTGAAGATAACTAATATAAAGCCTATTGTGTATTCCTTGCATTTTATAAAGGAAACAAAAAAGATATAAACAATAAAGGCACTGCACACAGAGAAAGAACAAAAATGTGTTTGATACTTACACGGAATACTTCCAGTTATGAAAGTTTCAGAATGTCACTGGTATTTAGAAGCAATTTCAAATTACTCAGCCATTTTAAAGTGTTGTTCAGATATCAAAATATGGTTGTTTGTTCCATGTGTGTATGTGTAAGTGCAGAAGTACTTTTTGAACTTGGTCCCTAAACTGGGAAATTGAATTTTGAAAAGGCAATGAAGTTCCTATGCTGCTGGAATACTTTTAATACTTGTGTAAAACGACCATCCTTGGAGATATTCAAAAGCCACATGGACCGGGTCCTGGGCCCTTGGCTCTAGGACTGGACCAGATTACCTTCAGAGGTCCCTTCCAACCCTAACCATTCTGTGTTTCTGGACCCAATAGCACCAAAACAGCACCAGAAATTTCAGGTATGAGAAGGGAGAAAGCAAAAAATATTTTTAAATGAAGATTCAGAATTAAGACCCTTCCCTGCTATTAATGGATGTAGCTTATTTAATGCACTAGTTCCACTGAAGAGAAGCCAGTGTATAAATTGTTCCAAATTAATGCTAGTGACTGGAGCCATTTCACAAACATGATGAAGTGCCCCTATTTGCAAAGGCAGTTTTTCTAGCCCTTGGCAGTTGTTTTTCATGCTTAGCAGATCTAAATATTTCTGACGTATTGAAACAAACTACTGACGCCACTAAAAAAAAAAAAGAAAAAAAAAAAGCTGTTGCATCTGGCTAATGGTAATTTGATCATCACCACATGGTCGTACATTCATACCTTATACTGAAGAGGAAAATGAAGACAAACAGTTATTTACGGAACTAAAATTTAAGCTACTAAATTTTTACAGAATCACAGAGCAGTAGGGGTTGGAAGTAGGCATTGGACCTCTGGAGATCACCTAGTCCAACCCTCTTGCCAAAGCAGGTTCACCTAGGGCAGGTTGCACAGCTATGCATTCAGGTGGGTTTGAAAGTCTCCAGAGAAGATGACTCAACAAAGTCTCTGGGCATCACCTTTAGAACTTTTACTACAGAACTTCATTTCACAGTGTCTTCATACCTACCTACAGTGTTACTGAAATCATTATAAACATCATGGTCAAGCATTTACATGTATAGAGAAATAACAACATATCGATACAAACCTGCAGCTTTTCATCCACATCATCATCACTTTCATCCAGATCTTCATGGAGTAACCGCCATTCATATTCTACATGAACATGAGAATTAAATCTTCCAGACAGTGCTTGAGTAAGCTAAGGAAAAAAAAAAAAAAGAGACTGTTGACATCTATGCTATGTCCAGAACTTTAAAACAACATATTTAAAACCAAACAAAAACCATATGCAGAAAAACCCTTGTTTTCAAAGTACAGTATTCTAAAACTAGATTTTAGTAATCTGGAAGATTAATGCACTAGAGTAGGTCTAAAGAATTAAGGTCTGTGACCAAATGCAACACAAGAAGTAACTATGTTTTTCATTAACTGTTGCAGGTCCACTCTCCATTTTTTGACAATAAGCACCACATCCTTTCTGCTTTACTTTAGAAATTCCAAGACAAAGAAACTTTTTTGAATCAGACTCATTTATCATGAAGCCTTGACCACACTAATCCTTTTTTCTTAACGTAGCGATGGTAGCCAACATCATAGAGTTACATAATTGTTTGGGTTGGAATGGATGTTTAAAGACCAGCTAGTACACACCCCTTCACCACAGGCAGGGACATCATCCATTAGATCAAGTTGCTCAAAGTCTCATCCAACCTGACATTGAGCACTTCCAATGATGGGGCACCCACAGCTTCTCTGGGCAATAAGAAAATGGCCTTCATCCATGGCCTTCACCCATAAAAAGTACTATTATGATTAGATTTCAATGATATGCCAGACATTTAGAATCATAGAATTATTTAGGTTGGAAAGGTCCTTTAAGATCCAATTTAAGTCCAACCATTACCCTAAAACTGCCAAGTCACCAGTAAACCACATCCCTAGGTGCCACATCTACATGTCTTTTAAATACCTCCAGGGATGGTGACTCCACCACTTCCCTGGGCAGCCTGTTCCAGTGTTTTACAATGCTTTCTGTGAAGAAATTTTTCCTAATATCCAATCTAAACCTCTCCTGATACTACTTGAAGACATTTCCTCTCATCCTATCACTTGTTGCATTGAAGAGACCAACTCCCACCTCACCACCACCTCCTTTCAAGTAGTTATAGAGAGCATCAACATCTCCCCTGAGCCTCCTTTTCTCCAAGCTAAACAACCCCAGCTCCCTCAGCTACTCCTCATAAGACATGTGCTCCAGGCCCTTCACCAGCCTCATTGCTCTTCTTTGGACACAGTCCACCACCTGACTGTCTTTATTGTGATGAGGGGCCCAGAACTGAACACAGAATTCGAGGTATGGCCTCACCAGTGCCAAGTACAGTGGGATGATCACTTCGCTAGTCCTGCTGGCCACACTATTTCTGATACAGGCCAGGATGCCATTTGGCCATGTCCACCTGGGAACATTGCTGTTTCATATTCAGTCAGCTGTTGACAAACACCCCCAGGTCCTTTTCTGCCAGGCGGCTTTCCAGCCATTCATCCCCAAGCCTGTAGCATTGCATAGGGTTGTTGTAGCCCAAATGCAGGACCTGGCACTTGGCCTTGTTGAACCTCATCCCATTGGCCTCAGCTCATTGATTCAGCCTGGCCAGATCCCTCTGTAGAAACTTCATAGCCTCAAGCAGATCAAGAGTCCTGCCCAATTTGGTGTCATCTGCAAACTTACTGACAGGATCTAACTTGTGGATCTGGGACTAACAGCTCAAACAGAATCATCCCCTGGCCCCGAGAAGCTTAGAATTTCCAAAGCATCTAAAAAGAAATACAATTTTCTTCTTTAAAGTATGTAACTTTATAAGCATGTTATCCAACTATTCCATCTAGAATGTATTAACTGAGTATCTAACCAATATTCAGACGTGATTCTGCTTCTAAATGCACAAACACACAGAAAGATGCAACACTTACCAACTCTTCACAGTGAGTATGTTTTAAACGTTTAGCTATATCCATTGGTGTCTCTCCCGATTCATTAGCTGTATTACAGCAAGAGAAGAAAAGAAAGTTATGATGGTAGGTGTCACTATTATCTTTAGTAACAGACGTGTTAAAGACAAACCAAATGCATCTCTTTCCTTCATATGTAGGTCCAACTCTTACCAACACTCTGAACATGTCAAGCAGTAGCAACTCAACATGCCATGTATATGGAGTAACAGCCATGAAATGGCACTATATAACTAGGCAACAAGATATCAGTTAGACATCTCGGTACAGACTTATCTGAATTTGTTTAAAAACAAGTGTAACAAATGAGTAAAGTATAAACTTTAAATAAACAATGAATATTGATTTTATTTTTTATAATGATTATATATGCAGAATTACGATAAACAATTGAGGAGAAAATTAATTTATTCCACCTTCTCTGTTTCTTATCTGAGGCTGTGACAAATATGAAACTGAAGTACACATTACCCTTTTACCTATTTCAATTGAAGCCTTCCCTCTCAGCAGCAGTTTGAGGCACTCGACGTTGTCCGTCAGACAGCAGTAATGCAGGGCTGTGCTACCTTTACATGTCTGCTTATCTAGATTGCCACTATTGGAGCATAAGAGAGAAGAAAGCTGATTAAGCTGAGTTTCCTATCCCTCTGCTAATAAACCTCTCTCATTACGAGATTTTTCAAAGAATAAAATTACATTTGCAAATACTAGAATTGGGTTTAGCATTTGTATTACTTGGCAAAAATGCAGTTTTGAGAACAGTTCAGGAGTTTTCCACACACTCACCTGTTCTGCACTAAAAAGTCGACTATATGAAGGGACGTTCGATCAACGGACCTAACAGCAAGGTGAAGTGCTGTTTCATCTTGCTCCTAACAATAAACCAAAAGGATATACTTGTTTTTCATATGTAGAGAAAAGCAGAAATTTTAATGCATAAATTAGACCAATTAAAACATTTAATTTTGAAGTATTCAGACATGCTCCCATTAAAACATCTCTTGGGAAAACTTACTGTTTCCCCGTCTTTCCTTTAAAGTAAATGGAAAAAATGGCTTGAAAATGAATAATTATTGAATGGAATGTTTAATGTTTTAATACATTTAAAATACTATTGTATTTGTAAACAAATTTAGATTAAAATATTCTATACCTTTACTATTGTTAAAAGACATCATTAAAAGGATTAGTCTTATTAATAGTATTTCAAACTATTTTCAAATAAAAAATAGCCCTTTTTAATTATGAAAACACGCTGCCCGTACAACAGTTTGTCTAATAAAATTTACAACACTTACATGGCCATTGGCCAGTGGAATTTTTTCTGTGAGATCCACACCATCAGCATATACTTGGACTAACCCAAGAATGTCTCTTGATTTGACTGCTTCACAAAGAGCGTGCAATTTAGCTGCATTGTCAGCATGCTTCTTCCTTGCATATTTTCTCTCAATGTACTTTGCAGTAATATAATCTTTTCTTGCATTCCTGAAATTGAATATAATTTTTTAGCAGAAGATACACATTAGAATTTCCATAAATACATGCAAGTCATTTGAAATAAAATCTGGGAAAGACTTTCTCATTCTTTATGATAATTTTCCTTTTTAAATATGCATGTAAGACATTCAGTCTCCTATTTTCAGTACAAAAAGAGAAGAAACAAATATTCTATACGAAGACAGATCACGAATTTTCCCCTCTGAACTCTGGTGTGAAGTTGAGATCAAGATCACCTAGATCTACGTACCGAAGTTATATCATAGCTTTATAATGCTGGTTTACCCAAAGCAGCCTTGCAGGTTTATGTTTACCTGGCTTGTACTCCTCCACATGCTGGACAGGGGAAGGCATGGAACAGAAAATTCTGTCTTATACCTTTGCACAGACTAACCAGGATTGCATCTGCATTCACAGCAGTGAGGATGTTCTATAAAGCAACTCTTCAACACAATCGTTCAGGGAGGATGTGGTGGAGTTTTTAGTTTTGCCTTTAAACTTAGGTGGAAAATTAGTACACGTAAATCAGCGCGTGACTTATCACTTTTGCTATTGATACCCAGATAACATATGACTACTCCTCTTCCCATCACATCAAGACAGGAGTTTGCATGCCTCCCAAAAGCATAACTCCTTACTGGCTCTTGGGATGTACACAACACTGCACAGAAGACATTTTAAAAAGCCATATTTTATCATCTAGATATTACACTACATCTAGATTAATTATTATTATTTTTTTAATACACATTTTAGAAGTATTCTTATGCTATTGATTTAGCACTCAGTAAAATTATTGGTAATTTTAATTATTCATATTCTGTATTATTACTGACATTGGTAGTAAAAAAAAAATATTTAAACTGTATGGTTTAATATTGGTTCTGTCAGAATGGTGACAGTCCATATAACGTAAAATCAGCTGCGTTCCAAGCCAGTTCTCCCAGGTATCTTTCTGCAACATTTACTAGCTCTGTTACGATGGAGTAATATCCAGCCAAGTAGGCAGCTGTCTCTGCTGTGTCTCTGCCATCACTGCTCAGTGTTTTCGAGGAATTCAATTAAATGTTCCCTCTTTATTCCACAGTTATGGACTTTGGCCATAGGTGTAGTTTCTAAACATCAGGTGTTCGGTTTCTTTCAGGTAAAATGGGCACCTTATTCAAATTTCTATTTTATGTTTAAATAACACAAAACTATATAGCATTGTTTTCAATCCCTACCCTTGTGTGTCACGTTTCACTTGTTTCTGACCTACAAATCATGATTCAGAGAGTTGACAAAATAATTCTTACTATTAGGGAAGGTACAATCAGATAAAGTTCAATAAAACAGACATGTAAAGCATCAGAAAAAAAGGTTTACTCCTTGGCTGTAAGGCTATATATAAGACATTATACATCTTTCAAGGCCTGCTGGTGCAAATCATAATAGCACAGCCCATTAGCAATATTAAATTAAATGCCTGCCTTTTTCAGAAGTAGTGGGTCTTTACTTACATATCACTGCTTGGATTAGGTTTGACCACCTCATCAACTGGCAGACAGAATTCCATAATCTCATTAAACCCAGCATTCCCAATATTCTTGTCAAGCTGTTAAAAAAAAAATAAAATACACAGCTCACTTAATAAACATGTTCAATTACTAGTGCACATGCTAGTGGGAGGACAAAGGAAAATGGGTGTTGGGAATTTTGCCTTTGGATTCCTACTTCTGCTTCTATGTCAGCAGTCATGAACAGATTAGGTACCTTCTTGGATGTCAGTTTTCAGCTGGGATATAATACACAAGCAAGTAACTGCAGAATAATCCATCAAGGCACCAGTTAATACAATAAGTGCAAACACCTTGTGCTGGATAAGAACAAGCATATGAACTGTAACAGAACAGCTGATATGGGGTAACTTCTTTGTGTAGCAAAGCTGAATACATTTTCTTCCTTCGAGGATTAAAGTTATCTTCTAAAATAATGCTAAATAATTAATGAAATAAGTATTTGTGAAGTCCTTCAATTTTTAATCTGAGAGGCACATTTACATGTCAAACAGCTGTGTTCTTTTTAAAAGCAGCCAAGGGTAAAAAGACTTGGAAACACAAAAATATGAAGTCTTTACTAATATGAATTCTAAGATCAGGCAAGGTTCACAGTAGGATGCTATGTTCCAGAAGGTTCCCTTGAACATGAACAATTAAATGATGTTTAACCAGAGACAACTTTCAGGACCTGTAACAACACAGCCTTAAAGTGACAAAAATATATTTGGGAGTATTTTATAGTACTATTTTTAACTTAATAAAAGTAATTTGATTACCAAAAGTTCAGATGTTCCCAGCACATCTAATGTAAGTGATTGCATTCTGGAATAGTGAACACCAAGTTCTCTATGGATTCCTGAGCATTCAATGCAAGTCAGAATTCCCAAATTTGTTGAAAGCCAGGTGGGATCTGAAACAGAAAGCACCTACAGAATTAAAATTTATACATGTAATTACTCCATTTGAGAAAATACCATATACAGAAATTAAATTCTGTAAAATAAGATTCATGTATGTGAATTTTTTATTTTTTTTTAATGTCTTTACATTTACCCTACTGGGAAACACAAACTAGCTTTTTTTTAATGCTGAAAGAAGTGAAGATACATTATTGTAGTTTATTTTCTTTGTCGTGGTTTTTTGGGTGGTTTTGTGCTTGTTTGTTTGTTATGTTTTGGTTTGTGGGTTTTTGTGGGTTTTTTTTTGGGTTTGTATTTTTTTTGGGTTGTGCTTGTTTGGTTTGGTGGTTTTTTGTTTTTGTTGGTTTTTTTTTGTTTGTTTGTTTGTTTTTGGTTTGTTTTTTTTTGTGCATGTAAAGGACACTGCTTTTCAAGGGAGTGGCTCAAACAGTTTGGTTTATCAGCCTCCACATGTCTTTCAGGAACCGCATTTTTCCACCATCAATATAATGGTGTCACATTCCTAACTGGGGGGCATAGGTGCAGTTCAAACTAAAATAATGCCTACAGGGTTGGGTTTGGTTTTGTTTTTATTGTATTTCAAGTATAGACTTTCAACTAAGTGAAGCAGCAGTGATGCTGAAGTCTACTTATGGCCACACAACACAACAAGGGATTCTCAACTATTTCAAAGATACTAAGGCTCAAGCTTCTCCTTTTGTCACCCATGTTTGTTTTCTCCCCCATAGTATCCCTGCTATAACATTTCCCCATCTTCCAGATAAATAATTAATTTCAGAAGATTTAGCTTAGAATTTCATTTAATTGATAATTAATTAATAGCTATTTAAAGTCTCTTTCACAGACAGCAGAACTGGCTATTCCTACAGTTTTATACAGTATCTATTGCTGGAAGTTACTACTGACTTATAAAGAGCACACAGCTTCAGACCTGATGTTTTCAGCTACAGTTTCAAATGAAAAAATACCCTAAGTCTTGCAGTGCCTCTGTAACATAAATAGAAGGCAGGAAACAGCAGGATTTAAAGAAGCAATTTGAAAAGGATTAAAGTAGAAATTCAATCAATCAACAAAACCAACACTGCAAACCACAGTCAGCAGGTGCATTCTTTTCCAAATGAGCACAGTCTTAGACTTATTCCCTCGCTTGCTCCCAAAGTCAATCAGAAAAATTAGAAAACAAGAAAAAAAAAAATGAGGTGCATTAGGAAAATGCTTGAAGTATCTGATCGCTGTCCGGTTTTAACTAAATCTCATTTAAAATAGAGGCAAATAAAATAAGCTCAGTTGATGTCTATAAGAAAAAGTTACAATTAAATGAGCTTCTTAATTACTTTTCTCCCCACTGACAATTTGCATATAGTTAACCAATCTTATTGAAGCAGTACAATTAAAACTGTTAGCATATTCTACCATGTGTATAATCTTTGTGTGATAAGGAGTTAAAGTAAAAGCATAAAACATCAGCTTAAATACTCATGAGATACAGAATTTTTACCAGTTAGAAATATGTCTAATTGAGTCACCTTGTGCTCCACAGTCACAACACACATCATTTCCAGTCATCCTCTGGACTTCAGATATAATTTCTTTTGTCAGTTCCTGGACAATATTATTTTCTCCTGTGTTATCATCTCCTTTGAATGCATTATTTAAAGCTTCCTCTTTGCTGTTTTGTAGCACAGATGTCCATCTAAAATGGCAATAATATTTTTCTATTAAATGTTTCGGCACTTCTGAAGTTCAAGGTAACATCTCTACAGAACACCAGTATCAGAAATATAATTAGTGAAGCAACTCACATTTGACATTCCTGTTCATCCTCTGCTTGAAAGTGGTACGTTCTGTCATCTGCACAATAAATAATTGGCATACTGATTAAAAAAAAACGGATCGAAAAACTGATTTTGCAGAAATCTCTCAGAAAAAAAATCTAGACTCAATCACATATGAGGTCTCTAGTAGCATCACTGGAGTGCTGACAGGAAAAAGATCCTTTTAGCAAGTTTCACTCTTACTACCTGCAGTTCGTCTGATTTTTACACAACATGGCTTGTTGCTCTTTAAACAGAAACTCTTTTCTTTAGGGCTGTGCATCTACTGCATAAGCAGCAGGAGAGCAGAGTCATTTTTCCATGTTCTAGATATAACCTCAGTAACCACAAGTCTATAAAGTTCTGCTGGGGGTGAGTAAAATACGAAGCCCATATTTGAATGTATCTGTGTATATAAGATGGAATAAGCCCCAAGATGTTTTAATTAAACCAAGCTCAAAAATTTCAATTTACTAATACGCTTGTCATTCTAAGCATTGGTATCATAGTGTACTCTTAGAGAAAAAAAAAACCACAAAAACAGAATACATTTTAAGTCTATGAAACAAATGAGATCTGATACAGTTTAATTGGTTGGGAGTTAAAACTGGAAGAGGTGATGAGAGGACCAGAGGTAAAGTTACTGTCAAAGAGACAGGCTGAAAATTCCTTGTTTAAAAACATTCAGGCAGAAAGGTATTGGAAGATCATTCCAAATTGAGAGAGCGAGGATACATGGAAGGACAGAAAGGAAAGTGCTAAACACAGAATAAGAGATTTGTATCTTGCCATGATATAGCAATCTACAGTTTTTTTAAAAAACCAAGGAATGTTTTTAAACTCTGTAGTTAAAGTGAAAAAAGAGATCTGGAGAAGGCTAACAGGCCAGTTATGACTTGTCACATGTACAGTGGGGAAAAATGGTAATGCTGTGATAAGCTGATATTGGGCAAAACATGACATGGTCATCCACAACGAAAGAAAATGCAGAAGTAAACAGGGAAGACCACTTGCTTGTGCAGAAATGGAAAAGCTGTATATTGCTTACATGACTACTAGTCTATTAACATAAGTAGCATATCTTATATTTACAAATACAAAATAACTTTGTGATCCTATAAAACAACAAATGAGGAACAGATTTATATTCCTCTCCCCAAACAATTTAAGATATATATTTTAGTAATGTTACTGACTCCATAAATACAATACCAAAATGTCCCAATAAGAAAACAAAAGAATCACTCTACTGTACAATTTTGTATCATCCCATTCAGTTCCCAGTTTTGGTGTTTTTAATACATAGACTCTTTATTTCACATTTATATTTATTATTAGATAAGAAAACTAAAGAAGTTTTCAGTATCTTCTTGACCATTACAATGCAACCACTATGCTCAATTTTTAATGGTTTAAAAATTTCTTTTCCTCTTGTACAAAATTACAACTTTTCAGGATGATCAGCTATGACATTTTCAATATAAAGAGTGATGTCACAGCAAAAATAGTTATTTTATTCTAAAGCAGCATAAAGTTATACAGAAAGGAAGATTAAATACAGCTTTAAAAATAAGTGGTTTTCCAAAGAAACAGGTACAGTTAGTTGCATTCTGCTGAATTATGTGAAATGGTGAATTGTCATAGGAAGGGCATTGTATAAAGGGAAACATTCTACAAATGCAAAGATGTTAAGTGTATTATTGAGACATCTACAGAAATAATGCAACAGTCTTTGATATTAACTGCAAGTAAAAAAGACCTCAACAACAAACCTACGTGATATGAGGTCAAAACATTTTTTCTCCTCTGGGTTTGTTTTCACTTGGCAGGTTAACAGATTGAGCTTTGCTGGAGGTCGGTTAGCCTATTTGAAGATAAAACATACACATTTTATTATATTGATACTGATTGAGACCTGCAGTTCTAAAACACAGCATAAAATCCCACTGGCCAAAAAGAGAAGACAAAGGGCTATTACTTTAATTGTTCATGTACCCAGGTTTTGATTTATTCTGCATCATGGTTTATAAACTCCATTTGCTTATATATGGCTATTCTGTTCACTGGTAACTGGACAGATGCTAGAATTTTGACAGGGGAGAGAGGTAGAAATCACTTTAGTTATCAATACTCTGCTCACCTTACCAGTAACATTTATCTGAAAGTATCACATATGACAGAGAAATAGATTCATTTTATATGTTTAATTAAATGTCAACATGTCAGAGGCTAAATATATAAAATATATTTTATATATAGCCTAGGTTTTCAATAAACAAATAACTGGAGTCTGCTAATGTCTGTAAAGAAAGCCTAAATAACCAGTTTATTTGCACAGACAAATCTTGCAACAAATATATGAAAATTTGGGATAGTTCACTATTAAAAAAGGTAGTGAAACAAAATATCTTCTATAATGATACTTTCTAGTCAAGTTCTCAGCTACTTCAGTTCTGTATTGAATAAACAGTGGCAATATTTTACTAAAAGCAAAATGCACAGCAACTTAATTTTGAAAAAGTCTTATAAAGGCTACAAAAGACTTTTTCCCCCCACCATCACTGCACTAATCTCTTCTTCCTCTTAAATCAGCCTATCCTACAGACCTGGAGTTAAGACCTAGAAAGACATACTTCCGACCTCGTCTTTAGGAATGGCTTGTAATTACTACAATGAATAACCAGCTTTACTCCTCTTTTAGAATAATGAGATCAAAGAGCAGATTAACTAGAGAGACTCTGCTCTAGACAATAATAGCTGAAAAATAATAACTGAAATCAGGAGGAAAGTACTATTATAAAGACAGCAATATACATAAACACATTATCACACTTATTGTTGCATTCTAACAATTTTAATCAAATTGCTAAAATAAGATTCAGTGATCTAGACAGCAGCTACTATCAAATGAAGCTGAACTGCCACATAATGCAATTAACTTGCAGTGAACCATAAGAAATTTAGATCTCTTCAGTCTCTTCTAAATTTATTAATGACAACATTTCATTCAAAAAAGGGGAGAACAAGTTTGAAGAGCACAGATTTCCTTGAAACAACCTGATAAAGTGATGCAGATGGCAAAAAAACCTACTCCATTATATCTGAAGACCAGTTAAAAAAAATCAAAACCATGGAGAAACATAAGAAGGGAAACAATTACGTATTACATTTTTTTTTTCCTGTTTAAAAGAAAAGGGGGTGTGGCGTGGCAAAAGAAGCCTGGTGTCCTTGAAAAACAGCACACTCATGCTTTGCCTAACATAAGCAGCAGACCTAACAAAGCCATGCAATGCAATTCAAAGAAGCAACAAACCTGCAGGTCACTTGCTGGGCAATGTAAAATAAACTATACCCAAGAGAGGTTTTGAAGGCAGCAAGATGACAATCAATTGACAGCTGCATTGTATTCTCTGCCTAGTAAATAGCTTTTTAAATTCCAGACATTCCTCACAGTATGAGAAGTGCCCACAGTTTTCACTATTTTAGCCTATCAAGAACTAGAGGTGTGCAGGAAAACATCTTGAAAATGTCAGCTTTGGCCCATTTTCTCTGCTATATACTTAATAACTATTAACACTGAAGTTTCCAGTGTTTAGATTTGTAATGTAACTGGTCCTCCAAGGAGTGTCCAGAAGCTGCCTATAATGAAGGCAAAAAAAAAAAACAAAAACCAAACCTAACTGAAGTAAGCAAAACTAAAAATAGTAAGTATTTGGGATCTTATCAATATTTATAAATAACTGAAGGGAGGGTGTCACAAGGATGGGACCAAGCTCTTTCCAGTGGTGCCCAGTGACAGGAGAAGGGGCAACGGGCACAAACTGGAACACAGGAATTTCCACCTCAACATGAGGAAAAACTTTTTGACTGTGAGAATGACAGAGCCTGGACTAGGCTGCCCAGAGAGGTTGTGGAGTCTCCTTCTCTGAAGACTTTCAAAACCAGCCTGGGCCTGTTCCTGTGCAGCCTGCTCTAGGTGAACCTGCTTTTGCAAAGGGGTTGGACTCAATCTCAAGTGGTCCCTTCAACCCCTACCGTTGTGTGATTCTATTTGGTAAACAAGTCAACAGTCAACTCATATATACTTTTCTTACAGGCTCTATGAGAACTTAAAAATGCAAATGAATTTAGTTTAAGAAAGAATCCACTTGCCCCAGGACTTTGGATCTGAAGTGCATTCAGGACTTAACTAGTTTTCTACAGCTTAGGAAATAAGAAGCTTTAAATGGATCCATTAAAATGCTTCAGAGAGGTCTGAAGGACCAATATACACAGAACTCGTGTCTTCACATAGGAGAATGCAGCATAAGAACTCCCTATGAGGATCTGAGAACCCTAAGAAAGCTCTGCAATAACCTAAAAGACAAGCTGGGGCAATGTGCTGATTCTGGAATCCAAACATCTTCCAGAGCTTTTAACTGAGGTCTCCTAAACTGAAGTCAGGATTAACAAGGGTATTAAAAACCCTGACACTTTTGCATGTGGCTGATGATACCTCATTCTAAGCTGTAGTTGAGTAACAGCCTCTTTCCCACCCACCACCCCAGCATGTGCCCATTACTTGGTGGATAACACATATTCATCACATGGCAGATGCTTGTTGGGGAGAAGTTAGAGACACAAGAAAAAAGGAGGTAAGGGTGTGTAAATTCCTTATCCACACCGGGCTGTAGGTGGGTCCAGGCATTTGGCAGGATGATACCTGTTTGAAAGCCCTGAGCTTCATTTTCTTGCTCTAGTCTCTGATTAAACAATTCAATTTCAGACTACTGCTGTATTTTTGGATACCCACATTAACACACCCACACCCTGAAAGGATGTGCTGCCACCTTTCACTCTGACTTAAACATCAGCTCACGTTCAGCCCTGCAGAATGGTAACCCTCTGTCCAGCAAAAGCGACTGACAGGCTGGTCTGGCAACAAACAGTAAGCGTAGGACTCAAAAGGTTAAGCCTCTAAGACAGCACCACACAGCCCCATGATACAGAGCCAAGTTTTACAAAAGGCACGAGCAAATGTATCCACTTAACAGACTGGTTGGCTGATTTCATCATGCATTTTTTCTGGATATCAGTGATTTAAGAATCAAAAGATTAAGTCTGATTCTTTTGCCTTCAGATTGTCCTGTTAGTCATAATGGTAGATTAAAGTTTCCAGCAGTAAAGAATGAACAACAACAGATTCCTTAATAGTGAGTCTCTTGTATTCCTTTTTAGCAGAAAAACAGCAAACTCCATTTAAGTTCTTGAAATAAAAATCAACTTTGAGGAATCTCACATTCCTCAAATACAAGCTTTATGTTGTCTTGATCCAGAAACCGCTTAGGAATCCTATTTACATGGTCCAATCTGCTTCTATCATTGTTTTTTCATCCACAGGTGTAAAATTGCACTTGGGTAGATGTCAGGAAATTCCCAACTGCTAATGTTACACAAAGGAGCAGTGTCTTGTTTTTCCATCAATCATTACACCGCAGGTTGCTCTACAAATGATAATTTCTTTGAAGCTTTTAGTTGTCTAGAAGTATGACTTTTACACATATGCCAATGCAGATGTGTATTCAGTGTTACAGCTGGTGACTGACAGAACCAGCCACATTCTGCCCATATGTATCATGAGAGCACTTGGCAGGCAAGTTTAAGTCAGAATACAGCATCTGCCTGAAGATAGTTGTTCAGGGAACCAAGTATTTTTCAAATAGTCCCTCAAAAAGATGGGCTACGTGACAAAGAATGGGAGGGAACTGATGAAGAATACTTAGCCTTTAAAGGAAAAGAATTTACAAATTTGTATTTGATAAAGCAAACAAAACTGATAACAATTTCTGAGAGATGGTTCATTTTGATGAACAGCTGGGAAGAGAGAATGACACATCATATTTTAAAGACTAGGAGGTATCAATCCTGAGAAAGCTTGGAAATCAATGTTATTGCTTCAGAAGTTTCAGAAGATATTCTGAGCAGCCCAGAAAATTCTTAACCAACAGAAACTGCTTCTACCCATTTCAATGCCTATGAAACAAGCATTAATTGTTTATATAAAATTCCCATCAATACATCAGGGAAAGAAAGCAAATAAGTTAGGAGTTTATTTTAAAACAAGGTGGTACTCTTCATTTTATATAATAAAAAGATCAAGATCAAACCTGTGAAACCCACATATCCAAACTCACATTTAAGTATTTACCTTAGCAACTGATCTCCAACTACAGCTCCACTGATTTCAGTGGGAACTTACTGCTACTAAAAAATTAGGAACCATCTGGTAGACAACTTAAAAAAGAGAAGAACACTATCTAGATAGACTCAGTAATTGTATTTGCATGTGAAAGTTTTAAAATTCTGCCATGTAAGTGGATTTGGAAGCCTCTGCCAGCTCTGAGCTGCCCAGGCTATGCTCCTACTGGTACCACTCCAGCACACCCAATGTCACGTGTATTTACAGCACACAAAGATGCTGGTACAGAAACACTAACAGACTTTTCTCTGACAAAGACTCATACACACTCAAATGAGAACAGGGATAAACTGGTGAACAATTTGACTCTAAAGGAGGCTGAGGGAAGACTTTATTTCTCACTACAACTACCTGAAAAGATATTGTAGAGAGGTAGGCACTGGTCTCTTCTCACAAGCAACTAGTGACATAACAAGAGAGAATGGCCTCAAGCTGCACCAGGGGAGGATTGAACTGGACATTAGGAAATTTTTTTTTTTCACTGCAAGGGTTGTCAGGCACTGGAACAGGCTGAGTCACTATCTCTGGATGTGTTTAAAAACCATATAAATGTGGTTCTTGGGATATGGCTTCGTGGTGGACTGGGTACAGGAGGGTTAATGGTTGGCCTTGATGATCTTAAAGGTCTTTTCCAACCTAGATGATTCTATGAATTCCAAAGCCATAGCAACAACTCTACTTTGCAGGCCTGGTTTTGCGCTCCTCCTTAATCCCTGGTTGTCAATTTAGAAGGCAACAGCTTGTGGTTAGATGCAGAAATGAGAGATTGATTAATTTTTCCTGCCGGGGTCAACTTGTAGTCATAGCAACAGGCGTAACAGGATGAAGAACAGAACAGTTCATAACAGGATCAAGAAACAGGACTGCTTATTAGACCAAGAACAGGAAATAATGTCACCGAGTTGATTTTTGTCTTAAGAAACTTTCTTCAAAGTTTTGAGAAAGCAATAAAAAAAGAGAAAAATTATGGGAAAGTAAAACTAGCTGATTTCAAAGACAAATGTGAAAGGTCCAAAATCCCAATGTATAAAGTTTTAAAACCTTAAGTAGAAATATTAAAAGTTTGTTTACATTTTTCAAATATTGGTAGCAAAGAAAGAGGGACTTCTAACTCTGTCTCCTGCCATTCTGGTAGAAGTTTCATTCAGAGTTGATTTTCCCCCTACAGCATTATCCCAGGATAGCTACCTTCATAACAAATTGCCATATAGCAGCAAATCTCGGGAAGGCAAGAGATTTGTCTGTCTCAGTTCATCTTATAAGTACATAAAATTGCTTAACCCATGTCTAAAAGATGGCTTAACACCCAACCATATTGTTTCAATTAAAAAAAGTGCTCTAATTCATATTTTTAGGTAGTCTGGTAAAATATGAACGGTCTATATGAAAAATGAGCCATTAAAAAAAGCCTTTTTTTTTCCCCTTTAAAGTCATAAGCATTAGAACAGTTGTTTTTTTAGTTACTGTGTATGTGTCGCTATGTTTCTGAAAGACTGCCCTAAAAAAACATATCCATCATATTCAAACCACTTCATCAGGAATCTAGCTAACTCCAAACTATAAATATAGTCCAGCATAGCTTGCCTTTTTGTATTAGCAACCATGTACATAAAATACTGTAAACAAATACTTACTGTACCATGGGAAATTGTAAGAAAACCATTTTTAACTGAGCACTTCCTTTTTTGCCACACTTTTCTGATTCTGGTTTAAGGGAGGAAAGAAAAAACAAAACAAAAGTGACTCAGTTTTAATACATTTAGTATAACATTGCTTCATCTCTTAGGATCTAAGAATCCAGGAGCACTTACCCATCACTTTTCTTGTACAGACTACCATTTCTTTCAGTGCCATGTTCCTTGTTTCCCTGAGGCTGATGTAAACTATAAGCTGTACTCTGACGAATCTGAGAATCCTGAAATATACAGAACAACAATTTATATGTAATGCATTCCACATTTGCAACCAAAATACCCCCCCCATTAATGAGTTTCAGAGCCTTTCCCTCCTGCTTTAATCCTACTGGTCAAACAAAGCACTTTTCATCCTCAATGAGAGAAAAAAATCCACTTCTTTTTTTCAGAGGGCACAAAAAAAAAAACCCAAACAAACAAAAACAAAACCAGAAAAGATTTGAGAACTACCCATTATCAGCACCTTCCAAAATCCTTGTAATGGTTTTCATTTAGCTTTATTATTTATTATATGGAGGGTTTTTTTACCTAAAAATTAACTGAGCGGCAGGCTTTCCAACTCATGCAAACACTGCAGTGTACAAACACTAAAGATTATTATTACCTGCAATTCCTACTGCACCCTTCCCTTGTAAAATAATTCCATACATAAATTTGAAGAAATGGTTTTCCTTGTGGAAACAGAGACACGTTATTGTCTGAAAAGCAGAAGAGACTTCCTGGAAATACAGCTTAGAAGGCATAGAGGAAAACTGAAACCAGCAGAAGAGTAAACCAGAATATCTTGAACAAAATAGAATTCTAGGACAGAAAGTGACAAGGATTGACTAAACTCTTCTCAGTGTTCTCAGAACTACCCAGAGGTAGAACCCACCACTGCAAGAGTCAAACTTCTTAAACAGTAAGAACCTGAGTGAGAATGGGGAATCAAGACAGGCTGCAGTGCTCCTTAGTCCTCCTTTGCAGCAGAATCAAACTATGTCCCCTTCCCTGTCTCTCAGCTAGTGATCTAGGAAGCTGCATCAGGTAGCTACAACATTCTCCGGGGCTTTTAAAGGCACTACAAAACCACCACTTAAATGTCTGCTCCTGACAAAGCATCCCTTCAGCTTTAAAGCAGTATGTTTATTGTTCCTCTCCAGCCTATTTACACAGAATTATTTGGTTTTGCACTCTGGCTGTCCAACACAAAAATAGAACAACATTTGAAAAGAACTCTTGTCACTGATAAAGAACTGCTGCACACATACATTTACTGACTTCTGACAAAAATCTGGTCTGACACTGCCTATTGTGCACTACCAATGCCTTGATCTCTGCCTCCAATTAGTCAGCAAAGGAACTCCATTCCCAAGAAGATTAAAGGCCTTACAGAAAATTAATTTCCGTTTTCCACACCCTTAGTTACGTGGAGATTTCAAGTGACCTCCAACACCTACCTGCCTACAGCACCATTCCCATTACCTAGGATTGTGCTGCTGCTTTTTGTGCGTTATCTTCCACTGCATTTCAGCCACCTCTCTTCAGCTGCTGTTTATGCTCAGCTGCTGTTTGGCCAAACTGGCCAATATAATACAAGCTTCCTGCCTTATTTCAACCTGAGAGGAAGCTGCTGGAGCTGACATGCATTTCCACACATTCATTACTATGAACAGTATCTTTATAAAATATAATGCTATTTCACAAAAAGTCCTTAAGGACAAGGCAAGCAGATTTTCAGTTTTAAATCTCTGCTTCAGGCCATGTCCAAACCAAGTGTCCTAAGTGATTGCTAGATGATGGTTTTCCACAGCTCTCTGACAAGCAAGTTCATGATTTTGATCTAGTTCCTAACAAACGGGATGCCACAGCACAAATGACCATCACAACTGACATCCTCCCAGGCAATTTCAGCATGCCTTTTCCATATGAAGACTCCCCAGAGGTTCTTTCCTTATTTCTGGTTTGCATACTGCACATAGCAGGAGTAAAAATCACAGACAACAGGGTCAGACCCAGTGGCCTCACTGGAGGAAGAGGAACAGTGTACATTAACTATGGGAGGAAACAGATCACTGCAGGTAATACCTAGCACCGCTGTCATCTTAAATACCTCTTGAATGTAACAAGATCAGAACAGACTGAAGTACAAAAGCCTAAGAAACTGAACTTTGTCCACTTTTTCAGCTTTGAAATGCAGACAGGCATACAAAAAAAAAAAACAAAAGAGTGAGTCATTTCATTGCAGCATGTTCAAAGTCAATCACTTTGCTGACCATAAAAGAGGTTTGAAATGATTTCTTCCAAACTCTTACAAAGACTGACTGACTTCTAATTCAAGTTGAATAGCATAGCTAAAAAGGAAAATGTGAAAATAGTATTCTATAAAGACATCTGTAACTACTGATAAGAGAGATTCTAAAAAACTATTTATCAGCCCCATTATTTGAACACAACAAAACTTTCCATACAAGGTACTTTAACTTACACATGGCAAATTTTGGCTAGCCATTCCACAGCTCCCATGGAGCAGGATTTCGACTGACCACATCACTCCTGTGCATAAAGCTGCCAAAAAACCCTTACAGCTCTCTGGGCGCCCAAGCTTCTCTTGCATTTGCAGGATCATTGCCAAGAGTGTGCTTTAGGGATCTATCCCTTATCTATTACAGCCCCAGAGAGCTTCCAGCAGGCAGCAGTTCTTCCAGAACACCCTGCAGGCAGCCTCTCCTATGGCACAGCTAACCAATTTTTTTTCCAAAGCCTGCAAAATTTATCCTATTTTGCAGAGGCCTAAATAGATTCTAGGTTCTGCCAAACCTGTAGAAGCAGTAGCAGCAGCAAATCTAACCACTATAGTAAGGCTACCTTCAGAGAGGACATAGGAAAGAGAGAAATGAAGGCAATACAATTCTAAGATTGACCCTAAAACTTGTAGGAGCTCTACAGTTTGAAAAATAATAGTTTAAAAATCACAAATTACAGAGGTTTACACACAATGACCTTTCAAAAAGAAGTTTCAGTACAAACCAGGTTTGACAAGTTCTGTTCAGGAGGAACCTATGTATACAGGCACCACAAAAAAGAGGTTCACTTTGTGACTTTGTGTCTTTTTTTTTCTGTGATTTTTTTTTTTAAAACACAACAGAAACAATATTTTTCAACATTCTATTATTTCATACATGAACTCCATTTTACTTAAAAATACACGTATCTTCAAAATATTGCAAGAACATAAAATTAAGCAACTGGATTTAATTCCCAAGAGAGACCGCAAAGGAAATCACCAATTTGTCACACAGCAATTTTCTTTCCCAAGAACAAACTTTTTTTTTCCCCCCCTGGGGCAGGGAATACAACATACAGAAGAGGAAGGAAAAAAAAAAAAGAAAAAAAAAGAAGAACCAGTCTTTTCATACCAACAGAAAAAAGCTCAGAGGAAAAAAAATCCAGTTTCTTGAGATTTGAGTGGAAATCATGCCAACTATTTTCATTAAAACATAGTAACACTTACTCTCCTAGACTTCGGTCACAAAATGTAAATGCATTTCAGGAAGGAAAAAGAAATCAGTTATAGTAAAGGAAATTACAGTGCAATGAGAAAATTATTGTACAACCCACTAATATATTATACCCGGATTGTTTGGCATCCCACTGATTAACTGAGGCTTTCAGAAAAATTGAAAAATAATTACAGGACTTCTCGTGCTCTGCAGGTAAGCATCTATGACTACATTTGCATATTAATTAATACTGAATATAGCATAAAGCACTTTGTACACTTGTATTTTTATATGCAACAGAGCCGGTACAAGTAATAAATTTGTGTACTATTACGTTTTTCAGGCTGTGAAACAACATTTATTCACATCTTCCATACACATTTAATACCAGTATCATTGATAAACAGATAAACACAGAGAAGCAACATTCCCAGCAAACAAAATCCAACTGCTTCTACTATGCCTCTTGAAGAAAGATCTGAATAAAATAGGAAGGCTGCTAACACACCCTAAACAGCAGACTCCCTATTGAGAGTGGGCAATCAATGGTGAATCCAAAATAGTCACCATTTCCACAGAGCCTAAGAAAGTGCCTTCAGACTAGAAGAAGTTTGTACACGATGTTCATTATCACAATCTTCACACCTCAAAGTGAAGAGTGTTTAAGACTCTTCAAATACCTATTAGCAAGTCACAGAATGACAGAATGGTTTGGGTTGGAAGGGACCTTTAATAATCATAAAGTCCAACACCCAGGTTATAGGCAGGGACATCTTTCACTAGATTAGGTTTGGTCAACAACCATCATCTGGCCACAGGCAAGAGTTAGGAGTCATCATAACTTTTATGGGAAGATGAAAGCAAGACCGGAAAAAAAATCAAGGAAGTCTGAGCTCTACAGACTAAACTATTTCATTGTGATCCCTCTCAGAAAGAGAATCTGAGAAGGGGTGCAAGGGCTCATTCATCACTTAATCACAGCCCAGCTTCCACAAAGGAAGCTGGCTGGCTGGCATGACACGAAGAGGAAGCACTAGCAATCTGAAAGAAAAGCAGACTCAGTATTTAGGATTAGATTATCCAAAAGATACATGCTTCCAGATCAGAGTCTGCCAAATAAAAATACCCCAGAATTCTGTAGATCTAACAGAAATTGTAACTGAAATTTAAAAAAACAGACAAAACTTCTTTGGTAGATTGCCTAACTGACCCAGCTCTTTCATGTTTGAAAACTGGCATCATGCAGCAGAGAAGCAAAGTTTATAGTCAGTTTGCAGATGATGACAAGAGATGTTTTTGGATGTCTAAATTTTACATAGCCTTTATACAGTCTGGACTATTATTGTGAGAGAAGACTGTACTTAATGGGGTCTCCTTGATACTACCAAAATTCTCCTATTTTCAGCATGAGCAACATAAACACCATTGTCTGTTAGTTCACAGTTCACCATCTTAAGTATTTTGCAATATTCGTAATAAAAAGAAATGCTTTTGCAGTAAGCCTCATAAATTTTTAGTGGGAATTCATCCTGAAAAAAACCTGCCTTTGTCAGAAACATTCAATGCCACCATCAAAACAAAAAAGCATGAACAAAAGAAATTAGATGGCTGATAAAAGTTAAAATAACTCTATTTCAAATATTAACATTACATTAGAAGAAACCAGGTATTCCAAATTTCAGTCACCTTATATGCTCACCTCTTTCTGATCAACTTGGAGTGCTGATTTTAAAATATCTCTAAGCTGTGTTAATTGTCTTCTTTCCTCATCTTGTGCTTGTTTAATCTTGAATGAAGAAAAACACAGGTTAAAAATAACATCATTGTTCCTTTTCTATGCAGTTCTTCCAAACTTGCTGCATAAATAGTTCATTTTTTTTCTGAGAAATGGTTAGTGAGAATGAAAACACAGAGAAAAGAGAATGTGATCAGTTTATTTTTCTTGGTATCTTCAGAAAACCTCATAATGGCTAGGATTTTACTGGGTTAAGACTTTGATATTGCTTTACATCATTCTTGCTTCGTGTTCGGTATGATCCCATACAATATTTTCCACTTACTCAGTAAATATTTTAGAGCAAAGGCTGTTTTCCTACTATTTTACACAGTGGGGTCCTGAACTGAAACTAAGTATTCTGGATATGATAGGATATGGATATGATCGGATGGATATGTAGGGTCCCACACTTTGGCCACAGTAACCCCCTGCAGCGCTACAGACTGGGGGATGAGTGGCTGGAGAGCGGCCTGGCAGAGAGGGACCTGGGAGTACTGACTGACAGCCAGTGGAACATGAGTCAGCAGTGTGCCCAGGTGGGATGGAAGGCCAATGGCATCTTGGCTTGTATNAATGGCATCTTGGCTTGTATCAGGAATAGTGAGGCCAGCAGGACTAGGGACGTAATTCTGCCTCTGTACTCAGCACTGGTGAGGCCTCACCTCGAGTACTGTGTGCAGTTCTAGGCCCCTCACTTCAAGAAGGATATTGAGTTGCTGGAGCGGGTCCAGAGGAGAGCGGCGAGGCTGGGAAAGGGACTGGAGGGAAAGTCTTATGAGGAGAGGCTGATGGAGCTGGGGCTGTTCAGCTTAGAGAAGAGGAGACTCAGGGGGACCTTATCACTCTATAACAACCTGAAGGGAATTTGTAGTCAAGTGGAGGTAGGCAACCAGTGACAGGACGAGAGGGCATGGCCTGAAGCTGCACCAGGGGAGGTTTAGGTTGGGTATTAGGAAGCACTTCCTCATGGAAGAGGTGATCAGACACTGGAATGGACTGCCCAGGGAGGTGGTGGAGTTGCCATCCCTGGAGGTGTTTAAGGAAAGACTGGATGTGGCATTTAGTGATATGGTCCAGCTGATGTCATAGTGTTGGGTCATAGGCTGGACTTGATGACCTTGGAGGTCTATTCCAGACTCAGTAATTCTGTGATATTAAAACCAAATTTTACTCAAAAAATCTTCTCAAAACCTTAAAATGCTATTAAAACTGTCAGCCTACCTGAACCAAAACGATCAAAGTTGTACTGTAAAAAACTTAAGTTTGCAACACAAATATGAATAGTTGCTACTCACCGTATAAAGATCTGTCGAGAGTGTCTCAATTGAAGGCTTGAGACTTTCAACTGCTTTTAACCCATCCTGAAAGAAACTTAAAAAAAAAAAAAGCAATCTTATTAAACTTTACTTTGCATTTTCCATTTAAGAAGTTGCCAAAGGATGGCATATTATGCCATGCCATCAATTTCAGAACATTAAACATTTATTTTTTTATGCATTTCCAACTGATCCACCTTTTTATTTCCATGACAGCTTACTCTAACATGCAAAAATTCCAAATTAGATTCTGAACTGCCACAGCCCACTGACATGTAAGTTTTCCTCATTCTCATCTCAAATACAGGTTCTCATCCCACTTTTTGAAGTCCCAGAGCAAGCAAGATTCATTTGTAGAACAGAAAAAGCTCTAGTAGGTGTAAAATAATTGGGATTTCTTAGAGCCAAATGATTTAACATCTGATGCAATCTTCCTACTAAAGGAAGATGCCTTTGTTTCCCAAGCATTAATTATGGCCTGTATACAAACTGAATGTTACATCTTACTGTATCATACATATTTTTGTATTGGCACAGTAATGTTACCTATGCCAAGTATTCCAGCTCCTTAAAAAAAATATATATTTGAGAAATAAATTTTCAAGAAACCCCAACTACACACACATATGATTAACAGTTGCCACACCATGTGCAACAGAAAACACTTTCACTCTGGAAGAAGAAATGAAAGTGACAACACCACATTTGTGGTGATGTTTTACAACACAACAGCACTGTTTACACAACAGCATAGTTCTGTTGTTTTATTAAGTGGACAGAGCAGACAAATGATGTAGTACAACTGAAACTGATTTTAAAGGCAACATAACTATCCAGGGATGCAGACTGGTCTTTTAAGATAAAAACTTACTGATTTGAACAGGTTAACAGCAGCAATGTTTCAAGTTTATAGCAATTACTTCATTGATCTATTATTGATTTCTAAGACTAGCATAAAATACATCGTTCTAATGAGAGCTTTGTCGTCTATTACAGAGTCCTCCACTTAATTAGAAAAAGAATGATTCTTTCAATATAGTTTTAGCCCGCTGCTTCTGTAATTTATTTTCTTGAGCACAGAAATAATTCAGATCATTTCTAGATACACTCAAAAAAGCCCATCAAAACTAATGGAGCACTAACTAATAGACCAGATTAAGAGCTCTGTTTAGAGAATAGTTTATGAACTATTCCAAATTATTGTGCAGCACTCCTTTGGAACAGACAATTATATTCTGTGGGACTAGCTCAATCTCATTACATGTTTTGGAAAACAGTAACAAAAGCAGTGACTAATCTATGACAAAGGCAATTTGTCAAAAGACATCAATGTAAACAGTTGAATCGTAAATTTATTTTGAAAAATTTAAGTGTTATGATATTAAAAGTTTAAAACAAAACATTGCTACAGTTATTGTGTTGGTATAAAGAAAACCAAAACCTACTTGCACTGAGCATGAAAATATTTGATCAAGTTCTGAAGCAAGTCCACTCCTTTTTTAATCTTGATTTCATTGACTTTCAGCAGGTACTGTTAAAACAGTAATTCACAAAAGAAATTAATTATTATTGCTACGGTATTATTTTAATATTTTATTTTCCATTATATTTCAACAAGCTTTAACAGTTGCACACTTAGAAGACCTAAAAGAGAATGCAACAAACAGTGCCTTCAAGGGTTAATCACATAACAGCAATTGTTGTCACTGCTTTTGATATCCTGTGGGGATACTTCACTATGATTACTTGAAGTTGTTAAAATATCCTTCACGGCTCCTAGTGGAAGCCTTTGTTAATGGTGACATAAAAGGATTTGTGTAGTAAATTTAGGAACTCATTCTTGAACCTAGCAGCCCATCTAGGTATCTACCTCACTGGTTTAATTCATTGTCATTAAGAAAGCAAGCAGTTTTAATTAAAGTGAGAAATTATTTTAGCCATTTTAAAATCTGCTTTCTGATTTTGTTGTTCTATCAATTCCTTATGCAGGGCAATTACAGCAAATTACAGTTTAACAAGAGATTTTTAAAATCTACTGTCAAGCTAAAAAATTGTAATTAGTGCCCTTTTCCATTAGGCGCAATCGAAGTCCATCCTAAGTGACAGCTCCTCCCTGGAAGGCCATAGCACAAAAGATGTCAGCTATGGAAGCAGAAGTAGGATTAACCAAATATTTATGGGAGTCCTTAACTGTCCATTAAATGATGACAATTTTTAACCCCCGCTCAGTGACCTCTAAGCAAAGGAGGTAATGTTATTTTAGCAGTGCTCCAATGCATCTGGATTTTCCCTACCTGCAGTATACCTTAAATGTTTTAAGCCCACTAAAATAAAGCAATATCCAAGTGCCAGCTTTTCAATGTTGCAGTTTTTATGCTGGTTGAGGTGAACAGAAGAATCACCTCTCTAGCTCCTGTTAATTTAAAATGGAACTCTACACATCTGCTAATCAGTTCACTTTCACAATTTATAGAGAATTAATCTGTATTTATGATGGAATTTGAATATAGAAACACAGAAATTTCTGGGTTGGAAGGGACCTCTAGAGGTCATCTAGTCCAAACCCCCTGCTGAGAGCAGGGACATCCTCAACTAGAGCAGGTTGCTCAGAGCTTTGCCAAGCCCCATCTTGAATGCCTCCAAGAATGTCTCCTTGAATGTCACACTTCTGATTTACTATCAAAACAAACATAAAATCCCTTTTTATCACTATTCAGAGGTAACTGAGTATAAACTCCCTTTCCCAAAAGCAGAAGAAATACAGGCTACACTTCAGCTATTCCATAGTTAAGGTTAACTTGATTCAATTTCACAGACTTCACCCTGCATTTTATTATCATTGCAACTGACTGAAGTGAACTCCTTTACAGAGGAAGAAGCATCTGTTCCTGGTTGTTTCTTAGGAAGGATACAGATGGGTAATTAGCTGGCAACATCCATACATTTACTGGGTACTCAAATCCCTTCATCAGTTTTGAATACTTTAGTCTGACTATAGAAATGTTTTGTATTAAGTATTAGTGCACGCAGTTACTAGAAGTGGTATTCAGGACAACTGCTGTTAAGCTACACTGGCATATGAGTAAAATCAATTCTAATAACCCTATCAAAAGCAGAAAAAAACCCACCCACGGTATATTTTGAAGTTTATGCATTAAAAGAACAAAGCCAGCAACTTGAATTCCTAACCAGAGAACCTGACGTGCCCTCAACAAATTGAGCCAAAAATATTCACATCAGATTTAACATACTGCAAAATCACAAAGATTTCAAAGCAGAAACATTCTGAACTGTCCTGAAAGAGAACTGGATTCCATCCTGAGCACTTTTTTTCAGCATCATCAGCCCAACAATGTGCTGAACTGGAGTCTCTCCTCATAACGACACAACAGCTGTCAGTGTAGGGAACAATTCAGAGAATGATCTAGGGCTTAAAATAACTTAGAGTGCAATAGTAGCATAAAGGATTATTTCTTTTAATCTCTTACTGTTTATTTGAGCTTTGTGTTGTTTATTTATTTTACAATGTATTTGTTAAGTGAAGGTAGAAAAGATCTAAATTCCCTGCAAAGTTCACGCACCAGGATAAAAGAAAATGTGGTTTAGCAAATGCAGTCTACTAGTAACTTTTTTCCTTTAACATCACAGCTGTTATTAAAAAATGGTGGTTTTCAAAATTTATCTAAAAATATTATCAGAACAATATGATTTTCACATTGAATCTTACCTCACACATCTGCAACTGGAAGAACCTTCTTTCTTTCTCCATCTCTTCTGCAATTTCAGCTCCACTTATTTCTGTACGGATCATCCCATGCAGCTTAGCATGTTCTTTTTTCTCCTTCTCTATTTTTGTTCTATAAGGCAAATAAGGCAATCAGTCAGTGAAGTAAGACATCCACAGCCTTTCAGGAAATCTTATTATTCACAAAGTCTATGGACAGATGCAGAGCCAAACTCCTGTAGCGTTGCATATGACTTACTTTCAGATGACATTTCATTTGAAATTTGACAATGACTGAAGATCAGCAATGACATACAGTAGCTGAAATCTAATTCAATCATCTGTTAAAATAATGTCCTGACAGATACTCCAAAAGAAGACACTAAACGAGAGGAAGATATTTCTTTCATTGAAGAAAAAAAACCTAAATCCAGAAACAACATAATGAATTTTAATTGAAAACATAGAGGGATGGTTAATCTCAACTGACCAAACACTGGTTAACAGGGTTCAATTATGTCACCAGATTTATTGAGTTTTGCCTGTCATCAAGTCATCTTCTATATATACAGGGTTTCCTAAGCCAAAATCACAGTTGCCATCTCTACTTGCTACTGAGCCAGTTGGCACTGGGAATGCCGACCAGCCGGCTGCGTTGCAGACTTTAAAGTCTGCTAGACCAGCTGTCCTGATTCCCTAAAAGTTTCCATGAACATTTTCCAAGACCTCTGAATAAAGCAGATTCTCCTTCAGAATATAAATGAATAACCAATGCCTGTTAGAGAGTCTAACTCCCCTAAACACATTTGTGCATCTGGTACAGCTATTCTCAATATCATTCCTAAGGGCAGTAGCATAATTATACTACCCTGTTAGACAAGCCTGCCATGTAAAAAGATATTAATAGAAGAAATACAGGAGGGTGTTTACTTTATGGAAAGACTTTTAGTTTGCCACATGCACCGTTTAGAAGATTAAAATTCTGGAAAGAGCTTCCTGAGGAAATGCTATACTGCTTCTGAACAAGAGGAAGCATTACACAGGAATACAGGAAGGAGATGAGAGGAACAAATAACACAGGCACTGTTGTACCTTCTCTCGGGTAGTCAAGTGTCTCTCAGTTCTTCCTCTGAAAAGATGACGTGTCTCAAGTGCTCTCTTAACCTGATGTTAACATTACCCTAGCAGCTTACAACAAAGTGTCTGAGATGGTCTAAGGAATTCCAGTGTGCAATATATTCTGTACTTTTATTTCTCAAGAATGAGGAACTGCTTCCTTACACCTCGAGCAGCAAAGGAAAACTAGAATGAATCCCTTTCATCTCATCCCACAACATTTCCACAGGGAAATGTTTTGAACAGCAGTACAAAAAGCCCCACTGCGCTCAGTACTGGCCAGCAAAGCAGAGCCAGTCGGTACAGTACTCCAGCAGTCAGCACATGCAGCCAGCACTGCGCTCCTCCTCAGCCCATCCTGGCCCCCCAGAAGCAGACATTCAGAGGGCAGCTCTTCTCCTTTAAAAAAAATACTCTGAAAAATCCTACTCGCCCTAATAAAAACTCAATTCCAGAACGTTCTGTCTTCATAAGTCTGCACTCTTCCTCATTTACTGCCAACTATGCCGTTTTTTAGCCAGAGTCCAAACACAAGAATAAACCAGATATCAACCATGAACAAGGAACATAAAGCATTACCAAAAGATGCAAAGAAAATGACAAAGACACAGCTCCTTTCTAGCATACACTCTAGGAGACTTAGAACTATCAGGTATGATACCATGTTAAGAAAAATCAAACCTCACAGCAAAGATCCAAGATGGTTTTAGTTCTCTGAGTTTCCACATCAGTCTAACAATTCATAGGCCAGGGAATACGAAATCAATGTGAAATCACTGAAATGTGAATTCTAGTAACTATTAATGGCTATTGTATTTTCATTGCTTCCAGAGAACAATACTTGAACATAGTGAGGTCTCACCCTGAATACAGTGTTTAGTTTTGCTCCCCTACAAGGACATTGAGGTGCTCGAGTGCATCCAAAGGGCAATAAAGTTGGTGAAGAGTCTAGAAAACAAGTCTTACAAGGAGCAGCTGAGAGAACTGGAGTTGTTTAGCCTGGAGAAAAGAAGGCTCTGGTAAGACCTTACCATTCTCTACAACTCCCTGAAAGAAGGTTGGAGCAAGGTGGGAGTTAGTCTCTTCTCCCAAGTAATTGGGGCAAGAGGAAATGGCCTCAGGTTGTGCCAAGGGAGATTTACATTAGGTATTGGGAAAAATTTCTTCCCTGAAGGGTTATAAAGCACTGGAACAGGCTGCCCAGGGAAGTGGTGGAGTCCCCATCCCTGGAGGTGTTTAAAAGATGTTTAGAAATGGTGCTTGGGGACATGGTTGAGTGGTGACCTGGCAGTGCTGAATTAATGGTTGGACTTAATGATCTCGAAGGTCTTTTCCAACCAAAACAATTCTGTGACTCTACTGGGTGACATAATCACTTCTACAATTTTAAGAGCTTATTAACATGTCCTACATTGTCTCTACCTGCTAGTTAAACCAAAACTAATACTGCCAAAGAGTCAAACATCACACACATGTATTACAACAAAATACAGCTTTAAGAAATTTAATTCCTTTTAAAGAGCTAGATTTTGGTGAAAGAGTACTTTGTACTCTTTGAAGGGTAAATCATCTTCCACAGGCAAAAAAAGTAGTTAAACCAAGACTAAAGCATACCAACAGCTACCAAGTAATTCAGAGAAATAAGACACTCTTGAAGGTTTCTGATGAAGCTTTAGGCTCCATGCCCTCAAAAACTTCAGAGATGCTTTACAAAAAAAAAAACCCAAACCATCTTTCATTGATATGTACCAGAAATAGACAATGGTGCATTTCATCATTACTTAGGCTTTTAGTCTAACTACATTTTCAGCTTTGTAAGCCAGAATGTAACCTGTTGGTTTGCTACGGTAATATGCTGCCTCCTATCTGACTGACACTATGGGGCACTTTGTTTCTGTGGAAAACAAAGAAACCACAGACCAGTTTTGCATGCAAATCTTCCAATTGCCAAAGGCTGGCTCAGCTTCAACTGTCACTCTACTGTGACATTAACCAAATCTTTCTGGCAAAGCCAGTTTTACAGTGTAGCACTGTGGGATTTCCAAATATTGCATTCTATTCAGGTTTTCCAGGCAGATTAATTACGCAAAATTAATAAGAATATTGGCAAAACACTAGAAAAATCCTCTAGAAGCAGTAAGAAGGAAGCAGATGTTTTATAAAGCTGCTGGTCTTGAAGCTCATGCAGCACATATCACATATATAGACTTTGCTGACTAGGACTTAAATCTGAGCATGCTTCAGTCCATTTACAATGCCACTGTACACAACTAATACACAGTGAGCTCAGATTTGTGTAACAGACAGTGAAGCTGAAATACAGCATGAAGAATTACAACCCCAGGCAATGCTACAGGCCTGGAGAGGAGTGCCTGGAAAGCTGCCCAGTGGAAAAGGACTTGGGAGTGTTCAACTGAGTATGAGCCAGCAGTGTGCCCAGGTGGCCAAGAAGGCCAGTGGCCTCCTGGCTTATATCAGATATTGTGTGGCCATCAGGACTAGGGAAGTGATTGTGCCCCTCTACTTGGCACTGGTGAGGCTGCAACTTGAATACTGGGTTCAATTTTGGGCCTCTCACTACAAGGAGGACATTGAGGTGCTGGAATATGTCCAAAGAAGGGCGACAAAGCTGGTGAAAGATCCAGAGCACGTGTCTTATGAGGAGCACCAGAGGAAACTGAGGTTGCTTAGTCTGGGGGAAAGGAAGCTCAAGGGTAGACTTTTATTTCTTTCCACAACTCCCTGAAAGAGTGTTGTAGTGAGGCGGTCATTGATCCCTTCTCCCATATAACACGCAATAGGACAAGAGGACACAGCATCAAATTGCACCAGGGGAGGTTTATATTGGATATCTGGAGAATTTTCTTCATAGAACGGGTTGCCCAGGGAAGTCACCATCCCTGGAGGGATTTAGAAGATGTGTAGATGTGGTGCCGAGGGACATGGTTTAGTGATGGACTCGTCAGTCTTGTGTTAATGGCTGGACTCTGTGATCTTAAAGGTCTTTTCCAACTTAAATGATTCTATTATTCTATTTTATGATTCTATATTAAAGCTTACCTTGTTTAGTGCTTTCATTTTATGCCACTATTTTCAGTATGTGACCTCCACTTTGTCTTATGTACATACTTTAAAAGGGAACGTGGCAAAAATATCTACAATCAATGAATATCAATGATCTACTGAATCAAGTTAAAGCCCTGAAGAAGTAGCTTGAGAAAAGCTTGCAGAATTTTCAGCTAATTTTTTTAGATAGTGTGTAAAAAAGATATGTTTACCAAACTGGAAATATCATCACTTAACTTAATAGCTATGCAGACATCTTCACAGAAGACTGTAACAAGATTTTTTTTCATTCTTCCTTTGACTATAAATGGTTCAGAAACAAATCATAAGCGATAAGAGTTTTATCTAGATATGAGTGCTTGCATTTCTGCACAGTAACATAACACACCTCAGCCTACTACCTTGCTTTTGTAACCCCAGAAGCACATTCTAACAAATTGTTCTTCTCACTCAGTTGTGTGTAACAGACCTCCAGCCTGGCTTTTAAAGGGAGAATGGCAAAGGAGGAGAGGCAGCCAGGAAAAGCTGGTTAGTTTTCAATAAGCATTTATGTTTCCTAGCATTAGCACAATGCTTATTAGTGGAGAACTTCTGAAGATAATGCATATTTACAGGCCTAGAACACCTTTATTTTAAAAATTAACATTTCTTTCTTTTCAGGAAAGACAGGTTTATGTCTCAAATACAGATGCTACTGTTCAGCAAAAAAAAATAATTGAGTAAATCACATGCTTCAGGAACTTTATGCTTCTACTTCCTGTGCAAAATTGATACAATGTCTTTACCTCAAAAAAATCTAGCACAACAGGACCGACTAAACCGAAGAATGGGGGTTAAATCTGGCCCATTGCCTTGTTGAATCCAGTCTGCCTGCTGGGAGAATGAGCAGTTTTTATGACATGTGTACTCCTTCCCCATATGCTCCCCTGGCGCGACTGCCATTAGTGTTTAAGTACAAGGGGGAAAGCAGCCACCTCGTAACAAAAAGAGCCCAGTCTGCACCAGAGGCTTCCACGCAGAGGACACAGACAGACTAGTCCCACTGCAGTGCTGTGGTGACAGGCACTGCCCAGTGCTCCTGTCAGAAACAAAGACTAGAACCAAGGTCTAAGAGAAATGCACTGCTTTTAACTACCCTAAAGCTTTAAAAACATTTTAAGATCTTTATGGCTTCAGCTGAAGCATGTTAATGACTGATTGTAAGAAAAGATGATTGTGAGAAAAGATGAATTATTCATGAATGTCACCTCAGGATGTTCCCAATTTTTGACTGGGGTAGGCTGGAATAAAATTATGGGTTACTTGCTTCTCTGACTCTCTTATTTGAGAACAGTCCCAAGGTATAAAAAAAATAGGTCAAGCCTCCCCCAGTTACTTCAGCTAAGGTTATCTTCAGGAAAATACCCCGAGTAGCAACAGGGCAAAGAGGTAGCAGCTCAGAAATTGTTATGCGGAAAAGGCAAAATAAATGTCAGGTTTTAATTAACTAAATTTTCTTTTTAAATAGGTGACACTTGGGTATATTAGCACCTGATAGGTCATCATAATGGTGCAAGAAAGAAAGAGGAGATACTGAGGCAAACAAGCTCCTTATAAAGACAGCCTATCAAGACAGAAATCAGGATGAAGATGCTGTCACTTCTCCACAGACTACAAAAGTACCACTTTGATGCCTGGCACTTAGCTTCACAGGCCTGTACTTGTGACTAGGAAATGCAGATGAACACTATGATCTTAAGTGTATGACACAGAGGAATATGCAGACGAAGAGCAGCCCAGCAGCCTAGAATGGTTTGTTAACCCAAAGGGAAATGAAAAAGAAAGGGGTGGAGGACAGAACTAAAAAGAGATATGTACATATTTGAAGAATTATCACTGGAAAAAGAGATGTAACTAAGCATAAATCTAGGACTGGATTTAGGCACAGTCAAAACAAGAACTCATCTAAATTAACAGATTAAGAAGGCTGAGCCCCCATCCTCTGACTACCAACACCTGCATCCATCATTCCACTCTGGCAACACAAGCTGTAGGTGAGACTGAAGGCAGAGCTCTCCCAGTTTCTTTACCCTTCTTATAAGGGCAAGCATTCTTGAGGTGACTCTGCATCCACCCCTTGCTACAAATGACTAGAATGTACAGCTGTGAGGAAGTTCAGACCCATTTGGCACAGCCACAGAATCAAGACAATTATTACCTATTAATATTCTCATCCTAGCTTCCAAATCACATCATTAACCTTCCCACCTCTGATTTATGAAGGTCAATGCTCAGCAGCAACATCTGGCAACATCTCAACGTATTTGGGAACTGATCTTACACACAAGAGGGTCTGACAAATCCTTTTGTCCTACTGCAGGGGTGGAGGTCTCAGGGAATTTCCAGTCTGAATTTAACTCAACAGAACTATGGAAAATTGGTCTGCTCCTTGGCAGAAATGAGGCAGCTTGTACTGAAAAACAATATTCCCTGGCTGCCAAGCTTAAGATACCATAAGTAATTTCTGATGTTGTAAAACAACACACCCCCCCGCAAAAAAAAAAAAAAAAAAAAAAAAAAGCCCTGTTTGTAAACCTTNTTGTTTAGAAACTTTTCCTGTACATAGAATTCCCAGGCTCCCTATCCAAAGCCTCAAGCAGATGATCCTTTGGTCTTGATCAAAGTGAAGGAGTCCAACAGGCTAGACTAAGAGGTTTAACTCTAGAATACTGATGTGGAGCTTTCATTTAACCACTTAAAAAAAAATACAGCACGCAGCAATTGTACCAGCCCACCACCTGGAAATATCACAGAAAATGGTGACAGATTTCAAAGAATTTCTTGATGAACATGTGCTACCTTCAGTTTTTGTATGTTGAATAACCTGACCTATTCATGCTAGACAGGGTCATCATATGTGATTTTTCTGGACCCATCTAATCAGAAATGGTCTGATACATGCAGCACTAACTCAGAATATCAAAGATACTGGATGTGTGACACAATCCAGGTAATAAAAGGAGCAAAACCCACTACAAAATTCTACTTCAAAGATGATCAGCTGTGAGTTGGCCAATCCAAAAAAAACATCTGCTCCTGACGTAGGGCACTAAACTGCTTGAAAATTTACAAGCTACCAAAAAACATTATGTTTTATCTTTGGTGCTGAGCTTTGTTGTCTCATTTAATTCATTTAGTTGGATAAAAAATTGTTACTAAAAAAATGATTTTATAGCTTTTATACTATGCATTGGGTACCTTCAAACAAGTGGCTTATGGCAAGCTGGGCTAGATGTGCAACATGAGACACAGTTGACAAGACTGAGATAACTGAGTTCATCCACTTCTAGTACACAATATGCCTGCTGAGAGCATTCGGTCTTGTCATTAAATACAGCAAACATCCTTACCTTTAAACACACTACATTAATTAAATGTGGTTTACTAAGGTTCCTTATACTGGATCAGTCTGGAACCACGTGCAGTTTTGGAATGGTCATAGCAAACACTCCCACCAGCCTTTCCACTTTATTAGTAAGTGCCAAAGGCTCACCATCAAATAAGGTTGTCCTAGAGACCTCAGCATTGGACACAGTCTCCTAAGACATGCTAGGGCAAGAGATATTACAGTCATTACAAGGGGTTTAGGCTAACAAATCCAGAAGTAAATCTTGACTTGAATACTCTTGATATTTTTTGTAGAAGACATTTAAAAATACTCAGGCATAAAGTATAAAATTTCTTCTCTGCTCTTCAACTGAAGAAACTTGCTAATTTTAGTGATATAGTCACTGATGAGAAGAAAAAAAACCACAACAACAAATGCTGAAAAGGACATTGAGTACAATTATGTTGCTGCACTTTTGGTAGTGAAGGATGAAAATACGGAGTGACTAACTTCTCATTTTATATAGTACTGTCCTCCCGAAGTAGAGAAAGGCAGAAAAGATAGTGGACTTTAACATCTAGCAGATTACAGGGTAGTAATATGGATATTATAAAAAATTTTTAAAATTATCTCCCAGTTAAAGAAAAACTTTCTCAATTGAAGTGGAAGGATACCCTGCTGAAGAACAGGCACTGGGAGATTATGCTTATTACTTGGAACTTCATTAAGCAAAGTGGCCTACCACCAACACTAACTGTCATGGCACACAAACACACAGTCAAGACAATTTACTCAGGAAGTAAGTTGCATATTACAGAATTTGAAATGATCGTGTCTATGCACATGTATTTTCACACAGCTCCAAGATTTAAGAAAAAAACAAACAAAACAAAACAAAAAGCCCACACAAAACCAAACAAAATACTGACAAAAAAAACCCAAGACCTCAGCTTCCCAGCTAGGACTTCTGTGTGAGGACCTTGACATTGAACAATGACCCTTACAGATATTAATTATACTTCCCTTTTAAATAAAAATTTAAAAGATACATACACTTTTGTTTCATAGTCCTTCCAAGCTTTATCAAAGGGTTTTTTCAGGTCCTGTCAAGAAGGAAAAAAACCCAAACAGCTAGTTATTTACCTGAAAATTCTGTGAATCCAACAATGAACACCGTCACCATTTGCAGAGTCTGCTCAGATAAGGGCCTCTATTTTTTCTTGACTAGCTCACTTAACACTCATTTATCCTACATCGCTTTTACACAGTCTTGTACACAGATTTAATACAATGTTTTTAAAAGCATCTCTAAGATGCTTTTTACTACACTTTTCAACAGCTCTATTTTACTCCTTAAAAGGTACAACCACATGACATCCCAAGAGCACACTATGCAATTAATCAGATCAGCTATTTTCCAATCATTCTGCCTCTGGCCTCACTGGAAAAGAGCATCTGTCCTGAGGCTGTGGATCAGCCTTGGCTAAGAACAAGTCCTCACCCCACTGAAGTTAAAGAAATCAATAAGTCACTGCCTTAATGGGAACTGCATAGGCCATACAGCTCAAGTTCATTAATTCTGTGACAATTCTGAACTAGTTATGTTCCAATTTCCTTTATTTTTTTTCCCTCAGAATAAGACAGTTTAGATAAAATGATCTTTACAAGTTGTAAATTGTTTCACTGATGTGTAATTATGCAGCATTTTGGAGTGCAAGAGATCAGCCACTTAAAAAAAAAAAATACTGTTAACTCTTAAATGCTGGAAAACTGTTGAAACTACAGATTAGGAACTAATCCTTCCACGTCAGCTACTTATTTTCACAATTGTGGAATTAAAGCAGCATTTCATTATTTTCTCAAGTCAGGAACAGGGGGCAACACTGTACTGTCAATGTATTCTTTATCTGACATAAAAACAGAGAGAAGAATAAGAGAAGTAAAATGTGGTAGGAAAGCAACACAAAGATAATCAGCCTATCATACTAAATAATCTTTATCCTCCAGTAATTTACAAAGACCATTTTTAGTCTACATACATTTTTCCTCTTCCTTCACTATGCCAGAACAATAGCTGCCAGTTGCTTCCTGTTTGCTCAGTAGTAAGTGAAGCATAAGCCAAATAAGTTTGTTGCCAATAGGCTTTGAAATTTATTAAACATATCATCATTTGAGTCCTGAGTTGTCATTACTTCAAATGGGAAATACCCTCAGGGCACCAATAGATTAGATTTCAGCTTTGTTAAGGAAAAGCCTATGCTCCTGCAGTCTAATGTGGCTTTCTTAATAATTCATAGGGTTCCAGGTAAGTTTAGAATGCTAAATATATTAATAACAACCTTTTTTAAATAAACTGCTACTCCCTCAAATAGTAGCTACATTCTTACACTTCTTTCTCTGCTTATCTTCTGTATCTCAGGACTGCTTTTACAGCTTCTCAAGTGTTATTTTGTACACATAGTCAAGAGCATGCTGTATGTGAAACCACAAACAGAGGGGATCATAGAATTGTTCTGTTTGGAAAAGACATTCAAGATCATCAAAACCAACAATTATGACTCAATTCACCAAAAACCCCAAATAATCTCTTGTTTATTAAGCTAATACTTTAGTGTCCTGTGACTTCCACCAAATAAGATTAATACACTAGTTAAATATATTTACTATACCAACATAATTTTTTATATATAAATGAGAAGATAAACATACCCCCTTTACTCCTTTCAGATCTCCCTTCAGCAAACTGTCCAATGGAAAAGTGATGATGTTGTTCATATTCTGAATCTGTAACAAAAGCATTATATCAAAACATTTACTATATTTTAATGCAGAACATCCACTGTCTCAATTCACGCATTTCAGAAAGTTTCACAATGAAATCTTAGATCTTATTTTCCTAACCCTGCTTTATCAAGATGTTTATCAGTACAGCCAGTAATCAAAGACAGAGGCAACAGGAGTTAATTAACCCTACTCTGGAAAGACTATAACCAAGCCAGAAGGAAACCTGACAAATTATTGCTGATGGTAAATACTTCATTCAACAGTGACTGCAAAGTAAGATCTGTAATTATATGAAAACAATTATAAAATATAGAAGTGTTGAAAAATGTTAAGTACATTACAAATTAATCTTGTTTATTTCCCAGTCTCTTTAGACCCATTCCATAAAACATATCTGCTATTCTCACAATACATGGCAACTTACTCTGACAGAAGTTATAAAGACAAAGAATGCTGTCCTGTAAAAAGCCCCTATTCAATTATTTGCCATGTATTTTTAAGAAGTAACACATCTGCCATATTTACCTCAAAATTCAAAATATGGATTTTATGAGGTCTTGAGTATGCAAGTAATGAAAGAGTAAACAAGTAATTCAAAAGAAGAAGGTAATTTAGAATTAAGAAAACAGTAAAACAATCATGGGTTTAGATAGGTATCTGTACAATAGTATTTTGATAAGGAAAAAGAATGAAGAAAGACAATAGGAATAAGATAGTAAGTAGCATCCACTAGGAAGAGACTTCATGTCAGATCCTTTATGAATCAGGGAAAATGTTCAACGTATGGATCATGACATCTAAACACAGAGTTTAAATTATAACAATTCAAATGGATCGCACCGAGGAGTAAACACCTGAGTATTGTAGAACCACAAAGTGCAAAAAAATCAAAGTAATTTTTTAGCACTTTGCTGAAGATTGCCCTTGGATAGGTTTGCTTCTTTTGTGTGTGTGTGCTATTGTTAGCTTTTCTTTTAAAATGGGCTTGGTTTTATTTTTTTTCAAGAGGCACTGAAATGTGTGTATGAAGATGGATTTCAAGTGTTGAATGTACAGAAAGAACTTTGCATCATGTAGCAACAAATACTTCTGTTTCTTCAGGAACAATGTCAAGAACATCAAAAGTCCCTTTTGGTGTAACCCATCCAGAGAAGAAATGTCACAAAGAGGAACTTCAAGAAAAAGATATTTCCAATTGTGATGCTTTAGCCTCCCCAGAATGAAACCCCACAGAATGTTCTCACCCTGTAGTTACTTGGTGGCCTCATTAGAAGAGACTCAGGGCTCCTATCCCCAGTGGTACTCAACAGCTGCTATTAAGACAAAGCAAGACCCCAAATCCCCACCCTTCCCCTTCAGAGATACTACCTTACTGTATTTGCTTGAAATTTCAGCCAGTGAACAAAGAGAAAGTGATCATACATACATTTTAAAGGTTAAACAGATTGCCTCTGCATGGGAAGGTTGAAGAAATATAGAAAATCTGGTCTTTTACCACAAATTACATTTCTTCCTCTCCATCCTATTTTTCCATCCTTCCAAAATGCTGCAGGACTTAACTACAGCTCTTTAGAATTAAGTTAAATTCCAGCTGTCTGTGTTTTGTGGTTTGTTTGGGATTTTTTTATAAAAAGTCTTATAAAAATTGAATGAGCAACATCTACACATGCTTAGCTAGCAGTGCTGGAAACCATCTACCTTCTAAGTTCTCAGCAGTACTACATCACCTGCATATCTACATAACCAGCTTCAAAGTTAGTAAAATTCTATATTGTAGATACAAAGATAAGTGAAAGGGTTTAAATCACACAAAATATAGGTAAAATAACCCCAAAACGTCTAGAAGATAAATGGAACATGTACACCCATAGACACGGATACACAGAATGACTAGACAGGTGGAGAAGCAGAAAATGTCTCATCTAAGCTATCATTCTAGGCTAAGTTTTGTACTTTGTTACTCTTTTTCATTAGTAAGATGCAGTAAATGTCTAAAGATCAATACTTTCATAGCCTCTGATCGATTATTCTTCAAATCCAGATAAGTAAGCACAAAGCAAGAATAAAGCATTTTTCAACAACAGATTCAAAGTCAGAAGAGAAAAAACATCAGACTCTGAAGTATTATCCCAGACATATTAATGTAAACAGCAATCAGCCTCTGAAACAATTTTGGAGAATAAGAGAAAAAAAACCCAAACCATTCTTTTAAAAACATCTGGAGAACATTTGCCCATTTAAATTCATTCCTTGTGAGCTTTCACCTGTTTGTTGCCATCAGTCTATTGTATTCCCTGTTCTCCCATTTTATTTGCCACAAATGTAAACATACATAATGTATGAACTTGTCATTAGTAACCTCGTTAAATACTCGCTCATACGTATAAATCAGTAATGTGCAGGAGAAACATCCTACATGTTTTTCTCCCTCTTTGAGAAGCTTAAGCTGAACTATCTAAAAATACAGACCCATTTTTGGCACACAGAGAAGCATTAATATGCTGCAGCTCCTATGCTGTGTGTATACAGGAAGCTAAAATGTATACAACCACCTCTACATTTTGACTGGATTATGTTTTAAAATATTCTTTAAAAAAGAAATGTGCACAGAGGTGCATGAAAGCTTCACAGAAATTAAAATCAGGCTGTTTCTGAAGAACATTAGCAAGTTCCCTGGGTTGGATTTAAAAAAAAAAAAAGGAAAAAAAAATAGTTGACCCGGTTTCCACTTTCAGCTCTGCTGCTTCGGCAGACTTGCAGTTTTCCTCTGACAGCTTCCAACAAGGTAAGATGACAGAGACAGGGTAATAAATTAACACTTCCTCCTAAGCTGGAGAAGGCTCAGAGAAGAAGAAAAAAAAAAAGGCAGGAGGGAGAATATAGCATAAACAAGCATGCAGATGCCAGAAGTGATGGTAGAGGCAATGGGCAAGCCAACATTTGCAAAGGGGAAAAAAGATTCTCAAATAGCTTAAGAGCCTATGGCTAAACACTGAATTTCTTCATTTGCCAGCTCTCCTGACTACTTGAATGAGTCTCTTCCAGACCTGCTTTGTATACTGATGTCTGCAGTACTTCAGTAGGTTTTATTTTCTAAATAGAAATGAAAGGCGGGGGGGGAACACCACAAAAAAAAAAACCACAGAAAAACCCCCAACCCTTTTCACTACTTCAGAAATTAACTATTTTTCTTAGCACACAAACAGAGCAGACATTAAAACATTTTCAATTTAAACTAAAATGCAGGCAGTTGCACAGTGTATGACATGACTCCTACTGTCACTGCTGAACTCTAGATGCAGTCCATGTACTTGGCTGTGGGCTTGTCAACCATCAGTGAACTCGGGCATGCACAAGTGAGAGCAGCACTGCTTGCTGACAAGTTATTGGTTAAATTATCTTCATTTTTTTTATGGCAAGTACTTGTGGGTTTAATACTTTCCAAGCGTTTTCCCAGTGATGTGAGCTTTATTAGGACAAGGCCAATCAACACAGCAGGAAGCAAGTGGAAATCAGAACATCCGCTATAGAGGAGACACAGCTTGTCTGTCTGAACTTCAAGCTTTTAGCATCTAACCCCACATGTTCAGAAAACCACGTAACATCAAGACTTGCAGTACAAACTTTGATCTTTGGACCACACCTCCCCGTCACACACAACACTGCCTTTCCACTGTCCTCAGCCCCTGCCCCACGTGCAGCACAGTGGCGTGCCCCACTGCACAAACTGCATCCCCCCAGACCAGCAGCTGAGATGGGACATCGCCGAGCGCCCATGCACACCGCGAGAAAAGTGACTCCGGCAAAGCAAGACCTGAACACCACTGAAGTGCCCACATGGAGCTGATGGCTCTGCTGTCTAGAGGAATGTTTTTGCACAAGGTATCAAGTGTGGTCATCACACACTACTTGGAAATAGCCCCTGTACCACCACCAACACACTAACTACAGGCTGGGGACATCTCTATTAGAAACTGCAAGTGAAAAATAACAGGAAATAAATTTAGGGTATTCTTAAAAGTGTGAAGTGAAGAATTTTAAAAGCAAAGAAAGACAGAATTGAGATTATTCCAGCCCATCTTCCTTGCCACTGGAGGAGAATTCCCAGTTGCACATTTTCTAACCTAGATTAATACACCTAAATGGTAAACTTCATCTAATATTGTCACAGTGAGATCACATTTATACCCAATTTATTCTCCTCTTCCACCATCACATTTATCTTCAGATAAACCATACATTTCCAATTCTTCTAAGCTTTCTTCATAAATCAATGTATTCAAGCCCTGAGCTTTTTTTTTTTTTTTTTTTTTTCTTTTAAATGTCCCCAGAACTTCTTCCAGTTGGATCAGTATCTTTTTGGCAAAGAAAGAAAAGATTCCAGATAGAGCTGAACCCATGCTACTGAAAAGGAATTACTACATCTTGGTTATAACTTTACCAGCATAAATCAAACCGTACTGTTATTTCTTTCCCCTCACCATTAAGTCAAACTTTCCTCAAGTTTGCCACCAAAGAACATGAACACAACTTAAGTCTTTGGGCTTTACATATCTGAGGCTCTCCAGCCTCAGATCAGTGCATAAAAAAATGACCAGATTCCAGTCCTCTCAACCCAGCGTGTTTCATTAGCTTTAAAGTTAAATAAAATGAAAAATAAAGGACAAGAATACGTAGAAGACTAACAACAACATTCCTTGTCCTAACACTTTTCATATTAAGATTCACACCTTCCTCACCTGGCACCTAGGGAGATAGAATAATTGACACTCTAAGGAAGTGCCATACTTCCACTGGGAACTGTGGGTGCCACCAGTCCAACAGATATTAGCATTAAGGTTACCATCAAGAAGCAGTAATCTACACACCACAAAAGGTACTGTGTTGCCTCTGAAAATTCCCCTAGTATTTTCTGATAGTTTGCTACCCAAAAAGATATACTGATTGCTCAATCTTCTTAAAACACATTTCTAATCCAGAAGAAGCTGAAGAAGAATTTGTAGCTTGATATTGGAGCTAAGGCAAGAGGACAACAAAAACCACAATATATCATAAGCTGCTTCAAACAGTGCAAACAATGTGATAGAAAGGCTACAGTGAGTAGTTACAAGGAACCTGATAATAAATGCCAGTTTATTTCTTCTTTTAAAGCATGTTTTGTAAATTGCTTCAAATGTGAAGAACTGAAGTTCTTCAAGGGTGTGTGGGGTTTTTTTTGTTTAGTTTTATGCACTATTTGAAAGAGCACATGTAAATGAAATATAGAAAAACATATAAAAAAAAATAAAACCTGAACTGTAATTTGACTACTTTTAAAAATATTTTTTTAAATAATTGGATTCCAAGGGGAAGGAAAAAAAAAACAAACCACAAAACAAAAATGCAACATACCACAAACAAACAAAACTTGGGGTGTTATTGACATATTTTAAAATGGTAAGTCCACAAAAACAAAAGTCTTTTGGGAAACCTTTGGAAATATTAGGAAAAACAAGAACCTAAAACTCCTGTTAAAGTAGAACAACCTTACTAAAGAAAAGTTTAAAGGAAATTTTTTTTTGCTGAATCACTTTATAGCTACAGCTCTAAATGCCACCCAGGCCAAGAGCTGACAGAACACATCAGCTCCTAGAAACAAAAGCAAAATATATGACAAAGCAAAACTTGACAGTAGCCCTAAAGCTTTGCCAGTGTTAACAGCTCTGGCATCTGTTCCAGTCTGAACATGTCCTCTCACTTCCCTGCATGTTCCCCACTCATTTCAGCTAAAATCTTCTGTGGAAATTCAGTGCCCTGTGAAACTCCAGGGATAGGTCTATTTAAACCAAGTAACTTTCAGAATGTTTTTGACAGCAGGGGGTTGTATGGCCGTGGCTACATTTTTGCCGAAACTATTTACAGCCAGATTAGATTGGGTGCTACAAGGAAGTACCAGAGAAGAGGGATGGTTTTACTGCCAACATGCTTAAGGCATTCAGAGTTGGGTATTTCACCACACTGTGAGAACGCATGGAGCTTGCTTTACACATGGTTATGACTACAAAAAAACACAGCACCCCAAATTATTTCCTGTATAGGAAATTTTACACTAGTCTCATAAGCTCTTAGAAAACTAGACCTGCATCAGTGAATATATGAACAGATTTTCAAATTGACCAGTTACCAAAAATTTATTTTAATGCTATTAATTACAATTTTGTTTTATAATTCTCTTTTAATTCTAGTATTCTTGTTTATAAGTATGGTATTTTCAATCAACAGATAAGTTTACATCTGGTTATTAGATGTATTTCTCTCTGGAGGAAACTATCTCCTAAAGAGACACCAAATTCAAGGACCATGAAGTCCCTCCATTCCTTCAGTTTTCCTTTGCCAGTCAGGAGAAAACAAAACACTTCAAACCTCAACACCACAGAGCATGTTAGGAAAGAGCAGCACCTCACAGAGAATGTCCTTCACCATTTTTTTTAGATAGAAGATAGAATTAGATAGAAGAAGATAGAAGGTGCTTATGCTACTGCAATGTTAAAAAAAGGCAACAAAAAAACCAAACCAAACAAACAAAACCCCAACTTGCATTCATGTGCATGCAAAATTACTATTTGCTTCAAAAATAAAGAAAATCGGAATCATAAACTATGAAAAAAATGAAGATGCAGCTACTATCTCATGATGTATCCTCTTCTTACACACACAAACTGAAGGAAAAATAAGTAACTGCTGATGAAAAAGCAGTACACACAAAAAAGTAGAAATATTCCTTGGAGAAGACAAAGTGCTTACATGGGTAAGAAAAAGGTATCAAAACCATACATGTTACTTTATATAGATTTTTTTGTTGTTATTATTCTCCTTTCCAGTTTGTGGAAGAGCAGTCATTCTTGTCAGAAACATTTTTCAAAACCAGTGATTACTGTTTTTAAGAGAACAAATAGCTAAGATTTTTGGTTCAATGGCAACATTTTTAGCTTTTAAAAGTCTTCTTGAAATGCAATACATTAAAAGGTTTTTCTGGGGAGGGCGTGCAGCTTTTAGATTGATTTTTAAACCCACCTAAACATCGTATTTCCCAGATCCATTTGCCTAATGAAGTCACCATATTGTAATGGAGATAGGATAGCATTTTTTAGTCAACAGAAGGTGTCAATTAGAAGACCTGTTCTATTTCCCCTTCCATATGAGGGATCTCCTCCTGTATGGGAGGCTCGGGATAACTGACTCATACTCAGTAAGGATGACTCTTCCGATATGTAATGTCAGATAATTCTTATACATCCAGGGATACTCGAATCAATAGGAAATACATTTTGCTGTTGATAAAAACATCTGGGGCTACACTCTCTCTCATCACTATCGCAGTTGGGAAAAGAGGACAGCATCAGAGAGTGAATAGGACTGCCCTAAATCCCATCAGCTGGAAATGTTCTCCAAAGAACTGATTATGACCAGCTGGCTACAAACTACAGACATTTGGTCTAGACTCAGCAAAGCATTTGATGTGTCTCCATCCCCCTGATTTCAGCAAGCAGAGACTTTTAAATGTTTGTAGGAATCTGGGTTATCTGCCCTTCCCAGCTCCCAGTTTAAGAGGTCTAGTGGTTTCAAGTAAATCTGGGACTTTCTCAGACATGGGAAGATCTAGTTAGTAGGTTGGAGTCAGAATCTCTTCTTTTTGTTCCTCTGATTAATCCAAAAATCGAGGCTGAAAATTCTCCATTCATAATTAAAACTTCTGTTCTTCCATTTGGCTCCATCCCATTTGTCTACTGGCTTCAGTTACGTTTGATTTTGTTTCCTGACCCTCTTCCCAGAGAAGCAAAAGACACTCTCTTCCAGGGACACTGAAATATTCCTTTATAAATGCAAACAGAAAGTGTGAAAAAGTAAAGTAAAAGCAACATGAACAGACTTGGGTTTTGCTGGTTCCACAATTTTAAAGCTAAATGATATGTGTATTTTATAATGCATAACTACTTTACTGTGGGAAGCTTTTAGATATGAGGATTGGTGGAAGAGGGTTTTCTGCTAGGCTGGTTTAGGTTTTATTGTGGTTTGACTTGTTGCTTTCTTTTGCTTTGGGTTGGGGTTTTTTGTGGGTTTTTTGGTGTGGGTTTGGTTGTTTGTTTTTTTTTGTGTGTGTGTGTGTGTGTTTTGTTTAGTTGGTTTTTTGCTTGTCTGGGTTTTTTTTGAGTTTAGCAAGGGGAAGGGCTAGAGCATGAGATATTTCCTAAACCAAGAATTTTTTAAGAATAGTGGTTAGTAAAATACACAATGTCTTCAACATGAAGAGCTGTCTTAATTCAGAAATACAGCCTTTGTAATGGCCTTAAGATTTCAACATGTTTTTCTTAATTAATTCTTACCAAATTCTTGAAGAGTGCAGTTAATTCCTTTGTAAACACAGAAAATTTTAAAAATGCTGTTCCCAAATCTGGGTCATCCCTGCAAACACAGTTGCCTCCAAATTTCTCCAGTGCTTGTGTATACTGTTCTTCATTTTCCACGTGAGCTTCAGAAAGAGAGAAACATGACAATATCATCAGTAGAGAAAACATTACTCAAATTACAATTTAAAAAAAAGAACACCCAAACCTTTTCAGATTTCTTGCTAAAAATGTTTACTTGATACAAGAGACATTATTTATATTTTAAAGTTGACATACCAGAAGTATGATGAACTCACGAATTCTCGTTTAAATATATCTATGCACAAGATGTACAAAGGACAATGTGTCATCATGAGAAGACAATCATCTGACAGGTACCCACTCTAGAAACACCCAAAATATTTCTGCACCACACCAGAGCCTGCTTAACAATTGGCAACTCAGAGAATGAGCTTTTAAAGTCTTTTAATAATGCTTTCTAATTGTAACTGCATGCTGAACAAAGAAACAGAGGAGATCAAGTGTGTTGGCAGAGTCCTACATTTCTATAATAGAGGGCAAGAGATCCAATAAGACTCCCAGCTCATTCTTTGAATTGGACTACAAGCTACATTACAGATGAGGATAAGACCCCTATCTCTGTTAGCTCTCCGATTCAGAGCAGTACTGGGGATCTGAAACACATGTCAGCAGTCTGCATTTACCACCCATCAATTTATTTCTCAGAGCAGTTTTGCTTCATGACAACTAGATTCCTTTCTGAGACAGTCATACTATCATAGAATCGTAGAATGTTGAGGTTGGAAGGGACCTC
>VWZY01011883.1:137173-167218 GCA_013399075.1 Chloroceryle aenea | reverse complement strand
TAGAAAGCCACTAGGTTTGTCAGGCAGGATTTCCTCTTAGTGAAGCCATGCTGGCTGTCCTTGATCACCTCCCTGTCCTCCATGAGCCTTATCAGGCCTTCTTTGGAAAATCTGCTCCATGATCTTCCCAGGCACAGAGGTGAGGCTGACAGGTCAGTAGTTCCCAGGGTCCTCCTTTCTACCCTTTTTGAAGATAGGGGTAACAGGTCCTTTCTTCCAATCACGAGGGACTTCACCTGACTGCCAGGACTTCTCAAATATTTTTGAGAGTAGCTTGTCAGCTGCATCTGCCATTTCACTCAGAACTCTGGGATGTATCTCGTGTCCCATGGAAAACATAATTTGTAGTCACTTTCTCCCAAAGAGTAACTTACAGTTTTTCCCAAAGCTTTAAAGTGTATCACTTTACAGACCAGAAATCTCATACTACCCACAGAACCTCACGATCTGCACAGTAAATTGCTCAGGAAGGAAAGAGGAGGGCAAGGACGTTTGCTTTCATCTTTAGCATATCTCAGCTCTTTCCTAGAGCAAAAGTTGTTAAGAGCAAAAGGTGCCACAAACTCCATGAAGCAGCAGAATTAAGATAAATCTCCTTGTGAGACAAAAGCTATCCTGCAATGTAACTGGGAATGAGACACAGATACAGTGCTGCTAGACCAAAACTTAAGTATCTCCAATAATAATTCAGAAGCACAAAGGTTTTTTTAAGCCAGACAGCAGCTCAACACAGAGCATTGATGGTTACCTGCTGGCAGAAGTTCCCCCTTACCTTAACTGATCAAGCTGAAATATCATTTTAGGCAGACAACCTTGATATGATGAAACAAAGAAACACATGGCTCACAAAATAGTAATTATTCATTAAAAGTGAGCTTATGAATAGTATATTTGATAAGGGAGGTTTACCTTCAACCAGTAGTATGAGGAGTTTTCCTTCTCCTCAAATATGTACTAGTGCTATAGCATTAGCCATGGCAAGACAAATGTACCCTAACACTGTGTAGCAACAAGCAGCACTAATGAAGAAGATACCTGGGAAAAAAAAAGAAGTTACTGATGGTAGGAAAGTTACTGAATGTTAAAAGAATAGCCAGTATAAAACTAAATTGGTTCTCTATCTTATTTCTGTTCAGGAAAAAAATAAAAATCAAAAGCTGGATTCATTTTTCACTGGATTATTATTATGCTCCTCTGGAAATTGTCTGCAGTGATTTCATTCCAGGAAATAATATAAATCTAGTATTAGAGCTGAACTCAGGAGTCACACACACGTTAAAACCACAAATTTAATTGGGTTCTGGCATCAAAAAGTTATATCCGAGTTGCATTTGCCATTCTTTCAGCCTTCAATTGTCCTTTCCAAATCAGAATTGCTAATAGAAACTTTTACAAGTCTATAACAGTGAAAACTCTCAATACAGATAATGGGCTGGATTGCGTCTGGCTCTGTAAAGGTGTGCAAAGGGGAAAAGATTACAAAGAGCCTACAATGCACAACATATTTTCTGCAGTGCCATCCAGGATTCACAGCCTTCCAATTTATAGAGTGTAGACCAGTGCTAGACTCTCAGAAGCACTAAAGAAGGGTTATAGCTTGTTAGTCCTGCAGCAATCAACTTGTCTTGCCCAAGAGAAAAGGACAGGCATGCTCCACCTTCTCAAAAGGGGCAATAACAGACAGTCTTACAGAGCAACTGAAAGCTTTCCTCCTGCTCAAGCCATAATGGTCTCCAGATCTTTCAAATTGTAGTAATCTCACCCTTACTTTCAAGAACCCGGAAAATGCTTATCCTGGAGTTTTGGCCAAGCCAGGGATGCTCATACTGGTTTTGAGGAGAAAGCAGATTGAAACTCAGTACTTAGGTGCTGCTGCCGGAGAATGGCTCTCCTCAGCTCTGATTGCACCCTACAGAGCTCAAACCACATCCCTTTCTATGCCAAAAGAATGATAAGTTAAGCCTAGCTGTTCTCAGAGAGGATGCTAGAATGTGGAATTGGACTTGCAGTAGCTGGCTGACAATAATAGTTTTAGAAGAAACACATGTTACAGTGACAGTAGCAAGTTTAAGCTCTGCATCATATTAGTGACACTCTACAGTGCTGATAAAACCATAACGCTAGACTGTAGCTAGAAGACTAATAGTTTAGGTAATAAATGTTCTTCCTCTACTATACAATAGGAACTTAACTTTTAATCCCTTAGAGGAAAAAATAAAAATAATAATTAAAAAAATCTCTTTATCTTCACTATCAGAATTTGTCAACAATCTTTCATGAAAAGACCAGGAAGTCAAATCATCAGGGGAGTTTGCTGGCATTTGTTTTGGAAGTTTTATATTTGCAATTCACATTGCCTTCTAATACGGTAAAATGCAATTTCATTTAAGATACATATTATTTGCCATACAAATATAACTCTTAAAATGCTCACTAAAATCAGATATAGTCACTTGACAAAAGTATAAAGGAAAGGAATGAACATCAAGAAAAAAAACAAAACACAAAACAAGAAAGAAATCCTGCCACTGAGGTGTCCTAACAACAAAAAAATTACTCAGAGTTGCAGGTTTTGCACCCATCTTACCAAAAGAGAACAGTATTTCAATATTTTCCTTATCCGCTAACATATAGTGATAAATATGAGCCCAGAACAAATCCATCAGCTGCAGGGAGTGCCTGTACTTTCAACATCCTTCACCAGCAAAGAATGTTTTTCCATTCTGCTCAGGAAGTGCACCCCTTTATAAACATGCTAATCAAAGCCCTCTATTTTTTAACAAAACATATCTCAAATTAAAGCATTAAATCTTTCCATAATCAAAGGATCAGCAGAGGTTGAACATCTGAGGAGAACCCTTTTGCTGTTCCGATTTATCATTATTATTGTTAGAATAGAGAGCGGTGGCATAAGATGACCTGAGAAGTCCCTTGAGCAATGCACTGTGCAGAACCCGGGGAACACACTGGCACAACGGGAAGCAGGTTAGTTAGCATACCCTGGGACACTACCCTATCTTACCTGATATATGTGTGCTCCTGACCTATTACAATTTCCTGACCTGTTACAATATTATAGGTTAGTGGAAGCCATTTTCATGGCAATGCTTCAGGATAGTTTAATTTAACCTGTTTTCATTTACATCCACAATGAAATTAAAACATCATCAGGTACCAAATTTCAGCCAAGAGGCAGAAGCTCCAGCAGTACAGAGCCACGTCCTTGAAGCACACTGCCTCGCTTTGCGACTGCAAATCAGCCTAAGAAAGTCCTCAACTAACAGAGATGACAACTGAAATGGTAACGTGGGTAATGGCAACGTGGATAAGGGTGCAAGTCGAGTCCAATAGATGAAATAACTTGTCTCACTTTGAACAGTACAATCAGAGTCCAGAAAAGAATGGATTTCCTTCCAGGAAAAAGTATCTATCAATGCTACAAGTTTGTCTCACCATAACTTTGCAAATAACTTCTCTGACCAATACACATCAAACATTCCTATGAGGGCTGGATTCCCAGAAGGGTTTAACAGAACGGCTGCCTACACACAACGCTCTCGTGCCTATGGCCACAATAGGCCTACTGGACTCTGGTATTTCTAACAATATTCTCCCTTCAAGGTACAAAAAAGCCTACACTGGGGCAGAGCAGAAGTCTATTCAGTCCCAAACCCTGTCTTCAACAATAACCAGAAGCAGAAGCCAAGAGAAGAAAACAGGAACAGAGGAAAGCTACAGCTACTACCCTTGAACACACTCCCAGCCTCCAACAACTTGAGGGCCTGGCACTTCACGGATAGTCTTTTGGAGAAGACTCCCAAATATTTAGCATCCTCAATGGATTTCTATGTAATGAAATTATCCATTCTTGTTTTCAACTTGGGTGAACTTTTATCTTCCCAATACCCTGTGGCAAATCATGCTTTTTTTCCTTAAATGATGCTTAAATCCTCAGCCCTTAAGATTTAAAATCTGGTGCTCAACCCACACAGATACCTAAACTGGCCCATTTTTAGGGCTCTAGACAATCTTAGGGTTTTGTCTCTTTTCATCTAGTCAAAAGTTGTCCTTGACCATGGTCACCACATTCCCCCAATTTTCAGTCATTCCTGTCCTCCTCTTCCCTTACACGTTCAGCCAGTGCCATCAAAAATGATGCCCACGTAGGACACAAGAGCAAAACTGGCAGGGAAGAAATCCTCTTTGCAGCCAGAATATTGCTCAGGATAGGAAGCAAGCTGTCCATTTCTACACCTGTTGCCTCAATGTGTCGAGCCTCTAGTGCACGGGCAACAAACCTCACCCTCACAACACAGGGAGATCAGTACTAGCATTGTGCTTATATAACTCAGGTAGAGATATAACTTAAAATTAAAGCCATTTATGGCAATTTTTGTAACCATGTGGTGTTGCCATCACAACAGTGATGATAACATGCAACTGCTATCATGGGTACCAGTTTCTCTCACCATAACTTGGCAAACAACTTCTGTGACCACCACACATCAAACATTCCTATGAGAGCAGCATTCCCAGATTGGTTCATCAGAACAGCTGTCTACACTAAATTGTTTTGCCTATGGTTACAAGAATGTGCCATGGCTAATCTAGATCTGGGTGGGATTACTCCTTACAGCTGCTGGTGCTGAGATTTCTGGCTCTATTTAATTTGGCAAAAAACTGCACAGGAAGCTGAAATACTCAGTCACTATAGAGAAGCTTCTGACATTTTTGTCCCTAGATCCTGGAGAACCCAAACACAACTAACTCCTGCCAGAAATCAGTAAACTATTACACAGACGGGCAAGTAAATTCAGGTTGCAGTTTTGCTACCAATTTAAGATACCCAAAGTACAAGTTGTCTCTGCCCTTGCCACCACCTCCCTTGGCTAAATGTTCCCACTCCACCTCAGGTGCCAGCACTAGTTCTTGTTAGGCCATGAGCTGAGCTGACTCAGGGATCCCAAGGACCAAAAACACCACAAAAAAGCCACACCAGAATACCTCAGAATGCCTTAGCTTTCAGCCAGGTCTGCTGCCTAGCCTGATTCACCTGGTAGCTACAATTCCCTGGTAGCAAATGCCTGCACCAGGGAAGGAGCAGACACCATCAAGGACAGAATTACCTCTAGCACTAGGACTGAATTAAATAACCAGCTTGGTAGGAACGTGCTCGATTTCCACAGAGCTCAGTGGTGTTGCAGCAAAGGAAAGGACCACGTCTGTCTGCAGTGCTACATAGATCACTATCCTGCCATGGCAGCCGCTTCTTAAGATGTTTTAAGTATCTACAAACACTGCCTATTCAACTCTAAACAAATTAGTAAATGTGCACTGTCACACCAACTAATTACCTCACCAACCTTTGGACAGCTTATCTAAACCATTAAGCCTTCCTCAGCTTTCTTAATAGAGAACATACTTTAGTAATGATGTGCTGTTCAATTCCCAGCCTAATTTCACAACAACTTCACAACCTGCCATCTTCATCTCTGCAAGGTGATGAAAAGGACTACCTAGCACCCTTTGCTCCCAGCCTCTGAAGAAACACAAAGGTCTGTGCAAACCTAGGACACAGAGTACCCTATATGAACATTAAATAGGATTATCAGGGAGGGATGGGAGACTTGCACCGACTGTGCCTGTTATATGTTTGGAAAGCTTAGCTGGCTGGAATGCCTAGCTGGTGCATAGCTGCAGCCAATTAGTGGTAAAAAGCACCTCCTGTGGAGCCCATCAAAGCCACCGCACCCCTAAAAGGATTGCTGCAGAGAGATCTGAAGCTCTGCCTTCCTCCTGGAGGAAGGCAGGGATTCCCCACACCGTACAACACAGTAAGAGATCAAATCCGGGAATCAAACTCTGATATCTCACTCATGAGACTACTAAGGCTGGCAGAAACGTCGATTTTAATCAAAATCAAATAAAAAGTGAGGCAGTGAACCTTCAGAGAGCTGCCACAAGCAAAATATGTACAGCTCCACTTTAAAAGACAACAACAACAAAAATCTCATAACCACAGCTGTACTAAAATACATTTGACATTGGCCATGTTAGCCATCCCACTTGACTTATTCCCACTGGCATGTGTCTGCAAATTGCAGCCCCCTTACACAGTAACGCCTAAGAGAACTTGCCCCAAGAGAGAGCTGACATGGCTGCACCCACCTTCCCCCAAGGGTTTTTCCCAATGGAAGAAAGCTTTCATTTGCAGCTGGTGCTCTACAGTACTTTATCCGTCAGAGGCTGCAGGGGAAAAAAATGCTCTATCTGTGCAACCAGGACCACCTACACCTGCTCAGTCCTGCAGAAAGAAGGAATCTTGTCCTTTTTCTACTGATACAGTCATGCCTATCACCATGATCTTTAATCCCCTGTCCTTACCAACAAGAAGTGAAGTCTATAGACTTGCATATTCTTAAGTAGTGCCTCTACTAAGTCTACATTTACAGCTTTAATTCCTCAGGCAACTTCCTCATCAGGAAGTTTAACAAAAGAGTGTCCGAGATACGTCCAGAAATGTTTCCCCATGTATCTCCTTCATAACTTCCATAAAACGAGTTGTATATGACACCTCCTAATAGCTAAGGACTTTGTAGAACTGAAATCTGAGACAATCTGTAAAATAACTGTAAGTGAAGCAATTCAGGTAGATTTTAGGAGTAAACAGAGCCTTAAAAGTCTTTAGACAACAAAGAAAGAGCTGCAATGTCCACAGCTAAATACTGCAACATACTTTTTTAGTTCTCCCAAGCAGCACTTTTTTTTTCTTCTTTCACCCCTTTTTCATCTAAAGCAAATCCTTCTGTTCATAAACGATTTTGTTTCCTTTGCAGCCAATGAATTCCACTAAGCAAAAGTAACCGAAGAAGCAGAAGAAAAAAAGTATAAAAGGAACCACCAGAAGATACAGTAGCAACCCAGACTCATCTTCAAAACTGGCCTTTTCATTTTAGTTAAAAAGTTTCATCCTTGTTATAGAAACAGGGGAAATCATGTTCTCCAATCTTTAAGGAGGATGGCTGAAAATCATTAGCAACACCTGCATCTACAAATCATTTTGTAATGCTCTGAATGAAAGATGATAATAAATTGCACTGACATTTATGGAACATTTGCAATTTCATCATTCATGAGAACACAGGGATTCTGGAGGAGAAGCACGATAGAAAAGCTTATATGATAGGAAATAATATGGTTAGTTTGCATTTATATAGCTACCACCACCTGAGAATATTTAAAAGAAGAAAAAAATAAACAGGGAAAAAAAAATAAAGACATCAACTGTACCTCTGAACATCTTTCATAAGATTCTATAGGCTTGTTACCAATTTCAAATCACAAAAAAGGAAGACACAAGATAGGGACTTTTTCTTTAGTTCATACAGCAGGGTAAAAGGCAGAAGAAGAAAATAGTCAGGAATTCCTTGCTCTACCTAACCCATGGTTTCGTAAATGCTGAAGTGCTAACAGCAGAGAAAGAAAAAAAAAATATCTAAAACATTATGAAGGGGCATATAAATATTTATCAACATTGCAATCTAGGATAGAGTTTAGCCTTTTAGCAATATACTCTGAACTGAAAGATGAAATACGTTGCATAGCATGTATGCAATTAATTCCTAAACCAAATTCTACTGTAACTTAATTAACATACAATTCTTTTTCCATTCAATAATAAAAGGAAAACTCTATTCTATTTTGTAATGTGCTATCGTTAAAAGTTTTATTTGTTACAGCTCTCCAAGAATGGAAGTATTCCTAGTTTATTTCCTGACTTTTTATTTTAATCTGATTTGTTGCAGGAATTTCAGGGAGATAAAACAAGCATAAATTGAAAAAACTTCCTAAAAAGCCATTTGGGCTTAATGGTTTTCGACACTGCAGTTTATATTTCAGCATTATCATGTTGTCTAGCCCCCTCCCAATTCTCCCCAAGACTCAGAACATGGTTAGCTGGGGAGCAAAGAAACAACCAGGTGGCTTATAAATATCACTTTTTACAGTACTTCTCTACATGCATTTCTACTAGCACCCTGTTCTAAATTCAGTAAGATTCTGAACACTCTAAACATAACGAAAGAGGAGTATTTGCACAGAGCAGCATTGTCTGACTTGGTTGATTTACTGTTGGTAGAAAGAACTCATTAACTGTCAGGCCAGTTGTTGAAAAGACCACAATACCAATGCACAAAGTTGACATAATGAAAATAAAGGAAAGAATCTGGGCCAAATTCAGAGGCAATCTGTAAGGTAATGTAATTTATACCCACTTATACTCATTCAGATTCCCTTAGAACTTCTACAAAATCTACTGATGCATGAGGGACTCTAAATTGAAGTAATTTATATGCCAAAGAGTCAGAAATGTTCTAGGGACCCATAGCTGAGGGCACTTAATGTCATGCTTGCCTTCGTATTGTTTTCTTCACTAATCTGTCCTGAATCCTCTCTCCTTTTACTGTTTCAGCCTGTGATTTATGCCATCGAGAATCCCCGAGATGCAGTGGGTCAAATGAGAGGCAGGGTATAGGTAAGTGAGCATGACTCTAAGGAAATCTAAGCTGATGTAACACAAGCTAGGGAAGCCAGGTGTCTCTCACATGCACATCTACTCTCCCCATCACTTAGATTCAATTTGAGATTTGGCTCTGCATGTCCTCCATTACCACTAGCAATTGAATATGTTACACAAACAGTACAAGCAGCTACAGCTCAGAGATCCTCATTTTAGGGCCAGAAGGAACATTATGATGATCTAGTTTGACCTTCTGCATAACAGAAGCCATCAAGTATTACCCAGCAACCCTTGGAATGAACAAAGCAAGCTGACAATGAACGAGAAAGACACCCAATGTTGATTTAAATACCTCAAGTGATAGTGGAATCTGCAGCATCCCTCATCAACCTGTTCCAGCAGTAAATTACTATTACCTTTCAAAACATGCACCGTGTCACCTCCTGACTTTTACTGGCTTCAACTTCAGCCAGTGGCTCTTTCTTTGCTTTACTAGGCTGGATAAATTTCCTTCTGTATGTCTTATAGAGAATATATCATACGGCCTCTCAGCCTTCAGTCTCTCACATTATCTGGATCTGAAATCAAGAGAATACAAACACTGTAACAAAAGTAGTTCTAGAATGAGCTGAGCTTGCACTGAAAAATATTTATATACACTATCCCGATAAAAGCCTTTTCATTTATAAGAGGAAACAGGACAGCTGGAATCTGGTGACCACAGCTTCCTTCTTCAGTTTCTGAACACTCCGGGATACTATCAGTTGAAGTATTTACTCTCTCTGCTGGGATATCTGAACATACTGGGAAGAAGGTAGAGAGTGCCAGGGTTGCAAGCAGCCCAACTGTTAAGCTCTTCAATCCCTTCCAAAAGTTTGCTGACTGACAACTATTCTAAGCAAACACTGCATCACACACAAAAATGTTCTGTGCATCCCAAAAATTCAGATTTTGCCACTATCTGCTAATATACAGAGGTACATGGTCAGCAGTAACACTGGTGGCAAAGATATACAGTCATATTTGCTGGTTTCCTACATAATACCGTGTGATTAAAAAAAAAAATCCTCACACTTCAAGGGAAATCTCATTTCAAATTCCATTACAACATGAGTAGCTGCCGGAACACGTGAGAAACACACAAAAGGATGCTCCAGAGCAGCGTTCTGGTCTTCTACCAACCAGTAAAGGGGATTATCCAGAATGGAAGTTTTCATGTAGTTTGCATTCTTGTTTCTAAGCCCTAGAAGAAGATTCATCAGACAATAAAATATGCCACTGTTGTACCCGATTCCAGAGGTCAACACACTAATCTGTTGTGCACAGGAGTGCTTGATGCTGCCTGTCCCAGCCAGAAAGATGTTAAAAGGTTTACACTCTGTATGAATGAAAGGGCTGAAGTGTAGACTAGCCCAGTTTCTCTCCTGGTAAGAAATCTGAGACACAACTAGTTTCTGTCCAGAAGCTGAACATTTCTCTATTATCTGTCAAGATTGGCTGCTGTTTATGTGGGACATCTGCTTCCCAAGCGAGGCACAGCCTTCACACAGGAGCATCAAACAGATCCATGAGGAAGCGCAATGCTGCAGCGAACCACAAAGAACAGCCAGTGTCAAACACCAGTTCAGTGCTTCCTATGAGTTAATGCCTTTCATCCTGTGGCCTCCATCACCTCCAGACTTGGCCTCTGTCTGCACTTACACCTTCCCGGAATAAAATACTTGCTTTCCACACACACTTGGTAACCATCATTCAGCTAGTCTGTCTATGACTCATCCACTTCAAAACCCTGCTGACTCACAGTGCTCAAAAAAGAAACTTGCTCAAAGAACAGACTAAGACATGGGTACACCATCCACACCACCGAGGAATTCATCCAAGCTGACCCAGTCTCTACACCAGTGCAAGACAAGAAAGATGCATTTTGTGAATCTCTATCATTTTAAAACCTAATTAGCTCCCGGCTATTTATAACCAAACCATACTTCAATGGCCTGATTTCCATAAATATTATGCACCCTGTAGTTCCCACCAAACCTAATGGGCACTTAATAGTGAAAAATAAGGCTAAGCTTTCAAAACAACATACAGGCTTACTTCTTTTACCCACTGGTAAAAACTGCGACTTACGCAAGTAATAACACATGCTTAACATCTTTGAAGGGTATGTGACAATAAAACAATAGCTGCAGAAAAAAAAAAAAAAACAACAAAAGGGTATGGTCAAAAATAATGAAGACATTGGAGATGGAGCTGTCACTCCTGAGTTAACCATGCTCCTTCACCACCATATATTCTATTCAGAATGAAGTGCCCTTACAGGGGAGGGACAACAGGTCCTCCTTGGAGGAGAAAAATGAAAGAAACAGACACATCTGCCTTCCCTCCCTTCTCACCAAGAAATTACTAGCATACTGGATTAGGTACTTGAGTGCAGAACCTCTTTAATCAGAGGTTGAAGGCTTCAGCAGCTTCCTTAGCCAAAGTCTCACCACAGGGTAGGAATTCCTTGTGTCTCATTATAACACAAGGCACTGAGAAATGTCCAGCAGAAATATTGTACATCCACTTATTTCACCTCTAAGGAAGGGAGGATGGTCTGGATGTCTTTTCTAATACTGTATCCCTTCTAACAAAACACTAGCAGTCCATCAAAGAAATAGAAAGAAACTTGTCACTGCAAGTTTATCCTTCCTGCTCTCCTCATTTCTCCTGAATTCTACCTAAATTCCTCCTTCTCTACCAACTGCCCACTAAATGCACAGCCTAGATCAAACCCACATCTTAGTATATCCAGTGGTTTACAGTCAACAATCTCTAGCTAGTACCAGCACAACTTCTCATGCAAAAGTTACCAGAGATATCAGTAGGACAGTACTGGAGTCACTCAACTGTTGGCAGCAGAACAGGTCTATTGAGTTTGCTCTAATGTATGGAGCTCAATCACACAAGATTAAAAAAGAAAACAGCAACAAAGGAATAACAACAGGACCAGTCACCTTCTGAATTAACCACAAAACTCATTGCTACAACTCAAGTTTCTTCAAAAATTTCTTACTGTTCATATCCAAGGAAGATGCACATATAAACTAAGCATAAGCTAAGCAAGGTATTTTCCTGACAGGCAAGAAAGACAAACAGAGAAAATAATGATGTTATTTTTATTTCTCTTTGAAATTATTTTGAAAGAGCTATGTACCCTGTTTAAACTGACTACGTAGCTGGATAGATAGATAGGCCACACAAGACTAATGTTGAAATGGTTCAAAACTGAATATACAAAACAGTTAGTAAATCCTCTTGCTGTAATCTTGCTATTTTTATGATTTTTTTTTTCCATCTACTAATTTAAACATTTACTTAAATAATTTTAGAAGATAAAAGTCTGCATCTAACAGTTCTCATGAGCTGATACAGAGCTGGTGTGCATCACCTGTAAAAATGTAAATACTATTTGAATGTTTTTCAAACAATCTAGATAACATTGAACACAAAATAAAATCTCTGTAAGAGTAGATATTTCATAACTTGTTGTCCCTTATCTGCTTGATGTGACATTTAGGAAAACACATTTTTAAAAGTCAGAAATATATTCTGACACTTTACCCCAGAACCTCAGTAAAATCATAAAAAGGAGAAGAAAGAAAAATGAAAATCATTCAGCATCTCCCAAAGCAATATTTTAAAACAATCTACTTCCCTATTATAATGTAAAATTAAACAAAACTAATAATTTCTTTGCAAAATCCTAACCAACATATTTTCTCACCCCCTAAAGTAAGATGTGCCAAAGACTGCAGAGTTCATTGGGGATTTCCAAGTTGCTATCCATCTCTATATAGAAAGCATTCAGATACTGCAGTGATGGGCAGCAGTATAAAACCTTAAGAGAGAGAGAAATAGATAAAATGCCCTCAGGAACAAGTTTCTTTCCAGGAAAACTTACTAAACCGGGGCTTCAATTGAAACAGTATTATTTTTCTATGTAGTGGCAGTTTTTCATCTCTTAACTCTCTATTGTTTGTAATACACTCACAAAATGAAATTTCTTTGCTAAAGGCCAAATTCTGCCAGTCCTCTTCCCACTGAATAATTCCTCATTGTGTATGCAGTGCTGTGCTCTCAGCAGAGTTACTCACGAGGTGGTGTTCAGCTATGGGCACACTCAGGCCACAGGATGGTGCCTAATAGGAAAGCACCTCACAAGTTATCAGTCTCCCAACATGGGCACCCCACATGTCAGTAAATAACATGTGCCCACAACAATGGGAAAGAAATTAATACAACTAAACAAATTAGGCACAGGTTTTTCCTCTTTATGTCTGCTTTATATATTCCCAGTTAATGCTGAGTAAGCAACAGATAGAGCAGCTCTTAGCTGCTGTACAGAACACAAACACAGAATTTCAAAATACATGTTTAATTAAAAAAAGTCAGTGATCATCTGCTGAGTGTCAACCCCAAGAAACTCAGTCTATAAACTTAAAAAATACTCCAGACTGCAACCTACACCTAGGGAGCCCTGCTGAGGCTGGTTGATACAATCCAAGCATTTTGTATTCTGCCTTTTTTTGGTGTGACTTTTGAGCCTTTCAGGTATACCCGAGTTAGACGTTCAAGCTTGTCTCTGCAATGTAAAGAAAGAAAGAAATTGGTCCAAACACACATATTGAAAATTTAGATTCTTTAAACTAATGTACCTTCAGGAATAATAAATTCCTGACACTTAATATAACCACGAGCCTCTGTGCAATAGGCGTGAGGTCCTGGCTCTGGCTGAGGAAGACCAGCCAAATATGGATGCGGATGACGGGCGTTCTGTGCCAGAGGTGTCTCACCGGTCCGTTAAGTCCACCACCTGAATCACAACCACATCCATAAGGAAAAGAAAGAAGGGCTATAGTAGTGGGGGACTCCCTTCTGAGAGGAACTGAGGTTCCGATATGCCGGGCAGACCCTCAGCATAGGAGGGCATGCTCCCTCCCTGGAGCGCCGGTTCGGGGTATTACTAGGAAACTTCCTAGTTTGGTGAGGTCATCGGACTACTACCCATTAGTGCTCTTCCATGCAGGTGGTGATGAAAGTTGCAAACTGCAGTCTAAGAGCTATTAAAAGGAACTTCAGGGTCCTGGGAAGGACGGTGAGGGAATCCAGGGTTCAGGTGATATTTTCATCCCTTCTTCCAGTTGTGGGTAGTGATATGGGATGAATCAGGAAAATCCAGTATATTAATACGTGGCTCCATGGCTGGTGTCACCGCCAAAACTTCGGGTTCTTTGATAATGGGATGGTTTACACAGCACCAGGCTTGCTAGCCTCAAATGAAATCATCTTTCCCAAAACGGGAAGAGGGTCTTTGCCCAAAAGATTTTGGGCTGATCGATAGGGCTTTAAACTAGTTGTGAAGGGGGAAGGGGATAACAATATCAGGCTTGTCCGTGACAGGCTGTGTGATGACACACCAGAGTTAGAGGAGCAGGGTGCTACCAGAGGCCTTCAACTGGTCACTCTGTGTTGAACTGGGGGTGCAGCAGCATACCTAAATACCTACGAAGATGAACCTGAGGTCCCTGAGGTAGCAGAAGACTATGAAGAAACATCCATAGAGCACCTCAAGAGATTTAAGGGGTCTTCCACAAAGGTGATGTAGCCGACAGCTCAGCTGAAGTGCCTCTACACAGGGGCAACAAGCAGGAGTTAGAAATCTGTGTGCGATCAAGGGTTATGACGTGGTTTTCAAGCAATTGCTGCGGGAAATACCATGGGACAGGGGACTAGAAAACAAAGGGGCCCAAGATAGTTGGCCAGTATTCAAGGACCACTTCTTACATGCTCAAGGTCAATGCATCCCAATAGGTAAGAAGTCAAGAAAGAGGGCCAGGAGACCTGTGTGGTTAAACAGGGAACTGCTGGACAAACTGAAGTACAAGAAGAGAGTATATAAATCATGGAAGGATGGGCTGACCACTTGGGTGGAGTATAAGTCTGTTGTTAGGGGATGTAGGGAGGCAACTAGACAAGCTAAGGCCTCCTTGGAATTAAACCTTGTGAGGGAGATCAAGGACAGCAGAAAGGGCTTCTTCAAATAAAAAACTAACATTAGAAATAAACTAACATTAGAGGCAATGTAGGCCCACTGCTGAATGAGGTGGGTGCCCTGGAGACAGAGGATATGAAGAAGGCAGAGCTGCGGAATGCCGCCTTTGTCTCTGTCTACACTGCTGGCGGCTGCCCTCAGGAGCTCCATGCCCCTGAGCCCCAAAGGAATCCAGGATAAAGGAGGAGTTTGCCCTAGTTGAGGAGGACTGGGTTAGGGATCAATTAGGACACAAATCTGTGGGTCCTGATGGGATGCACCCACAGGTGCTGAGGAAGCTGGCAGATGTCATTGCTAGGCTACTCTCCATCATCTTTGGTAAATCATGGGCAACAGGTAAGGTGTTTGAGGACTGGAGGAAAGCAAATGTCACTCCAGTCTTCACAAAGGGCAGGAAGGAGGACCTGGGCAACTACAGACCAGACACCCTCACCTCCAACCCTGGAAAGGTGATGGAAAAACTTACCCTTGGTGCTGTATCTAGGCATATCATANTAAATCATGGGCAACAGGTAAGGTGTTTGAGGACTGGAGGAAAGCAAATGTCACTCCAGTCTTCACAAAGGGCAGGAAGGAGGACCTGGGCAACTACAGACCAGACACCCTCACCTCCAACCCTGGAAAGGTGATGGAAAAACTTACCCTTGGTGCTGTATCTAGGCATATCATATATTAGGAGCAGTCAGCATGGCTTTGCTAAGGGGAGGTCATGTTTGACCAACCTGATAGCCTTTTATGAGGACATAACCAGGTGGATGGATGGTGGCTGAGCAGCAGACATGATTTATCTACACTTCAGTAAAGCATTTGACACAGTCTTCCACAGCATCCTCATAGCTAAACTGAGGAAGTGTGTACTTGATGACCGAGTAGTGAGGTAGGTTGTTAACTGGTTGAAGGGAAGAAGTCAGAGAGTTGTGGTCAATGGGGCAGAGCCTAGTTGGAGACCTCTATTTAGTGGAGTCCCTCAGGGGTCAGTACTGGAACCAGTACTACTCAACATATTCATCAATGATCTGGATGAGGGAACAGAGTGCATTTTCAGTAAGTTTGCTGATGACACAAAATGGGGAGGAGTGGTTGACACACCAGCAGGCTGTGCTACCATTCATACAGAGCTAGACAGACTGGAGGACTGGGCAGGGAGAAATCTTTTGAAATTCACTAACTGCAAGTGTAGAGTTTTGCACCTGGGAAAGAACAATCCCAAGTGCCAGTACAGGTTGGAGACTGGTACGTTGGAAAGCAGTGTAGGAGAAAGGGACCTGGGCGTTCTGGTGGACAGCAGGATGGCCAGCAATGTGCTCTTGTGGCCAAGAAGGCCAATGGCTTCCTAGGGTGTATTAAAAGAGGGGTGGCTAGTAGGTCGAGAGAGGTCCTCCTACCCCTCTGCTCTGCCCTGGTGAGGCCACATCTGGAATACTGTGTCCAGTTCTGGGTCCCTCAGTTCAAGAAAGACAGGGAACTGCTTGAGAAAGTCCAGCGCAGAACCACAAAAATGATCAAGGGACTGGAGCATCTCCATTATGAGGAAAGGCTGGGTCTCTTTAGCTTGGAGAAGAGGAGACTGAGGGGTGACCTCATGAATGTTTATAACTATGTCAAGGATGAGTGTCAGGAGGATGGAGCCAGGCTCTTCTCAGCAATGCCCAGTGATAGGACACAGGGCAATGGATGTAAACTGGAACATAAGAGGTTCCACAAAAACATTAGGAGAAACTTTTTCACTGTGAGGGTGACAAAGCACTGGAACAGGCTGCCCAGAGAAGTTGTGGAAACTCCTCCTCTGGAGACTTTCAAAACCTGCTTGGATGCGTTCCTGTGTGACCTACTCTAGGTGGCCCTGCTTTGGCAGGGGGTTTGGACTGGATGATCTTTTGAGGTCCCTTCCACCCCTAACATTCTGCGATTCTGTGAGAGCTGGTAACAGACCAAAGCAGTGACTATTTTAAAAATGCATGTTTCATAAAAATGAAGTCCAGGAAACTGCTAGAGATGCTTCTGTCAGATTTCTCCTTGTCTAAGCAGACAATTTTCTGACAGCCCTTGCATCCCAAACACTACAAGAATTTTTTAAAATTAAAAAGATAAGAGAATAAACTATGTCCATCCTCCTCATGCAATCTAAGTTACCAAAGGCAAATGAACAACTAAGTCACTTAAATCATTAACATTATGCTGCTAACAATATGAAGAGTTACCTGTAAGAGATACTTCTGTATCTGCTTTTGGAAATACATTCTATCACTGCAGTAAAAATAATAAAGTTCTTCCCTTAGTTTCCCAAGCCCCTTTTTTTATCCACTAAGAAAAATACAGTAAAAGTGAGAGAAGATTCCCCTGTCAGCTTGTAACTGCTATTGAAAAAAAAAAAAAAAAAGTAACGCTTAAGCCCTAAGGAGCTCCTGGTCTTCAAAAGTGCAAAGTACATACAGTTCTACTTGAAGTTAATAGGAGCTGCAGGTGACCAGCACTTCTGACTCTGAGGCCGCAAGCTACTGTACAAAGCACTGTCCCTGTGAAATTTCAGCCTAACGTTTTATAAGCAACCAACTTGCTGAAGTGCAAGACATATGCATCCCTTTCCCCTACAGTGTTTACTTTTTAAAAGCACTGAACGGTTGTGGGAAACGTGTCTCTCCTGCAACATTACAGCCCTAGCAAAATGGGATGCAAATATGAAACAATACCAACTCTGATCCTCACTGAGTGCAAGCCCTCAGCCATTGCACACCATGGTATTTCCAGAGCTCTCATCTGATGGGAATAGACTTGCTGTCTCACACTGACCTCAGCTGCTTTGCTCAGTTCCATTTCATTCCCCATGAAGCCAGCCAGAAACATCAGCTAAGACTTTATTTTTGAAGTGCTAGCATACCAACACAGGCACCGCAAGAGAACCACACTGTGGCTTCCTTCACTTTGCTGCCAACATCCTAAATCTGCCAGACGGCAACGCATGGGACAATAGGCACCACGCAGAAAAGATGGAGAAATGAAGCCCAGACGAAGCCCAGGGAAGCATAAAGGTAGTTGCACATTTTCAGTTCACAACTGCAACCCTAAGTATTAGGAAAGAAAATGAAAAAATTAGCAATGCATGAACTGGGAAGGTAGAATGACTCATTCCCAAGGTGATGGAGTAGCACACAGTATACGAGTAAACAACAGACACTAGTTACCATCCTGGCCCTGGCACTGCTCTGCAGTGCAACCTCTCACCATGCACTTCACTTCTCTCTGCTTCTGTTCCTCCCCACCTTTCTGAGCCTGCCTTAATTCACACTGCTCATAAACCCTTGCAGACAGGGACTTTCTCTTACCCTGGCTTTGTATGCAGCTCAGCACAACAGAACTGCACCGTCAGAGGCTGACTGCAAATATTTCCAGACCATCAAAAAAAAATAAAAAAAATAAAGAGGGGAAGAGTGTGACTGGCTTAGGAAATACAACTGCAGTATCTATATAAAAAATAAAAAGTTGAGATGGTCAAATGGCAGAACAAGCACCATGACAAACACATTAGATGACAAAAAAATGAGAACCAGGAGAGCTCTTAAAAGGATGAGAAAAAACAAAACAAGGGGGAAAAATCCAAAACTAGGAGAAAATGGTAAAGAGGTAGATTTACTAAATCACAAAAGATGGACAAAACATAGAATAAAAATAAAGCTTCTGGCTTTCCTTCCATTCAGTCTGTGTTAATGGTGCTCAAACCTCATGTCTTTGTCTTTCCAAGGTTTGTCCTTGTCACCTAAGCATCAGATCTCCTCTTTGCCACTTGAGCTGGTTAAAAAGGCGGCAAGAACTTGCCCGACAATCTCTCCTGCAAGTAAATGAGAATGTGGGAAAGAGGAGGAAGGAAATAAAATTCAGATATCTCTACCCTTGAATAGCTGACTAGCACAGAAAGGAAGTCATCTGCTGAAGGTTAAGAAATAATAAACAACTAATAATTTACTCCCTTGCTAAAAGATCAGGAGAGATGAAGCAAAAATGCAGTCTGCTTCATAGGCTGTTGTTGGAGCATGGCAGTCATACTTCATTCTTCAGCACACATTGTAAAATCACAATCTACATCTTTGCAGCCATTGGCATAGTTCCTTGTTCAGCTTTAAAAACACCAGTAGTCCACCCTTGTTTGTAGGGTTTTCACATATTTAAAACAAAACCCTTGGGGCACAAGAAGTTATAAGCATCAGGAATATCATCAATTTCTCTCCCATCCACAAGGTACCTTTGAGTCAAACAAACCATAATTTTTTAAAACTACTTCCAACACAACAGTAAGGGAAGCACTTAGGATAAAGTTACAAGCAAAGATGAGAGGAATAAAAAAAAAAAGGTAATGACAACAACAACAACAAAATCTAAATGAAGTCCTAGCAAGACACACAACATCCGGCATGAGAAAACCAAAGCCAGTTGGCTCTGAAGAATCTCTATCTATCTATCAACTACTATTTAGCTAACACCTACCCATAAATAACTTCTTTGTTATTTCCTTGCTGATTAACAGGGTGTTGTAGATTGGAAAAATTATCCTGAAGGACTCAAACACTGACGAGTCCCTACAGGATGTTGATCAAATTGTGACAATCATTTTGAACACCCTTCCCATCAGCACCTGCCAGGGGGCTCCGCAAGAGCCAGCAAGTCTGAGGGCTGTACATGAGCACTGTTTCAAAGAGATTCTTTTCCCCTCTGTTACTTGAAAGGATGAAGCAGCCCTTTGCATCCTTTCCCAGGCATCCACTAAGTTTTTTATGTCTTCTGGAAGAGCGTAAGCCAAGCACTGTTTGAATCTCTAAAACAGTGCAGGCTGGGCTCTGATCTGCCCCTCCTATCACACACCACAGGTCCTTTTCACCTGAGTGCCTTTGTAGGACTGCAGACAACCACCTTCCCCAACATGGAAACAACAGGGAATTTCTCTCCTCCAGAAAGTGCATCCTTTTACCCTGCTCCATTTCTCCTCTTCCCCAACAGAAAGGCTCTGGAAGGTGCAATGTTGGACCAGCTAGGCTGGTTCAGGAAGTCACTTCAGGTAAATGACTTTTCAAAGTGTAACTTTGGATGCTCCATCTGGGAGTTACATTCGTCTGGCTTCAAGAGACCTCCATCTGATGGAATTGTGGGTACTCAGCATTTCTGGATAACCAGAGATTAACATGTCACCTTCTTCAAATGTTTTCCTTTTATTTTCCCAGCTTTGCCTCCACTCTTCTACCACTCACACATAGCATTTGCTCATAAAAGCAGCAGCAACATTCCCCACCTCCAGGTTCTGCCCGAAAAGAGAAGGTGTGGATGATACACAAGCCTATCCCCAAACGCTCAGTAATCCTGGTACAGGCTTCTGAAGGCTGAGACCATCAGTTGCATGCAACCATTATATGAGCAAATAAGGTGTTTAAAACACCTCTCAGAACAGCTCTGAAGATTATTTAATGTTTATACAGCCCACTGAAAACTGAAATGACTGCTACATGCTAAGTACTACCAGCAACAGGCATTCATTTAAGTAAAAGCAGGGCAGGAAGTGAAGGAAACAAAACTTACTTCTTCTGTCCAGCACAATTATCGACAGACTTAGGCATGCTAAAAACACCAAGTAACCCATCTAACACAGTAAATTAATGTTTATGCTATTAAGTTTAGACAATCTTATGCTGAAAGCTTTTCAAACTACAGGAAATTGCACATCGCGCAAGGACAACTGTATACAATTACAGTGATTTCGTAAAATGGCAGAGATAGAAAACAGAAACAGTGGCCAGCAAGGCTTCTAAATTACACAGATAACAAATACGTCTTGGTGGGCCAGTAGTCTACAGCTTTCTCATGGCTGTTTCTAGAAACAGGAATTATAGCCGTAATCTCAAAATTCAAGATGACTCAGTGCATTGCACACCTGTATTTGCGAGGACGACAGACAGGTGGGATCAGTGTGTGCCACTACTGCCACCCTGGAGTCACCATACATCAGCCAGATTTATTATTATCCCATCTTGCACCACCAGCTGGCACCCGTAGTAAAAGTGCCACCGTAAGGGACACTTTTACTGGAAATATTTGGATCAATTCCCATATTTCTTTAGGACGCAAAATCTCCAAAGAGATGCAAAGAGCGCAAACACAAAATCCAGCAAGTGCAATGCTCTCCAGTGCTCCCAGCTGCTTTGCTAAAGGCTGCAGCAATAGATCTGCTTTATACTTGTTCTCGTGAAGGATTGTTTAACAGTACCTAGTGCAGCTTTACCTCGACACGGTAAATGTCATTTTAATACAGCCTAGGTAAAGCATTCAGCTTACCAAGTTCTACTGCACATTTTCTCAAACACCTGAAGAACTGCAGTGCCTCTGACTTTTTTTCTGACGTCTTTCAGGTATAGAGCAATACTGAAGGTAGTTTTCATGAATGCAAAGCCAGGCAGAGACTTCTGTAAGAGCTATCAAGTCTGGGGTTTTTTATCTTATTCATTGTACATTCACAGCTCTTTTCAGCACCAGTCTCCCTTCTGCTGAACAATTTCAGAAGTTTGCACACAAAACAAGTACATAATATACTGTTCAGTTACATATGGTAGATTATTGGTTTGCGTGTATCAGCTAAGCAGAACATCAACATCTGTTTAGACACATCTCAGCTGATACTAAAAGCAGTCTTGTCAGCAGTTTAGATCTTAAAGTAAATATACTGAAAAACTTAGCTCTAATTAGGTTGAAAGGCAGATACAATTTTCTGGAATGAACACTAAACGAATGCTGCCAATAACACCACCTTTGCAAAATATCTTATTTGGTTTGTCTTAAAGAGATAGCATTTTTAAGATAAAATATTCTGACAAGCAATACGTCCCTGCTGTTTGTGCATTCAGAAAAAAATCAAATTTTGCACTTTAAGCTGTCTGTTATGCTTCGTAATAGGAAATCACCATCCTGCTTCACAGATATCAGACGAGCTCCAAGTGACCCAATTAATTTTTAATATTTCATAGTTTGTTAAAAGCTGAAATGAGAGATCACTAACACAGCTCTGACACCCCCTGTCATGAATCAAAAGATGTAGGGAAAAGGTCATGTACTTACTAACTGGCACCAAACCAAATTCACCACTATAAAATGAGAGAACATGAGGAGACTGCATTTCCCATTATGCTTCTCCTTTTGCAAGAGCATCCATCAACTTGCACTATACCAACAAGCAGAATTTATTTATATTTATGTCCTCAGTAAAAGGTCAGAGTGATGTGAGAAAGAAGAAATAGGATCGTAGCCTTTGTCTAAGCAAGAAGTAGTTCCTTCCCTTTCAAGCAAACTCAGCAGCGACAGCCTTTGAAGACCAAAAGGAGAAACAATTCCCAACCACATAAAGAAACTAACAAGTCCCTTATATGGCTAAGAATTGCAATGCCTTTTTTTTTTTTTCCCTCCCCTCCTCACAGCCAGAAAAATTAGAACAAGAGGGAGAAATAGAGAAAACTTTAAACAGGCAGTTCTCCAAGCACCAGGGAATTCACACAGGCACATCATTCCAGCTTTAGAACTGCCACATACCATCTTCTTTAAAGGCGAGGAGGACATTACACCAGGTGAGTCCCTGAAATTTAGATTTTAACTCTCCTGCTGTAACTATGGATACCTAACTTTAAGAACCTTTTGTAATGTAGTGGTACACCAGGCTCCCTTATCTCCTCCTCTGGAGAAATGCCTCCATCTGAAGTCTGCTAATCTCCCTTTATCTCACAGATCACCAATGCACCACCTCAAGGTTTTGCCAGCTCTGGCACCGCACGTCCCAAACAGCCCCCTGCCTTATCTACTGCATCTTCAGTCTGCCTCTCACCCTCCGGTAACTCTGTAGCAAAGGTTGCCAGCTTCTCACCCAGGAAGGCAACTAGATTGTATCACATGTTGTTTCAAATAACGAGAGAGTTTCTCCCAAGCAAGGCAAATGGGACTCCATGGTTGATCCAGTCCTGCCGCCTCTCGTCGGCACAAGGCTGAATGCGGAAAGGTCAGGCTCCGCGCAGCACCGATCCTGAACTTTGAATGGCTCAGCCTGGCTGGTCTCTAAATATAGCTGGGCAGAGGAAGGACTGTGAAAGGGGGTGGGGAAGGGAGCAGGACAGAAGCCAAATGAGCAATCAGTTAAATAAATCAACATCATGTTGGTCCACCCATTAGAGTCTCCCACTCTTCTCTGCCACACTCGGCAGTGGAGTATTTAAATGCAGCTTCAGGATTTTGTCTGTTAATGCAAACTCACATAACAACAACAAACTGCTGCTTGATTTATACTTGGGGAGGGTGGATACAAATCTGTTCAACAACTTTTCTTCTTGAATAAATTTGAATCACCCAGGAGTGACATCACTTCCACTACATGACAGCCCATAAATCTTCATCAACCACATGGCACCAACCGTAAAACATATGTCATGGAGACACCAGTGAAGAACAAAATAGCAGAGAGCTTTACATCATAAACATGCAATCTTACATAGATCACAGTAGAAGACAGTAGATGCATAAGTCAGGTGGTTTATTTTATTCATTTGCATCTGAATGAAGTCAGTATAATTAACAGAGGAAACCTTACAGAAAATCTGTCCAAATAATTTCATCTGCATAAATTTAGCACAAATGAAACAATGTAAATATTTACTTTTAAACAAACAACCGTGTTTGATACTGAAGCTGACTTTACAACAAATTTATTCCTGCCACGGTTGCAAGCAAGGAAGCACAGAAACAAACAGGGAAGTCAATAACAACAAAAAATTATTTGCATCCAAGAATAGGAAAAATCATTTTTTACTCAGATTTTACTGTGTCAGGCCTGAAAAGGCTTTCAGCTAATAAAAACTTCTAGGAGAAGAGAATAGCCTTTGCTGTAAAGCAACAAAATCTAAAAGACAGTAGGGCTGAGGAATTCAACAGAAACCTCCAATTTGCAGCCACAGATAAGACAAGAAACCTTTGCTTCACCACTTCAGTTAGAAACACTGTATCCTCAGAAAAGACCTACACAGAAAACTGACTTGTTTCAAATTTCAAAGAGGCTACACAGATATTTTTATCTGAAGAATTATATATATAAAAGCAAAACCATCTCTCCACTCTACCCTTTACTTTTTGTGGATTAACCATGCTTACTCTCTCAGAGAAACTGCTAATCTTCATTACAGGCACTGGGCTCCATGCAAGACATCTATCTCAATTAGACTTCCACTACATATAAAACATATCCCAACTGTGACAGAGAAACAGGCAGAAAAACGGCCCTCTGGGTTTTGCTCCTTATTCTCTAGAATTATAGATTATAGATATTATAAATAATGTTAAATTATAGAATTATGAGGTTAAATATCAGATGAGGCATGTGCTCACACGATGTAGAATTATTTTGATAGACAGTTCTTGTTTCTTTTGTAATTCTTAAATAAATAAATAAAACACATAAACCAAAAACCCCACACCTGCATATTGTTCGCTGTCCTGGTTTTGCCACGGAGAACAGCATGTGCTTTGTGGGCCTGATTCTGCCTTCCTGAAGACAACTGAAGCTCTTTCACTGATTTTTTTCAAAGGAAAAACAACAGCTCCCTCTCACTATAACTTCTATTCAATAATATTATTGTCAATCAGCAACTTAAATATGGGTTTCTCATTCTGCATCAGTAGACACCATTCTCAGGCTGATACCTTGCACATTTAGAGCAGCTCTCTGTGTTAAAGTGTTCACTTCTAAGCTTCCCTCCACCACTAAATCTTGCCTATACAGTGGGAAAGCACTTGTGAAACACAAACACACACAATATAGGCTGTGACAATATATTAATAGACGAGTAAGTCGCTGTTCTCCATCTCCCCTCTCTGCCCATCTGCAGTCTTTGGTATGGAACAACTATATCATAAAAACTCTTATTCACACATGCTTTTGATATTATTCTGTTTAATCACATGCAGCTGTAGCTGATGAGACTGTTACAAAACACAGTTTTAATGCAGCACTGGAAGCAAGTTCAGGAGACACATTAACCATTTTCCTTTATATAAAATTTCTAACATTAAGAAACTTTACTTCAGGAAAAAAAAACCAAACAAACAAACAAAAAAACCCAACACAACAAAAAAGCAGCCCTCTGATTTTTTAAAATCTGCTTCTCTTCCTGGACACTCCGGAATGAATTTGTTTGCTAGTGAACTCAAAGTCCCTGCCTGGAGCATAGATAGTGACAAACCCACTTCCCCCACACCAAAACAAACACACACACAAAAAAAAAAAAAAATCAAAACCCCTGCTTGCAATTCTTAGCAAAGGGAACACTATGCAGGCTATTTACAGCAAGACCTGAAATGAACTTGGGCATCCTACTTGGAACACATCTTTTCTTATCTGATTTTCTAATTCATGGAAATTTAAGAACTGACCATTTGATGATTCTTATCAAGATACTTGATGTACAAATATACCATCGTGCTTACTTTGAAATGCCCCCAGTGCATTAAAAACCAAACCAGTACAGTTCGGAAGCCCAGTATTTTATTTTGAATGAGCACCTTGTATAAGGCATTCTAAATTATAACTGTGAACATGCAGCGTCTGCCACAGCAAGATCTATGTAGCCTAATCTGTCCAATGTTTCGAACTCAAATCGTTTGTTATAGAAGTAAATATTTGCTTGAAAATAAACCTCCATAGAATATGGTAGTACACTAATGTTCAAAAGAGTAGAAATCTGAATTATCAATCAGGGTTTTTTTTTAATATAATTTTTATTTAAACAGACTTGCATTGAGGCAACACATGAAAGGAAGACCAACTAAGAGATTCAACATCATTGCAATATATACCATGATATCCCTTACAGCAACAAAAGTATTTTTATCCAGCCACGTGGATAGATGGCAAACAGTAACAGAAAACAAACAAGTTCATATAACGTTGCATTTTTCAGAGCAACATAACTTTTATCTTCCTTATTATTTAAAGCAACTGGTAAAAAATACAGTTAGATATTAATATTATGGTCAAAATTATAGTTGGTCTTAAATATTTCTAACTGGCATTTAAACAAACTCATAGGTTTTTTTTTTGTTTTTTTTTCAGGCAGCTCTCAGAGGCATTTGAAACATGCTGTGACGTACTGAATCAAACAGGGGCTAAATGCGAACAAACTTCATTCCTAGAAATGCATTTCTCCATTTGCAAGTGTTTGCCTTTACTTTGGCACAATCACATGGGCTCCAGCTAGACTTTTGAGCTCTGGCAGCAATCCAAGCTGCAGATGGTTGGAAATGCAGCCTGAAATCAGTGTGTGGTTGATGAATTACTCCTTACACCTGACCCCTGCTTCACACCAGGCACCAAACACAATCTGAACACTACCAGGCAGAGAAGCCCCTGTCAGGCACCTCCGTATCTGGAACGCTTTCTTCAAGGCCTTCTGTATGGCCAGATGGCCAGAAGTGGGGAATGCGGTAAACTCGTTAAACAGAGACAGAAGTGACAAAAGAGCATCGGACTGGTAGGTACAAGGTGAAGAGCGGCAAGAGCTTTGCACAGATTCCAAAAATATGCTTTCTAAAAGAGGCCGATTGAGCAAGGAGGGAGGCATGCTCGTGGCATGCAACTGAAAAAGCTTCTCAATTCCTTTTTTTGCCAGAAAATGCCCCAAAAATGGCAAAAAGGAAACAACAAAGCGCATACACACACAAACATGTACCTGCAAAATTACTTTATCAAGCTTAAACTCTTCTGAGTATGCCTGCTGGAGTTGCCCAATTGTTGTTTTCCTCAGCTGGGGCACGTATCTGTCGCTTCATGGACATGCTCATTAAGCCAGTCTAGCCTGTGGGCCAGTCTGCACACTTTTCACATCCACAGAGACAGGATTTTATTCACACAGGTGTTGAGAAATCACACTTCTTCCTTTTGCACGTGTTCACATGAGAATCAGGAATACAGAAATGAGGAGGTATTGCAGGTACAGTAAACACTGCCTTTCCACTCAGGGTATTCCAGCCTTCTGACTGGGTGGCAGAGCAACACCATCGAGTTAAACTACCAAACTTGAACCGTGACTAATAGGTAAGAAATATCTGGAGAATGCATGAAAGCAAACTGCACAAAAATACCCGCTAAACTGGCATATATTTGCAGCAAATGCAGGTACAGCAATTGTAAACCAAACAATTCCTGTCGGCAAGTAACTGTGGCACCTCCTCATTTTTACTCAAGTGATTCAGGTTTTTTCAGTAGACCAGCTGCAGCAAAAGCTTGCTCCAGTGCTAGGTCTAATCATAAGCTGCAGAGCATAAAGATAAAACACAACATCCACCAAATAAAAGAGACTCTTTCAAATATATTCAAATAGTTCAGTTAGTACTTTTTCCCCCTTATATCATTACATGATACTTCAGGGTGCTTATTTTTGTTTTCATCTGTGCAAAATGGCAGAGAAAAAAAAATTGCTTTGGCAAGCAAGAAACTACAGGAAAAATGCAGACCACAATACAAAATTTGGCATCATTATAAATTTCTTATGTGACAGTTTACAACATACTCCTCTAAACCAATTGTTTGAGTAGTTATGCCATCAACAAAGATATGACTAGGGAAATTCACTTAACGTCTCAAAATAAAATAAAAATCTACTACACAGTCTCGTCAGATATATACGAGCTGAACCATCTCCATGAAATATTCTTTGCAGAAAAAAAACAGTACTATCCTTCACTCACAACAGTTAGCAAAAATATTTATTCTGAAATCTCCTAGACCAACTGCACTCTGCTCTCAGGATCTGTCTAAAGAAGTTCCAACGCTGTACTTTCACACTGCAGTTGTCAGACAGTATCATGCCAAAACGAGCAGGGGGGCAGGTTATGTCTTTCCTGAAATTTCAGTGCTTGTCCTTCAGAGATATATTAAATTCCTTGCAATTGCCTCTTAAAAAAAATTTACCTTCCAACCCCCTTTTCATTTTTGGATAACAACGGGTTTCTCCGAACCTGTAATTAAAGCTTTAGCTTCCATGGTGGCATCTGATAATGAAGGAGTCCAAGTAAATTGAATAATGAGTGCATGCTTCATGTTCCACAAGAGGCCACAAAACACTAAAAACTTAAAGCGTTCAGACAAACATATGGAATCTGGTTTTTTCTTTTTATGTATAATCTCATTACCCATATAGCTATTCATTTACACCATTTCTGCACAACGTGCTAGCGGTGTTGGAAGACACAAACACAGACTGTAGACTGAGGTCTTGTGCAGCTCCACACTCACCATGTGAAGGACGTGGTGTACAGTAACACAGAACTTCTCAAAGAACCACCGAGACAACTTCACCAAGAAAGCAAAGCAAAAGCAGCGCTTCACCCAGAACCACTGCAGAACAGGAATTTCCAAACTTTGCCCACTGAACATGCTGCCTCCCTGCATTTCACAAGCCATACACAAATGTGATAAGAAAGCCTACAATTTCTTGCTTATTTACAAATTAATATACACCCCCCCGCCCTGCATGCATGACTATGAGTGTAAAAAAAAATTCTTTCTGTAGAACTGATCCTACCGTGCTCAGGACACAGAGCAGTTACTGGAAAATAAACAGCTGGAGTTCCCAGGATGGCTGGAATCATACAGGAGTTTATTCATGTGTGTTGCTCCAATAGGCATGATAAAAGATACAACCCTGTGCCACATTATTTGATTACCTGACTATTAGCCTTAGACATACAATGGATCTAACTGCTTTAAAATGTCCCAGAAGCTGATGGCTAGCTTTAAGGTAACAAAATCCAGATGCTGCCTGTCTGCACTACCCTAAACTCCATAGAACAGAAACACTCCTACTCGTGTGTGTGTGTGTACACATATATATACGCATGTGCATTTGTGTTTATTATAGAGGCTTATGCAGGCACTCAACTTTGGAGCAAGGAAAATAAGAAAAATCAATGCCATATAAAATGTATCTCTGATTTGAAATTTTACCTGTCCTTACAATACTAGCACACGTGTGCAGACACACATGACTTTTCACAGGGTTGATAATTTTATATACCAGCTTTAAAAGTGTGCTTAATTTATTTTTTTAAAGCATTAGGTTAAAAAAAGCCATTGTATGGAAAAGCTATTGTTACTATTTTAAGCTCAAGTACAAGGTTAATTTCCTCAAAAAGCTTATTTTACAAAGTTTAAAAAAAAGAAAAAAAAAAAAAGACTGGCAAAACATGAGCTACGTGAGTAAAAGGCATGGAATGTCCAATACTTCTCCTCCAATACTCGAGGCTATTGTTCTTACAAAAAAACACCATCAGTTGTTTCATGTCCTTGGCTTGCCAGGTTTTGAGGAATAGCATCAGTCTGCGTCCCCCAAGCCCCCAAACAGTTAAAGCCATAGGCAATATTGCAGTCAGGCTAGTGACTGGCCGCTGCTGCAGCAGCAACAATACACACTAAATGGTCACAAAAGGTAAAAGACAATTTGGATTGACCTTGAAAGGGAAAAATAAAATAAAATTAAAAATAAAGCCACTCCAAAATACAAAACTACAAAAGGCTAAATTTTATATATAAAAAAAAAAAGAATTCTGCACAATACAATGAAAAAACAGCCCAGTAAATAGGCAAGAGGTAACCTTGCCATGAATTATAGGGCTGTAATCATATTGAGTGGTTCTGGTGTCATCGCAACTCTGACCAGCATGAATTGCAGTTTTGACAATTAGTTAATTTATATAATGCAGCAGTCAGGCTATAAATGTTAACGGGAAAGTAATTTTATTAACAAGGAAATATAACTTATCCTTTCAGAACTGCAGCGAGATCAACGTGCTTCAAATCAAAAGTCTGGAGAAGTCAGCTTCTCCCCTGGCCCTTCACCACACACAGACGCACACGTCAAATGTCCCATGTGTTAAATTTGCCACAGAAGCATGGTGTGTGTACGCCTATGGAGCACCATAAGCGTCTGTGTACACCCTGCCTATTCCCCCTCCCAAAGGATGTTTGTTTGTTGACTGAAACCGTTAATCTGTGTCTGTGAGGTCACACTTCACAACAGTTGTTTTATTTCTTTTTTGTTCCTTTTTCTGTTGCTTTATTCCCCCTCCCCCCCNTTTTTTGTTTGTCTTTTCCCCCCCCCCCCCCCCCCCTTTTTTTTTTTCTTTTTTAATACAATGTGCTAACAGGGTGTACAAACTTTTCAGTTTAGGGCTTTCTTTTGTTACTGTCCCTTGGTCACACAGGAAATCTTTTCAGGGAGCAGACTATTATACAATGGCACTAGAAAAATAAAGCTTTAATTAACTAACTCCTGGCCAGGTAGCATCGACTTCCTTCAGCCTCTTTAGGAGAGGCAGGCCTGCTTTACAGTCTGATGGCCTTTTAAAAAATTATTAAGACGACAGA
>VWZY01011883.1:98235-133501 GCA_013399075.1 Chloroceryle aenea | reverse complement strand
TTTTTTTTTTTCCTCCTATTGGAGGCTCATTATGAAGCCCAAGCCAAGCCCGGTAGCGAGAATCCAGTGAGTGAACCGAGTCCCAGTGTACCTGTAAAGATGCTGCTGCCACCCATCCCACTGACCTAGGGGGGGAGATTCACAAGAGAGGCAAGCAATAAGGATAAAAGAGAATGCTTCTCCCGGTAGCCTGAAGTACAGAAATTACATATGTTTGTATTTTTACCTTTCATAAAATGCAGATTTCCCCATTCACAAAAAGTGAGTTAGAAGAAAGGTGCCCTTTCTACTAGACACCTAGTAGAAAGGGCAATTATTTGCTAAAATGCAATTCTACTTAAGCTCCTTTTTTCTTCTTTCTTTTTTTTTTTTTTTTTAAGAAGCTTTTTACCTGTCCTGTGAAAACCTTCTAAAGTCACAGGTAGTAGAATCAGGAAGCAATTCAAACATTTTCTAGTTCCTTGCTCTTGAAAACCAGCAATACTTCTAGAAGTATTAATTTTTGACAAAATTACGTCAAACTTATCTAAGTCAGGACTAGGGCAAATTTGCTCATTGGGCAGCAGAAATACAACTACCACCAGCTAAAGCAACATAATAGGTTAAGGGGGGAAAAAAAGAACAATTCTCTTGAGCTTACATTTTTGACACTGTCTTTCTGCTTTTATTCTATTTACTCATTAGAGTTATTTTCAAGGAAACCATAGTGATGCTCGATAGCTTGTTTACAATGGGTTACGAGAAGAATACTGATTCATTTCTGGATCTGTCAGTTCCTTCATTCCACGTACCTTAAAACTGTATTGATGAACACAGAACCTTGCTCTTCAATAGTTCATTAATCAGGCTGATTTGTCTAAGGATAGCTAACTGAATTTCTAACAAGCTATATCTCCTGGTGCAACTATCAGTAAAGCATGTGATAATCATGGAGGAGGTGGGGAAAAAAAAAGACACAAAGGAAAAAAAACCCTTAGCTTAATAGCAGCATTAAGTGCCTGGAATCAACAAAATCTCTCCGAGGTGAGGGATACCACCATTTTCAGATGTTCTCCTCTCACAAAAGACCAAATACCACCAAGGGTGGCTTTTCTCACACATACACCTCCTGCCTGCATGAAAAATGGGGCAGGTTTGCCCTTCACATTTCAGGACTCACCATTGCAGGCAGATAAATCTGAAAGAGTAAGTGTATGAGATTTTGGACAACAGCAAAATCTTGCCATCTATCTATCTATCTATCTATCTATCATTAGATTTCATTATTTTTCACTTTATCATCTTCTATCTTAATACCGTGGCTCAGGTATTTCCATTGGTCTACTTTTACATAAAGGTCCAGTTGTAAAGGAAATCTTCAGAGAGGAACAGAGTGAAAAATTTTTGGGAAAAATGAGCACCAGTAAACATTCACTGCTACCATCTGATACTATCTCTTAACTGCACAAGAAAATAAAACCAGCAGCCAGTTGTACAGACAGCCCAAAGTTATGTGTAAAAGTCCCCTTTCTGCAGATGTTAAGGGATACAACCAAAGTAAATAATACTATCTTATTGTTTCATCCACAGACTGGTTCCTGTGCACCTCGGAATGTTTTGTTAATTCACTCTGTGATGTGGAAGAGAATTGAGTAACATGACCAGTCAGTGGGAATGCCCCAGTTGTCACAAAGAGCAGTGGGCTCCTCCTCACAAACCCTCATTGCATAGTAAAGGCCAAAGCAAATACGACTGACAGGGAGAAGGGCTCCAGCCCTCAGTTCTGGTGGAGACTCACAAGGAGAGGAAGCAGTGCAGTGGCAGAGAAATGCAAGAAGAAACAGGAGATTAATGCTGGCTGTAGCATGTCACTGAAGTAGGATCCTTCATCAATAATCCATGGCTTTCAGAAAAAACTAGGATTTTGCACAGGTTAGAAGACATGACTTTCAAACGTGGCATTTTCTGTAGCAGATCCAAATCACAAGTTAGTAAATATTGTGTCTGTTCTTGAGTCTAAACTGGTAGGATAAAAAGGGCAAACAAACCCCAAAAGAGTAAGAGGACTAACCAAGGCTATTTCACTCTTGCAGCATATTAACTTAATACTATCAGCACTAGATGTATGATTTTGGATGGAGAAAATTCTCCACTTCCCACCTTCCTCCCTCCAAAAGTCCTGCTTACTAGTCACTTTCCCCACCCTCTATTTACTTAAAATCAGATTGTAATCAGGGAACATGAGATGTTTTTCTTAAGGAAGTTTATTTCTGAAGGTAATGGGGAGATGTAAATATGCCTCCTGTTTACTGAGGCTCATAAACACATAAGAACAGAGGCAATTAATTGTCATTTAGAGAGTTCCAGCAAAACCAGAAAATCCTAGATTTTTAGGGCATGTTTGACTAAATGTTCACCCCTCACATACTGAATTACTTAGTGAGATATTAATTTTGCGCTCCAGCTGAGGCTAATCACAGACCAAGCTGGCAATATTCAAGTTGCTCCATGAAATGGCAGGCAAGGGTAAGTTTAAGAACAAAGGCCAGCAGGAGTCAGGCCTCTCAACTTGAAAGGAATTATCTTTTCCTCTAATTGAAGTAAGGGTTGTTTTGTTTTGATTTTTCTTTCCTTCCTCTTGCTAAATTTCCAACAACACTCCTTGGCTGAAGGTCTCCTTGCAACAGGGCTACCACAGTTCAAACGCGGGAGCAAGGGCTCACCTGCCTGAGAAAGTGTAGTAGTGTAATTGCACCAGCATCCTGGAGAGCTAGAGTTGTACCCGTGTAACGCCTCATGTGGGCATTCTTACCCAGCAGCAATTGCACTGGTAAATGCCCCTATTTACACAAGCCCAGAAAGACTAGAGGTCTGGGCCCTGTTTTCCGGCTAGTGATGCCCCTGACCTACACCATGACCTTGGACAAACCACTTCTCCCTCCCTTCTGTCTCTGTCTCCCGATCTTTCACTGGAAGCTCTTTGTGGCCAGAACAATCTCTATGTTTTACAGTACCGCAGGGGAACATCAATTTTGGTAGGGCACTGAAACAACACATCATCAGAAATCTGTATGTATGTAAACAGTTTGTTCTTCCACCATCCAGACAGCTGCTGTTAGAGAACTCACAGGCTGTGGCATTTTTTTTCATGGGAAAAAGTTAACAATAGGCAAGAATAGAGGGTCACCTAAGGCTACATTCCATCACTATCAAATATAATACTTTCTGCTTTCTCCATACTTACCCTCCTCAGCACGCCAAGACACATTTCTTCTTGTCTCTTTCATATCTGGCAGGCTTATTTGCCCAGTAAATAACTCTTCATCTAATGCTGGCTGTAAATAAGGCCTGAAGGAGCTTTTGCTAATAATTTCTACATCATCCGCTAATAGACCCCCTTCTAAAACTCAGCACAATTATTGCAATACCCCTGCAGTTTAGCCCAAAACTTAATTCAAAAGTGTTTGTAAAATTAATGTTAATTATGACTATTGCAAATGGTATGGGTTTGATGAATTTTGAAAATACTACCTTTTTTTTTTAGTTTAGTTAGGATTTTGATTTTTTTTGGTTTTTTTTTTTGTTGTTGTTGTTGTTTGTTTGTTTGTTTGTTTGTTTTTCATACAAAATATGCCTTAGTCCAACTGCAATAAAAATTCCCATACTTGGTCCCCCTCAAAAAGGAAAACTCAAAATCTTAAAAAAAATAAATTCTGTAACATGCTTTCAAAAATATCTTAAGTGAAAAATCTCTTTTTTTTTTTAACTACATACTAGGAAAATATTGCTTAGGAACTATACACATGAAATACCACTATTTAAATTAGTCTCTAGGGAAATGCGTTCATTAGTTGTTTGTTTCTAACTGCAATTCACGACTGGGAAAAGCAATCTGCACTTTAGCTTGCCCCAGTAAGCCCTACAGTAATTCAGACTCTATTCAGTGCAAAGTATTTTATAAATAAAGAAAAAACACAGGTTATGAAAAACTGTACTCCTCAGCTATAACAAAATGCTATTCTTCTCACCTAAGCACAATTGGGAAGTGAAGTGAAAAGCACATAAAAACACTTACTAGGACCTCTAGTGCCTTGTTATCAACATGTAAAGCTTCCCTGTGACATTACAAGAAAAACTATGTGTCCACTAAATATGGAATCAAAAGATTGTGTGTAATGATTCCCACCAGAGGGGGAATTTCCAGCTCTCATATTCTTCTCACTCAGACAGGGAGAAAATGCATAGCAAATGGAGAAGCACACTACTGGGAGTTGGGAAAAAGTTCCACATGCAGGTAAAATAGAGACTTGAACCAATGCTCTGATTTTCAAATCAGTTCACTCTTTTATAGGTATAATGGCATTTTTTGTAATGAAGAGCTTCCACTTACCAGAGAACCAGTGCAACTTGCCGTGCAAAATCAAACCCTATGTCACACCAGATTACTGTCCATCATAACCAAAGAAAATGTATTGAACTGAATGTATTTCATTCAGGATATCTGTATTTTGTCAGCTGCAATATAGCTCATTGTCCATTAAACAGTACCAAGCCCATTCCGAATGGAGCATTCTGCAGTAATGTTTGACTTCCCAATCCTAAACTTGTCAACTTCCCAGAACAAAACACAGGGTGATACCTGACATCTAACAAAAGCAGAGTTAGGACTGCTGCTTTCCTGTACCAGAAAAAAAATCTTTGGGTAAGAGATCATTTATTTCCTGCAAACAGATAAATGCTGATTATAGCTTAAATTTTCCCTCTTTTTTTCCTCTACCATATTTTTTCTTTTCCTTCCTACCCTCCCTGGTGCATCTTTTCTTCAATCTTGTTCATTTGAAGGCAAAAGATACCTTTTGCCTTCAAAAAACTCTCATCCAATCTCTACATTCTCCTTCAGTTATCTGTTTGGAGAATAACTTGCCTATCTTCTTTTATATATTCCATCTGGAGTTTTTAATAAAGCACATGGACTCAAGGCTACTGTGTTTTTATTAGGAGATGGTAGAAGTGTTATAATGATTTCTATTCACATTCAGCAAAAGCTCTTCCCTATTGTTCTACCCTATTCACCTCTCCCAACATCCTATTCCCAAATTGCTTTTACTCTGTAATCCTTCATCCATTTTGTCTCCTATTCATTCCAGTTCTCACCTAACCCCTGTCTTGCCAGCACAAGAACTTTCCCTTTCTTAAATCTTTTATCTTTTTTTTTTATTGCCTTGTCAAAGATGCTTTGGTCTACGTCTACATTGATGTTTTCTTATGTATGTTGCAGTTCTTTCAATGTAGAACCAAAATATTGGGGGAGGGGGGGGGGAGATATATCACTGAGCTATTCCTTTTAACTTGTAAAGCCATCCTGCTAGATGGGGGGAGAAAGCATTGCATGCCATAAATGTCTAAATTCAGGTTAGCCAAGGTGCCTCAGCAGGGTTGTGGACAGACTTAGGGAGTTTAAAACATAGTAGAAGGTGAGGATATTTTAAGTTCACTAACAGGGAAAGAATTTGGTCTCCTAAACTGAGGATCCAATGATTCTCGCCTCTTACCGATTTCATTTCAGTAAAGTGATTTAAAGAAGTTACTGCTAGGTATAGATGTACACAGTTCTTTCCTTCTCTTCAGAGTTGCAAGTTGCACATCCCTAACATTAACACTCTTGTTTTTTCCAGATCCTACATCAGCAAAATATATCAGCTTAAAAACAGTTTTTGCCAAAGATTTCTCAGCTTACCTACAACATGGTAAGAATGACAAGGAGAAAACACTAAGAGCAAGTAAGAGTGAAATAGAAGTATTTTGATATAGTTTTCCAACTGAAATACGGACACAAATTCACCTTGCAGATAATGTGTGGTTTGGCCATTTGGCACATTCTCACCAAGCAAAGGTAGATGTTTCTATACTGTGAAAAGGTTGTAGGAGTAAAAGACAACAACTTAGTTTCATTTTGGAGTTGTATTTTAGCAATAGATATTTCTCTGTGCTAGTCATGTAATATCAGAAGGGCCAGTAGAGTTCTGTCACTACAGGAGTTTGACATTTCCCATGATACCAGAACTACTGGTTTGTCAGATCTCTACCATTTCAGCTGAGTATTTCCATCCTGTAGATCACATCCTCCTTTCAGATTTGTGGTGATAAATGTCAATCAAGCCATTTGTTCTTTTCTTGTTTCTCAAGAAAGATGCAAGGTTGTTTTCCTATGTTGGAATAAAGTCGTACCAAGGGTAGGCAAAAAAGTTCAAGCTCATACAGCTTCTCCTTCTTGGATAGTGGCTGGAAGGAGCACAAAGGAAGGCAAAGTTTCTTACTGCATGTGGAAGAGGAACCTGAAATTTGGTCAGATGGGTGACTCTTTCTGCTAGGGATGAACCTTTTGCCTTTCTTGTAAAAACTTGCCAGATTTAGCCACATGACAAACATTTGAACTCACATAGTCCCTGCATGCTAAGCAAATATCTCCCTGGAGTTTCTATACCCATTTCCCTCCCATCTCTCTTAGATTTCTGCAGACAGACAGGGAACAGTACCCTTCTCCCTCTTACCTATGGGGAAGTGTGATCACAGAAAGAGGAGCTGCACAGAGCAGTGCTGGTCTCACTGAGCAGCACAGCAGGAGGGAAGGATCACAGATATGACAGGAGATGTTTTTAACTAAATCTGGTAGTATGCTGGAGTATTACATAATTTTTTCAACTGTGATATTGCTATGCTGTTGGGGTATTGCCCGTCACTCATTGAGATGAGGAGTTGTAGAGGAGGGAGCATAAAAGGAAACCAAGCAGTAAAAGAGGGACATGTCTAGGTGACGGGAGACAAGGACAATGCATCAAGGCACTGGTGTTGCAAAAGGAGCTCAGGGTGTGCGAGTGTTACAGTCTAGAGTGGGGAAAAATCAAATGGGGAGCTGGAAATACCTCTGGAAAATTGGACATGAGATTAAGAATTGACTAAAATTTAGAATAAAAAAGCAGCAGCAATGGCAACCAGGTAGTTAAAAAGAGCTGAATTTATTTGGGGACTAGGCAGGACAAGAAAGGAGCCAAAATGGGTGAGGATGAAAGGGGGCAGAGGTGTGTATGACGAAAGAAAGGACAGACCTTTCCCTCTGCATCCTGGCCATGAACGCCAAATTCTTGACATTGACCACTCTTCTGTTGTCAACAAAAATCATATACACCCAGCTGCAAAGTGGTCCAGCCCCTTCTAGCACTGGTCCACACAGACGATTAACATCCAGTGCCGCCAGACTTTCCATGCCTCTGTGATAAACAGAAAGATTTCAACCTCGCTGACAATCCACCTGTCAATATGCCATGGGATGGCATTTTCAGATTATTTTTTTAAAGATATAGCCTTTTTCAAACATAAATTAAAAAGAAAATGGGAGAAAATTCCATGGAATCACAAATTTAAGGTTAAAAAGTAATGGTGTAATTATAATGAATAATAAAGTGTTCACAGAGAATCCCATTACAACTGCATAGACAACCATTACTCTGTAATTTTAGACCTTTTGAACACTTAACTTTGCAACCTTAATGCTTTTTTAACATTGTTTTTGACTGTGTAATGATATATAACAATCTCCAGATACCATCTGCAGTCTTCATATTTCCTTGATCTCTTTCAAACAAATTTTACTACGGGGTATGAGAAGAGGCGAGTGATTGCCTTATTTGAGCAGCAGCCAGGAGATAGTGAGGGATGCATTTGGTTGTTACTTCTCCACACATTCCTAATTCCTACTGCAACAGCTGGGACCACACTACAAGCTTTTGAGCTTGGTTTGTCTCTGCATGTATGACAGTTCTGTCAAAATTTCTTGATTCTCCAGTTTCTATCTCCTATTGGTCTAACAACAAAACTCAAGTTAATGAGGTTTTAGGACACAATTAAATATTTAATGGTTTGGTTAGGGTTATGTCCAAAAGCATGGCATCAACCATTTCCTTGATTCCTTTTCATCTGACACTGTGCCGATTACTTTGGTTGTATGTGCTGTCCTTCACTGCTAGACTCCTGCTTAGACATGGTACTGAGCACATTTTTTTAATTGGAACGAGGCATTCCACGCTTATAGACTATCATTATATTTCAAGTTTACTGCTCAGAGAAGCCAATATTAATAAGTGTTGCTTTTTCATTTCTTCAGGCATTACATATTTTAGCTGCCAATGTCAGTTCTTAGGAAGTGTTTAGCTCTTGCTTCCAAAGTATCATAATAATAATAAATGTCCCATGGACTGTCCCAAATCCTTGTCACTCTAGCAACTCTTGGTCACCACAAAGCCACTGCAAGTCCCTAAACATATGCATCATTCAGACTGAAATCCTATTGTGTATCATCACTATACTACCTGCATGCTTATATGCAGCTGGTTCTCTTGGCAGATGAGATTTCCATTTGCAATAAAAGAAAAAAAAAACCCAAACAACAACCTGTTTGCAGTAAGGACCAGACACTTTGGTGGACCATCTCAGTGACTCGAGTACCCATGGAGCACACGTTCTCATTTCCAGCCACATGACTCTGAAGCAGTCATTACAGTTTGAGTGGAAAACAGGAGTTAACACTAAATAATATTAGATAAGAGCCAGCCTCTACTCAGCACTCTTCAAACAGCAAGAGAAACATGTCTTAGGTGTAAAGTGACAGATCAAGTAGGAGGAAACAGTAGTGAAGAATGATAGGGCAAATGAAAGTCCCTCTCTGCATGCTTCTCTGAATTGGTCTTTTCTATTACTAAGTTCTTGACTGTGAGAGAAAGGTGACAGAGATCCTGTGCTCTCACTGTCACAGCAAGTCGTTCACTTCTTCAACATTACAAAGAGCAGTATATGAACTTCACAGTATTTATATCTTTAATTTTATGCAGTAATTTAGTTGCTGCCTCCTTGCACCAAGGAAACACAATAACACTTAATTCAAGAGCACTAATAATTAAATAGCCCTGTAACAGCACTAATCAGCAAAGCAAAAAAAAAAAACAAAACAGGTGATTTATAACTCCTATAAAGATGAATGAAAACAGAGACTCTAAATTCCAGTGTGCTGCTTTAAAAAGGACCATCTCTGAACTGCAGTGATGGACAGCTTTCTACATACAAGCACTTAAGATACACAAACCCATGATCCAAGTATGCCTGTAGATGACAGCGTGCCATTGCACACTTTGGTCCCACAGGACTGCCTGGAAGCAGCTTGACTCAATTCAGCAAAACTCTCTCTTAAAACACTGCAACTGTTTCCTGAACCAGCAATTAAAAACCACTTCCAGCAGCAGACTTTGCAAGCTGCACACCCTACCACTCGCTCCAGCTCCCCTGGGAGCCACAATGCCTGTGGCTCTGCTCAGTGTGTGGCTCCAGTACACCTTCAGTGCTCAGTCCCCAGCTCTGGCCTCCTCCTTAGAGCTGGCGGTTGTTGCACGTCTGCCAGCATGAATACCAGTGCCTTTTGGCCGGGGAGGAGGTGTCATACCAAGCCTGGGATTTCTGGAATATGATACTAGGATTTCTACATTAGTCTGATGAACCTTCTAAATTTCCACCATACTCACTTTATATAACACAACAGAAAGTCTATTAAAAGACAAATTGCAAATTATACAGCTAAAATTTCTGAAGTACCAGAATTAAGACTGCTTTTTCCACTGTAACTACCCCCTTGAACCTCTTTGTTAAAATAATATCTGCAGAATTACATCTAATACTAATGTGAGGGCCTCTGGCCTTGTTCTCGGTGTTGGATGGGCATTGTTAACCAAATGACAAAATATTTCATATTTTATATTCTCATCACTTTTTAGTGCTATTCCATATTTACTGTACAGCATTCAAATTCTGCTCTGAAGACAGAATTATTAATGTTTGTCTAGACTCTTGAGCAGGTGTTTTTCACTACAGTGACAGCATGCTTTATAACGTGTGTAAATTTATCTTCCTAACACCTGAGGAGATAGAGAGCTACGTTCATTTCCAGCTAACAGGCAGGCAACTGAGGCACATACAAAATTAACTAAAAAGTCATCACTGGGCTTTGGTGAACATTTTAAAGAAGGGCCTACATTTTCAGAACACTGTGCGTCATATAGTACAGTCCTGCTCAAAGCCCAGGCTTCCACCAGGACATGTACATTTATTGGTCCCAACTCTTACATAAACTGAGGGCTTCAGGTAAGCTATCCCTGCCATGGCTCCTCCACAACATTAAAACCTGCAGCTTCTTCTCAAAGAGGCCTTGGCCATAAAGCTATCAGAGTGATCGGTAGCAACAAGACCTTCCTGTCCTCCCCTGTGGCATCAGCTCACTGAAGTGCAGCAGAGAGCCTCACGTATATCCTGGCAGCAGAGAGACCTGCTGAGCCTTGACAGGCAGGTGCTGCCCCAAACCTCGGGCCCACATGCTAATCTCGATTTTACTGCCCAGTAAAATTAATCCCACTCTTACAGCAACTGAAAACAAAGATTTTTAATGGGAAAAGATGTGAAATCTTAACAATAACCAGTTCCATCAATTCTTTTCTAGATACAAAGTTAATGATACTGAATTATAAAATTATCAGAGAATGAAGCAATAATTTTACAAAATAGAGAGCTAAAATAGACTCCAAAGGATTAACATCCACAGTAGATTATCCTCCTCCATACTAAACTGAGTAATGGATTTCTCTGAATAGGATATTTCTTTATTGCAGCAGAAGCATGAGATACTTTTTAAAAAAGACCTGTAATATCTTACATTACATATGCTTTTTTTTTTTTTTCTTTTCCTGTTCGCTACAGTCATGTAGAAGTAGTGATCATGACTGATAACACAGGTACATATTTCTGTGAGATGTCTTAACATAATGGGGAGGAACACACAAGCCACATGAGATCTTTTTTGGAAAGATTGAGCAGACTTTTCTGCCTGAAGATTTCTGGTTGCTAATGGTGTACAGTGGGACTCAAGTAAGCAAAAATAGCATTGTGGTTAAGATATTGGACTAAACTTGGAAGATACCTTCTGGTTCCTGGCTCTGCTGCAGACATCCTGTGTGTCCTTGGATAAACGCCTCTTGTGAGGCTAATTTCATCTATGTGCTCATGTACATAATAATGAGCTTCATAACCAGTCAATAAATATAATCACTTGAAATAATTTTAAGGTCCATTCTCATATTCAGTGAGGGATTTCATGTTCTCTTGGGAAATGAGCAATTATTTGCAAGGCTAAAGGTATGAGAAGGGTTTGGATCTATCTCAATATCGGTGGCATCTGTGTGCACATTGAAATTTGGCATGTGCAGGCCATTATGATAAAAAAAGAGTCTGCATTATTTGCACTATTTCTCACTTTCTTTCTTGGACTGGGGTTGTTACTAATTATCTGAACTCAGACTGTAGGAAGCAAGGAGAAACACGTATAGATGATGATGATGATATCTTTGAAATATGTACTGGCTCTGTGTCCTTTTTGTTCAAAATACTTGGAAACATCCTGTAAAAATCTGTGTGCAGGCACAACAGTTGTAGTTATTCACACAGACCCAGCTGTAAATCACAGACTCATATTGTGAACACACACAGTCCATGAGGTATATGGTTCACATGTAAAATTCTATGGAAGGGTGGTCCTAGAGCAAATGCAGGTCTGCCAACTCTGCTAATTAGGATGGTATTTCACTGTTTGTAGTACAAAATACTCCTTTGCTGCATCAGAGGGCTTGTTGGTGCTCGGCAGCTTCTGCTACAGGCTTCCAGAAATACTAGGTAAACAACTCACAGCAGGTCTACCTCAGGTGGGCAGCAAGTAAAATAACACATGGACCCTGGGACTAGCCAGCAAACACAAACTCTGTCAAAGTTAGACCCCCATAGCACTCCCAGTTTTGTTTCTTGATCTTTAGTCATCCTTTTCCTTTTCAACAAGAATGATCTCCTCCAAAATATATCTTTACACAGTGGTAAACAAAAAGTAATAGGAATGAGTAAATTATACATTTTGTAAGTATATCTATTGTCTGTACCTACCACCCATGTCTAACACAGATTTTGTAAACATACAGTTACTCACTTTCTGAGGTAGACATGCTTTACTTGGAATATGTCGTTCCAGATTATTTATTTATTTATTAAACTTCATATACCCATAGCTAAGCACATGCCATCATTTCTGTATGGATTATTTACAGGCAAAATGGTGTCTGTGACTGTCAACTCACCCCTCTGCGTTTGAAAACTCAGCCCATCAGGAATACATTTGCCATAAAGCAAAAATTTTCATAATAGGAAAGTGTAGCTGAAGATACTCTTGAGGATAAGCTAGGAACTAGTGTTCATGATTCATCTCTAAAGTAACTATTGTTTCCCTTAAATCTCTGTAGCATTCCTTCCATCAGGTTACTCTTTTCAAATAACTAGAAATGCCAATACCTTAATGAATCAGACTACTACTGAATACACAAAGATTGTTAGAAGTAAAAAAAAAAAATATATAAAAAATTCCTAACATAAAACAGAGGCAGGCAAGAAAACAAAATTAAGGATATAAGCAAAAGATACCTGGTACCTACAAATGAAAAGCACCTGTTTAGATGAGATGCAGTGTAGCTAGGAAACCCGTGACTGCAGCATCTACGAGAGCTGGTAATTCAAATGTGACCATTTCTATACATATAAAAAAAATGTAAGTCCATAACTACTGTGTTAGGTTTTTTGTTTTGTTTTGTTTTCTGGATGGCAGCCTGGTGCATTATAGTTTTTCAAGTGAACTCAAGTTCATTTAAGGGCAAAGGTCTGTTTCTGGAACTACCCCTGTTTGCCTGGTATGCTGGTGAATTAACAGCCTCAGCAATTAGGAACAGAGCCTTACCAAGAAGAACCCTTTTGTAAGGGAAAGGAAAGAATACATGAAATGAAGAACTGGTGCCCTCTTTCCTTGCCTCTCAGGAATGGTCTGAGATATTCGTTAAATGCCTTGGCATGAGGATGTCTCAGTAACAATAAGGCCTGTGGTAAAGCAAGAAGCTTGACACTCCCAAGAACTTTTTAATTTTGGGAAGTAAGTTACGTCTGGGGAGCTGAAGTGGAGAAAATGAGGATGCAATGTTGCATTGCAATATTATAACATTATGAATAACATTCATAATGCCATCGGATGCTTTTCAAAAGAAGACTACTGATACAGAAAAAAAAATATTGGCTCATATTTTATTAAAGCTGAGGATACAGTGACAGCTCAACAGTAAACTGTGTGTAACAATTACTCAATAACAGGTTTTACAGCAAGCTTGGATAGTTTCTTGCTTGTATCCTTTTGGCATTCTATTTTTGTTTGGTTGGTTTTGTTATTTCTGTAGCGTAATGACAAGGGCATTGCTCATGTTCACTGAAATATCTCCAACTACATACAAGCTGTGATCAGTATCACATTTACCACTGTCTCACACTGACTATATTGCTATTTTCTAATTTTTGGGAAAATACATTGAACATATATGCACAGAGTAAATCCACAATGAGCCTTAAATAATCTTGTTCAGGGCAACAGAGAATAATGACTGTGTCTTCAATGAGGGGCATAATTACAACAAGCTGTCAAAGGAAACTTTAAGAAGGTTTGTGGGCAGGGGGAATTAAAAGCTATTTACCTCTATCAAAGCAGAATGAATAAGGGTAATGAGTAATAACCCTGAGAAAATGACAACAAAGGGGAACATTCTCAGCACCATGAGTGGGAAATTAATCAAGTCCCTCTTTTGTTAACAGGTGTTACACAATAAATTCCCTGTGTTCCAGCCTGAAAAAAAGCATCTTTAATATCAGAAAGGAAAAAGTTTGAAGAAGTAAACAAGAAAAATGCAACCTTGTCCTTACAATGCATCATTTACAAATATCTCAACGCACCTTTCAATTCAATACAGCAAAAGAAATCTTACGGCATTTTGATTTAAAACTATGGAGAAAATATAATGTCCTAAAATAACCAGTAGGCAATGGATCCTACTGTGAGATCCATTGAGATAACATCAAATGATTTTCAGGAAGCTTCATGTAACAGCTAACAGAATACTGGTGTGCCTACTGAAGATAACACAAACTTGCACATCTTGATTACATCTACAACACCTTGGTCCCCTAAGCCAGGGAATACTTAGTTCAAGTCAGAGCAGCACAATGCAGTTGTGTAAACAAAAGACTGAAAATCAGGAAATTCTTATTTCTAAAATGGGATCCAACTGTGTCCCTTTTTCCCCATCCACAAAAAAAGTTAATGAAGCAATCTAAGTCACCCACACTCTCCTCCCTCTCAAACAGAAATCGTAGTATATAACTACCAGTCTCAGTGATGTGTTGGATGGATTAAATAAATTCACATCTTTAACATATTTTGAGGAAGAAAAGGGCTTCATGAGCATTAAATATTATAGAAATAGTGAGAAGATCTTTTCAAGGGGGAATTACTACATTTCCTTTCTTTATATATCGATTACTCACTAATGCAGCAAAACAAAGAAAGATTAGATTTGACAGGTCTCAAGGAATGGTTTTCACTGTTACATATGCTCTTGATTTGACACTACAAATAAAAACTTTATTCAGTGGACCCCGATCATGTTCCCAAACCATTCCTGAGGGCTACAATTTTAAGACTTTCTGTGCAAATTACTTATTCTAATGTCTAGTTCAACTTAGTCTTACATATTTATGCTTAAGAAATAGGTATGCACAAAGCATTTTACTGCTACTCCTTGTACTATTATTTGGGGACAAGTAGTTTAGACACAGATTCTGGGGATTGTGGAATATGCCTTGCACCTCTGCACCTTCAGACTTATCTAAAAAAATGCATCTATTTGTTAAAATAAATCTAAAATACCTGAAAAACAAAGGTCGTTCCTAAGCAAAAAACCCAAGAGTATTAAATGTTCTGTGTGAAAGAGCTAATGTGAATGCCCAAGAGATCTGTGTGTTTTAATGAAAAGCTATGAAAAAGGTAGGTAAAGGTGTTATATCACATCATAAAGCTGTGAGCTTAAAGACAGTTCAGGAAACTGAAACACAAGAGGGACACCTTGCCAATATCATTTTGCCTTTTATATCAAATATCAAATTCACAAACTGCAGTAAATTAAGGTTAAAAATAAACCAAAAAAAAAAAAAGCCAACAACATAACAATGCCTTTTGTTCCCTTCTTCCATTCAGGCAACTGCTATGGTTGTGGCAAGCATGTCAGTACCTGAATGTCAGTAGCTGGTACAAATGAGACTGAATAGGAGGGTAGCATTCAGAAAAGACTCTGTAGGAAGAAATGAGCCATGTAGAGAAAACCTGAGAACTCTTTTACAGAACACAAGGCACAAAACTGCTTTTGAATTTTGCTCTTCTTTTAGAAGTTATTTGAAATTAAATAATGTTCTTCTACTAACCATAAATAATTGTTTTAAAAGGAGAACAAGCCTGTATAAGCAATCTCAGTGTCAATGTCGAAAGCGAAGTTTCTAAAAGGCGTGAAGTCCAATATACTTTCAAGCCACTCACCTTCCTCTTCTGTCTGCCTTGTGAAGTCTTCCCCTAAAAGGTTTCATAGCTTTTTTATTATGCAGTTTTGCTTCATGTTGAACTAATATAATTAAAAGTAATGGTACTTACATGTGAGGGTCATGGCCCTTGCATAAGTTAGTGAACCTACGCCAAGTTATTCTTGCTGCATATTTGGCTCTTAACTGAGGTTTCACGTGAACATACCCAAGCATTATATTGCATATTAAGTTGCCATGTTTAGAATAAGACAGGAAACTTGATCCAGTCCCACTAAATTTTGAAGAACCAATATATGTCCTGAAGCACATGAAAAGAAAACTCCTTGGCCCAAACTACATGCTTAGAACTTTCTGTGTGTCATCAGCCATGCTGAGCAGGCAGGCCTATGATTTCTAATCTAATCAACCTCCGAGTGATTGTGAAACCAAAAGCTGTGTCTGAACAATTGGAAAAATAGATACAGAACAAAGGGGAAGACCCATCTCAACAGGGCTTCTCCCTCAAGTGCATAAACTCAGCTTCAGTGGAAAGTATAAATATTTCATTCACTATTTTGTACTATATTTCTCCTGTGACTTGTGCTCCAACTACTTTCTTTTAAAGGTGCATTAATGTTTTCTTTTAACAGCATCCCTTCTAAACTTTTCCACTTGCTTAATGGGCCTGAAGGGATTAAACTCTTAGCAGAAAACTGCATCCGTTGTATATAACATCACAGTATTAGACTATCATAATACAAACTCATTTATTTTCATTTTGTGGAAGTATACTTTCCCTTGAGAATGATGCTACAGGGTGTATTTCCTTCCTGATGCTTCCTTTCATATACTGCATGATACTAAGGAGAAACACTTGTATTTAGATATCCGAAGTCCAAGGCCCACTTTTTGTCTTGCATTTTGAGGTCACATAATACCAGGAAGATAGCTAGGCTGACCAGAAAAGAGCTCTAGAAATCCTGCCTGTCTCAGAGAACAAGCAATAAATGTTCTTTGTGCTTGTCACAGTTCTGGACACTGACCAGATATAACTGACTTAAATTTGCTTTTGGTATAAGTGACTTCCTTGTGCATTAATTAGAGTAAGCTGAGCTTAACATTTCAGTGAGGTCAGCTGTGATCCAACTGCTGGAATGCATACTACAACAGTCAACATCAGCACAGACAATGGTGCCACTCATCTTGTATAGGACAAGGCTTCATCTACAGTACAGTAGTCCTTTGGTTTTGCATTAAATATGATTCCCATCAAGGAGTGCTTATAGTCTCCATCATATACAAAATCAAGACCAGGAAACTAGCCTTGAAATCAAGAAATCTGAGGGACTACAGTTATCAGAACTGGTAACTATACTTGGTTACTTTGGTAACTTAGCTTTGGTAAACTTCCCAAAATATAGTTCACCTGAATGGAAAGATGGTATTTCATCTGTAATCTAACTTCACTTGAAGCCAATTAAGAGAAATTGCATATATTTGGTGCCAGAATCATAAGGGTCTTCCATTTCCTACACATACGAGGGAGGATTTTCAGAAAACATCTGTACATACACTTCAGGGTGTATCTGGGTAGATTTTGGATAACTGCGTTGTCTTTGTCACTGGAATCTAATTTGGCTTATTCGACCTCTTTCACACTTACATTGCAAAGCCTACCTGACTTCCCAACCCATTTCTAATGAGCATAGTAGTGCCAAAAAGTATTGTACAACTGTTTGGAGATCAAAGAAAGTCTTCCAGTGTTTCCTTTGAAAGAGCACAGGCAAAGTGCAAAGCATTTCCTAGGTAAACAGAGGTAAACTCTGTTGGAGCTATACCTTGCTGCGGGCAACAGTAGGAGCAACACTCAAACTTGGGTGTAGTTTTGTCTCTTCTCAGTGAGAGGTTAAAGCAGCCAGACTTTCTCTCATTGATGCAATAAGAAGGATACAAAATAGTATTTCAGAGAGAATTACAAGGAAGCAATCACTTGTATTTGTTACACAGCACCTTTGTATAGCATCAGGTAACATTACACATGTGGGTTGGCAGCCTTTAGGACAGAAATATGGGAAGTTAGTAACAATATTGTACCTTGCTGCTTTTAGTGTGAAAATTGTCATACTGGGGCGGGGGTGGAATGACAACCACCTCAGGCATTTAGCTGGATTTGAAATGCATCCATTCGCTACCTGACACAGTTAATAAACTTGACACTTCCTGCTAGGACTTGTTAGGAAAAAAAAAAAAAGTATTAATACTTCAGACAAAACTGAACACTTCCAAACATGCCAGGTTTTCATACTTTATCTTGGCTTTGTTAGCATACTGTGAAGAACTTATACTTTGTGATATAATTCCACAAAGAAACTGTGTGGAAGGATTCTAGTTTTACAGAGAAATTGCAGAGGCTGCATGTTGAAAGATAAAAAACATAAGACAGATACTTTCCTATTATGACAAGAGTGTCCTTCCTACTAGGAAAGGGCAGTCATGGGCAAAAGTTTCCAGGGAAATTTTTGAAGAAGCAGTTTGTTGAACTGAGTGGAGAAGGATGTTTAAGTCTCCTAGCTAACATGATAGTGATGAGGAAGAATACACAGTCGATGCTTAATGGTTCAAATGGAGATCTGCAGTGGTTTTGACTGAGATTTAGTCTATGATGATCTGAAACCCCAAAGTGTTAGAGAGTGAAATGTACGAAATTTTCCTGACTGTTTCTTCGTGCGCGTCTTTTTGCAGGATCAGTCACACTTCCAGGTCTAAGTGAAGTCAACAGTCTTACCTTAAGAGAAAATTAAGGTGTCTGGCAGATATGCAAAAGTAGACAAAAGCAGAGGATAGAGGGGTGGGGGGAAGCAGCCTTCACTCACTCAGAAAGTAGATGATACAGCCTGCAGTATGTTTGCAATGCCACAGACTTCCTAGGGTATGTAAGTGTGTTAATAGTTAGGATGTGTGTAAAAGTGTAACAAGCTTCACCTTTTGAGAACTCATATTATCCAAAAGGGAGTTTAATGAACATTTGCACAAAACAGGACTATGGTTGCAAAATGACAGGTAGAGGAAAATAACACCAGCTCGGAATCACTGTAGGCTTAGCCACTGAATGATGCTGAGAAGGGCACAGTCCCTGTTGACTGAAACTAGAGATGAATTCAAGACACGCAAATTCCAGCTCAGTTTCAGACTTGCCATTATTTTTGCAACGCTGCACATATCAGCAATCTTCTGTGACTGAACTGTCCTTACTGCCCTTCTTTATTTCCCAGTGCAAGCAGTGGAATAGTCTGCTCTGCCTAATGCACATAATTACTAAGGAAGAAACCTGTGCTTCTTACCCCTTTCCATGACTTTTCCGTTTACTGTAAAGCTTTCCCATTAGCAAAAAAAAGCCACAAATGCATTTGACTTCCATCTTGCAGCAATGTATGGTTGCATAATCTTTCCGTCTGTTCAGCTTTCCCAGTTGTCTTTCATCTTCCCTGCATAGCATCTGTTTTTCAAAGACAGCAGATTCTCTACTGTTGTCTTGGGACAACATTGGGACATCTTCCCTGAGGAAGACATTTTCTTGCTGTTTTGCCTTGTGTAAATTAGCAGCGACATCTTCTGAGATTCTTGCTAAACCTTCAGGGCTGGTTTTCCTTTGTGAGGTGTCTGACTAAGGTGTCAGCTCTGTTTTCACACTGGACAGACAACACATTTTTTTGCTGGTGTTTTCATTATGCTGAACTATATAAAAGGCAAGGGACAGTGTGAAAAGCAGAGTATAACAGTACTGTATTATTAATGTCAGCATCTGAAATATTTTCATGTTCCTTTACCTCAGGATATGGATAGGATACAGATAGGATACCTGAGTCAGGGTGGCAGCTGCTCTTAGATGACTGTTTTCCATACAAGCAATACAAGTCCAGCAAAAATACACAGCCCTATTGCGCAACTTTGTGGTCTGTTTTACTTTACCCTCAGCTGACAGTCCTCTTTTATTTTTTGACATCATAGTATACATAATGTAGAAGCTCCTGAGACCAAGAACCTTACTAGGACATAGAAAATGACCTTTTTTTTTTTTGTTGTTCTTCGTTCTTCCTCTGTTATGAGGAAATGTTCAATTAGAAATCCTCAAAAGAGACCAAATCTTTAATGTTTGGTATGTTGGCATTTTTAGAAAATCAACTGATTTTGAATTGCCTCTTGTTAATAACTGAGGATCAAATTAGCGTATCAGTTTTGAAAATATGGATGCATCTATCTACCTACCTGTAAAACTCATTTTACATCCATAGTCCTATACACACTTTAAATAAACTGAGATGGGTCCAAGACTGTATTGATCTTCAGACATTGGCTGTGTTTATTAATCTTCATTTCTTTTTTCAGAGTGTATTTCACTCATTGACAAGGTAATTCGACCACTGGCTAGCTATAATGCTACAAGCGGAACTCTGTGCACAGAAAGCTCCTTACTGATTGCATTTTAAGTTATTTTTCCCCAAGTTGTCTTCATCAAAAAGTATTGGCAATTGTGCAGCAATGGAGGATTACGTGAATTATGTAGAAAAGAAATATATTAAATTACCAGGTGATTGTGGTGGCTGGCCAGAAAGCACCTGAATCGGGTAAAAAGTTTGAATATGTCTGTAACATGAGAATATCGCCAGTTGTATGTACTCTGTTCTAGTCAAATCTGCAATAAATACCACCATGAAGGCTGAGTTTCAACTTACCAAATTGATCAAAACTGAAGTTGTGCATGTTAACTGAAGAGTAAGAATAGAAAAATCAAAAAGCACCATCAAGCAGTGTTATCTGGAATCAGAGAGTCACGGAATGGTAGGAGTTAGAAGGGACCTCTGGAGATCAAGTATAACCCCCCTGCCAGAACAGGACCACCCAGGGCAGGCCACACAGGAACATATCCAGGTAGGTTTTGAAAGTGTCTATAGAAGGAAACTCCACAACCTCTCTGGGCAGCCTGTTCCAGTGCTCCATCACCCTCACAGGAATGAAGTTTTTCCTCATGATGAGGTGGAATTTCCTGTGTTCCAGTTTGTGACCATTGACCTGTTACAGGGCACTGCTGAAAAGGGACTGTCCCCTTCTACTTGACACCCACCCTTTAGCTATTTCTAAACATTGATAAGATCCCCTCTCGGTCTTCTCTTCTCCAGACTAAACACCCACATGTCTCTCAGCCTTTCTTCATAATAAATATGTTCCAGTCCCTTATAATCATCCACATAGCCCTCTGTTGGACTCTAGTATTTCTGTGTCCCTCTTGAACTGGGGAGACGAGAACTGGACACAATACTCTAGATGTGGTCCCTTGATCCGCTGGACATGCTTTTCTTTATTCACCCCAGGATACCATTGGCCTTCTTGACCACAAGGGCACATTGCTGTCCCATGGATAACTTACTGTCCATCAGGACTCCAAGGTCCTTCTCCATGGATCTGCTTTCCAGCAGGTCAGTCCCTAACCTGTACTGGTTCATGGGGTTATTCCTCCCTAGGTGTAGGACTCTACACTTATCCTTGTTGAACTTTATTAGGTTTGTCTTTGCCTAGTAATCCAGTCTGTTCAGATCTTGCTGAATGGCAGCACAGCCTTTCGGTGTGTCAGCCACTCCTCCCAGTTTTGCATCAGCAGCAAGCTTGCTGAGGGTACACTCTGTCCTTTCATAAGGCCATTGGTGAATATATTGAATAAGACTGGACCCAGTACTGACCCCCGATACATCTTTCAGGTGAGGAAATAACAATTATGCCTGTGTGCCTTTCTGCAGGACAACAACTGCAGGTTTTGTGTAACACAGGCAAAGGTAAGACCCTGAAAGTTAGATTTGGTTCCTTATCCTTTAAGTTGACATATAACAACAGCTGTCCCAAGGATTGCTAAAAGGAAGCAAAGGCTAAAAACTCTACAAGGCTTACAAGAAGATAGAAGCTAAATTTGAAAAGACTGAATCAGTATTGGGTCAGTCAGACCAGCATCCCTCTCACTGCAGGCACAGTGCTAGCCAAATTTCGTTCCAAAAGTCAGGAGTCTTCAGGCAGTGATGTTTGCCATGCTTCAATAGGAACATAATTTCAGTATATTGCTAGGGTCAAATTCTAAACTCAGACCTATTGATATAGAGCTACTCCATCAAAAGCACAAGAGCTGCTTCAGATTATTACATAAAATTACTATTTTTACCTGAGTGTAAGGAGACTGTGTTTTTTTATTTATTTTTATGTGTACACATCTGGTTTAAGAGGGCAAGTACGACCTTAAGTTCAAGGAGACTTCAACATGCTTATATTCTGTAAAAGAGAAATGGTCAACCTACATCCTCCTCCACTCTCCCATCAGATACCTGCCTGATATCTAAACTCAATGATCCTTGCTGTTCAAACCTCTCCCTCCCAATCCACTTTCAAGTGCTGAGTGAAGTAACAGGATCTGGAGACTGAACTGAAATCCTGCAAGTCTACCTCAAGAAAGGACGAGTTGTATGCTGAGCAACCAGATCTTGCTGAATTCCTGCTGACTGCCCTGCACAGCAGCAAGAAAGTGCAAACCAGCTGATTGACAGTGACTGGGTCCTGCCTCAGGCATAGATAAGACATGGCTGAAATGTAAGGCCAGATATATTGTAGAAAAAAATCCTTGAAAAAAGGACTCAACGCTCAGATTAATGTGGCAGAATTGAGAGCTCGTGTGTCCTTTTGATTTGGATTAAAAAAATTTAGCTTCCATTATGGGGAAGCTCCATGAGGTAAATCCCTATCTCTTCATTCTACGGTCTAAATCAATAAATTCACAGAAATTTGATCAACTTCAGAAGTTAGAGATTGCATTGGACGCAATGAACAGAAAGTTTCCATCCTTCCTCCTAGTTAGCTACTGAAGTAACCAATTTTTCTCATAGGGACTCATTTTACATTCCTCAACTACTCCTGTTGCCTTTGACTCTAAGAAATTTAATAAATAATAGGTTCCTTAGAAATGGTCATTTAAACTGACCACCAAGAGTAATGCACTTTTCATCTTTCCTCAAGAGAAAGAAGGTAATCAATTTTATTTTAGCACAAATTTCACCCAAGCTCTATTTCTGCAAAGTCAACATTCTTACTACTCTCCAAACAAGTTCTTTTAAAAATACTATGTGTGTGCCATACCTAAGGCTCTTACCAGAGCTCTGAAGTGATGTAATAGCAGAGAGCCACTAGCCCTCAGAAATAACTTGCAAACTTAAGTAGCTGTAGAAATTCTTTACTTCTTTTAACTGATTATATAGCTAAAATATACAAACCAAATTTTTATTATTGCTAAAGAGTCATAAGAGTGTAAATTCAGTCTGGGTCTCACAGAAAAAAAATTAAATAGCCTATAAATGGTATCTCAAAATAAAATGCAGTAGCTACACTCTGTGCTAAAAATAAATAATCATGATATTATTCTAGTGAAATACTTTTGTAAATCTTCTGAAGTCTGATCCAAGGCCCTGGGATTCACCCCCCAGCCAGTGAAGCTGGTTGGAGAGAGAGTAGATATAGCTCATGACTACATACTTACCACAAGAAATCCTAAGTTTTGCTTGTGGAAAAGGACAAAATAGTCATCTCTGCTATGTGATAACATATCCTCTTCTGATTTTAATGGTAGTCAGACCATTGCAAGGTATCCAAAATATTTAATTTCCAATTCAGGTAACAGTTTTAAAGCCACCAAAATATTATTTCTTCCCCAAAAACCATAAATGAACCATGGAACACATTGTTAGAAGAGAGTTAACAGACCAAAAGTGTAGAAAGATTGAAAAGTTACAAAATACTACAATTCACACGTAAGTAAGCAAGCCATACACTGCCAATGGCTGAAAACTGTATTAGTGGAAAGATTACTACACAGGTCCTATTAACAGCCAGTTCTCTGACCTCTGGGCTGGCCTGAGCCTGCCTATGTGCTCCTGCTATCCACGTGCGTGGTCAAGAACTTTTCTCCATCACTTCCAAAGCACCTGTGTTGGGACAGTGTGGTTGAATTGACCTTACTCTCTCCTGAAGCCCCAGGATGTCTGGGTATATGCATTTCAAATTGAGATCTAACCGACAGAACAGTGAACAGTAAAGACTTTGGAATTGATGGAAATACCAAAATTGTCAGTGACCTGCTAGGAAGGAAAGATTATTATCTGCCAAGGACCAAAATTCCGATTCTATACACTTTTAGCATTATTTATCTTTTGGAATTATTTATTTTATAGCAAGCGTTAATTGTGCATTTATTTAATTATTTACCCTGAAATTTAAATTAACATAATAATTCTTTTCCATTGCATACCTACCAGCATGGGCAGTTTTCTACCTCACTGAATATTATATTACTCCAAAAAGAAGGGAAGAAGATGACAGATGTGCTGGGAATTGTTCATTAAATGTGACTGTGCTCCATACATATTCATCGTTTTCATACTTTGACAATGCAGTCCAGGGGTTCTGATGGCATAATTAAAATTTAACATAACTTTTTGTCCTAAAAACAAAGACTTTTCTATATTTAAATTTTATTCAGAAAAATATAATGGGAATAAGCATTAAAAAACAAAAGAAAACAACAAACCAAACAAACCCAAACAAAACAAAAAAACAAACAAAAAACAAACCACACAAAAAAATCCACACACGCAGAAAAACCCCGAAACCCCAAGCCAAAAAAAACCAGACCAAACCAAAACCACCACCACCAAATCCATCCAAATCCCACCACTACTAAATTCTACAACTTGCTTCTAAAAAGCCTCTCCTCAAATTTCAGGCTCTTTGTCACACTTGTTTGTGGGTGTACGTACACACAGGAGTTCTTGATGACTGATGAAATACTTCATTCAGAAAAGATGGAAATATTTTCAGTTCAAATGCTTATTCAGATAAGGGTATTGAATCAGTTGGCAGCAGCTTAAGTAAAACCTCAGAAGTCACCCAAGTCCTTCTACCATCTTAGCTATTCAAGTCCTAACTCTTCAGCCCATAGGTAGCTAGACTTCAGTTTCAGTACAGCTAATGGGCTATTACAGCCCTTACTGCTTGGGGCAGTGCCTCTTCTGCTTCAAATACTACAGGAAAGAGAGGCATCTCAAGACAGGCAAGCGAATCATTTCATTTCCGCCAGAAACAACGGCAATCTATCTTTCTAAAGAGCCCCTCACTTTCACATGCAACAATTACGTATTCTTTCATACTTTGTACCCGTAAGTCAGCTCCTATTTGCAATTTTTCTCTTGGTCACCACTAACCATGTATTAATGTAAAAATGTCAAAACCACCTTTCCCTCAGGCTGCCTATGGGAGGAGTTCTCCCTAGAAATCTTTAGGACCAGTTGTTCTTCACCTCTTCCCTTAGAATTTCTGTAATGCCTCCAAAAATGTTGGTAGCTAAAAAATGCCAGCACTTCTGGCTCAGAAAGCAGCTCAGCTGTGAGCTCTTGGAGAGCAGTAGTGTCTGGCACTGTGAGTTTGCCCTGCTCCCATACCAGGTCTTGGTCATCTGTTTTGTCACTGGTGGAAAGAGGTAACTGATTAGACAGACCTTTGTTTTGCTCATCTTAAATTCCCACGCCACCAGTTGTTTGTAATCTCAGCCAATACCATGGTGTGGCTCCTTTGTGCTACTCTGTCGTTTTGTATCTGCTTGCTGTCTCTTGTGCCAGCCCATACCTTGTTTGTGGCAAGTTTGGCCTTTTTTGCCCTTTTCCAGTTCAGAGGCAACCTGGCTGGGGCTTGCAGTATGAATGGGGACCCTTGGTTCAGAATTTATGATAACAAAACACAACAGCAATGACAGGGTAATTTCTCCCCAGATAATCAGGCTTTGACGTCATCTTTTGAGATGCAGTCTCAATCTTCTTTGAAACCCTCAAACCTTTCAAGAGAACTGGGAAGTCCAAGAATGGGGAATAGCAAGTGAAGTCACCTCATTGGCATATGAGTTATTCCTGCCACTTTGCTGGCAGAAACTCCCAGTACTGTCCAGGCAACCTGAATCAGATGCACACACCTTTACCTCTGTCCTTTTAAGAACATGGTGGAAAAATGCCTCAAAATAGAAAGAAGTCTGAAGCGTAAACTGCAGATCCATACTACTTGTGTGAAAATGAACACTAGAAAACATGTGAATGCACTTATTTGGGGAGTTATATTAAAGAACAATATTTAAGAAACTGGTTAAAATTGCTACTCTGTCACGATACTACTAGCAAACACCAGGCAAAACTAAGGTTATTGAGATGAACTATCCTTCGCCAAATAAATATTCTTAATTTTTTCAAAGTGTCCTCTGTCTAATAGATATTCAGACAGACAACTTGCTTTTCTAGGGTAACAAACTATTGTCAGAAACATTTAGAAATGCCCTAAACTTCCTGTGGCATCAGATCAGGACTCATCAGATTCTCAGGGCTATTGCCTTCATATGCTTGCTTAGATTTGCAGTTACAGATGTGCTGGTGGCTGGCTTATGTAGCTCTCTCAGCTTGCTATTTATCTACAGCAAATAGAGATAAAATGGAAAGTGCTTCTCCTTCCGTACCCTAAAATTAATCCTGATAGATGACTATGGCTTATTATAAATAGTTTAAAAACAAAATGAAACCAAAAAAACCATAACCTTTCCAAGTACAGCACCTCCTGCTTACATGACTGATGGCAGGATGTCCATATATGCATGGAAAGGTGGCTCTTCAGTTGGCATGAACTGTCATATTAATGGAAAGTGGAAATTTGCCATTTAAATCTGTAACTGATTTCTACATCATCTGAAACATTACAAATTACATTTCACATTATAAAGAAAAAAAAATCACTTGGGAAATTAATTTTACTTCTCACCTTCTGTATGTTAAAAGCAGAATGTAAAAATCTGAAATGAAAACCAGGAATAATTGATAGACTGTTTCCCCAGTGAAGGGTTATTATTGAAGCATATAGAACCGGACAGGTATTCTAAATTTATCCTATAAAAAGAAAGCAAAAAACTTTTTGTGTTTGTTTTATTCAAGTAGCAAACAAAAATCTTTCTACCCTACAGATGACAGACTTGAAAAGCCACTCTAAAATATTCTGTTAAGATCTCACTTATCATCAGTGCTGAATTCAAATTACTTTCAAACACTCTGAACTATTACTTTGCAACATATTACTTACCCAAGATTATTTTAATTTTCATCCAGTGCTACTAAAAATTCAGCTCTCCTCCTTTGCGGCTTCATTGCATACATAATGAACTTCATGATTTCTTACAGGCACAATGTATTGCTTTTGGTTTGACTTTCAGGTATTTTTTCCCCGAGTCATTTTTCAGTAAATGAAGAAAGCCCAAATACAACAACTTCCCTTATGAGATTTGTCATCTTATTTTATTACAAGACAGGGTGCTTGGGTTTTTAAGATTAATGTATTGAATAGGTCTTTGCAGAGCATATCCTTCAGAATCATTCACCCTCATGTCACCTCTAATATGTTCAACACACTCTTTTGGAATTAAAAAAAAACCCAGCCAAACAAAACCAAACCTCTATGCAGCTTCTCTAAATCACAGATCCAATTTATGGAGGCTTCTGAAAGTCTATTGAAACAATACTTTACTTGACCAGGTCAGACTTCATTTGACTTTGTACTTCAACTTTCAAAGTGAGAGACATCAAACATGCTGGGAGAAAATATCCCAAATGCTGCAGGGCAATCCATGTGGACAGTCCACCTCCATCCCTACCTCAAGCAATTGTCTCTATGCACAGAGGTTTAATGCTGTCTCAGAATGGATACTGGTTTCAAAATAGGATGGCTAATGGCAATTATTACCGCATCACTCTGTTGTGCAGGAAAATGCTACAGAAAAATATGGCTGAGTAATACCTCCCGGCACACTTAGCAAGGTGGTAGGTAATAAGAAACATGAGTTCCAATCACAGTAATGCTCCTCATCTAATTTCACTGTACATCAACTCTCTAATCTATAAAGGAAATGTTCCCTCCTTGAAATACTGAGAATAACTGCCAGTACGTGTAGGATGCTACAGAATCCTTTCATTATTTAATATGAAAAGCATCATGAACCAAAGTGTGGGGGAACCTCACAATTCCTGGCTCTAGAGCTGGGGCCTCTTTCAACAGCCTGCATTGCATAAAGGTCAAAAGCGATTTGCAAAGAAACACAGTGGTGAAAATGCATCTCCCACAACTACCAAAATAATTTCTAAAAATTAACAGAAATAAATTTTAAAAGTATTAAAATAAGCAAAAGAAAACAGCAAAGATATTTCCATGAGACAGAGATGTGTGCTGAAGAGAGGAATTGAGGGATGAATTCCAGCCTTGTAGAGCTCTGCAAGTGGGTGGTTGTGTTAAATATACTTTATTCAAGCATTTTTAAGCATTCTGAACACTTCTAACAAAATAGTTGGAAATAAGAACTATCCACAATTGACAGAACAAATGTAAGCAACAACAACCATGCAAACAATTATGTAAAACGTGTCTAGGGAATTTCCCTCCATCAACTCAGAAAAAACACTGAAGAAAACCATATGGGGATGGAATATAACATGAAAACATTTTAACTGTTGCATCAATAAGAAGACCGTGAGGATTTTCTATGGGAGCATTCTCATCCATGTCATTCCCTAGAGACTATGCATTTGTCTCCTTTACCGCTTGCACAAATACTGTCATTTTTATATTCATATTATTTAAGAGCAGGTACAGAAATGAAAGGTGAATTTCCTAATGACATTCAGAAATATTCCAAACATTACTACTTATGCATTCTGGAAGTGATGCAGCAGAGTATTATCAAGGCAGATTGTTAAAATGAATAGTGTTACTACCTCTCTCATCACCCATGCTAGAAAGTTAGTTTATTATCATGCAGTACTCCAGAAAAATTATTGCTATGTTACAATTTTCTTTATAGTTCTCATTTAATAAAATACTACTAAGATAAAGAACTTTTTCCTCCAAACTTTAAGGTTTATATTGACCTACAATGAAAGCAAATCTGTAGGATTTCATTTGACAAAATCTGGATTTTTTTTAAGGATGCATCAAGATATCCAGTGGTGTTAATGTCTACACTAATTAATCTCAGGAAGGCTTATTATTTTTTTTCTCCTTGAGTCCATTTGCTGTTACTACTGCACAGCACTCTCCCTTCCCCTTGATGCATAAAATCCAATGGAAAGCAAAGTGACTAGCCAAAAAATGACTTAATTTTGGGGTGTACACTGCCATTTACAGGTGCTGGGTTTTGAATTTTTCATGGTTTGCTGAGCACTTCATTCGAGTTGGCAGATCTGGTGGGTCATATGGTGACAATTCTCATTTTCTGCAGCATCTGAAAGGTCCACTCATTGCATCACTGACAGCTAAAATTAGCTATTTGGCAAAGCAGTCCTAGGAAATAAGGGCTTGATTAAGTTGGCTAATTATAGCTGCCTAGTGCCATTCGAGATGCCCTAGAGTACCCCCGGCAACCACAGAGGCCTGGCAGGTACCATATAAAACCTGCAGGAGACCTGTGGTCCTCTAGAGCAGGAGCTGTAGGCAAGGAAGGATAACCCCTATGACATTTCAAGTGGCACAGGGAACTTCTGTTTAGACACATTTAGGAACTGAACGCTCTGTGTTTGCCACTGGGATATTGAAGAAATCAATTCTCCTGTCTTAACTTGTTCTTGCATTGTCTCTCTTTGCAGGCAGGTGCATGAACTCGCAGTGCTGCTCTGTGCCTGCTCTCCAGCAAACAGTGCAGGTAATATGAAATATGAAAATAGGCCAGAACAAGCTTTAATTTTGGAGGGGTGAGAGGAGTGGTGGAGAATTACTTCCAGAGAATGGAAAGGAGGGCTTGTATACTTTCTCCATATTAATCTCATCACCGTTCACTCAGAGAAAAAGGAGATCTGCTTAAGGAATAGTGCTTGTTAGTTCCTATTGTATTGTGGGTTTTCCTCAAAGACATCCAAAGCAGAATCCAGTCTTGCTTAATTTGTGAAACTTGACATGATTACAGACTGGTTTGGTAAGGTTTGTGTTTAGACAGTCTTGATGGCATCTCTGAAGACTGCAATTCTTCATCCACCTCTCTTTCCTGACAAGATTGTATAAAAGTGGAATAAAAAAATGCTTTATTTTTCTTTTCCACATTAAGCAGAAAATGGCTTTCTTGAGAGGATGCATTTGCACTGGACTCAAGAAAACAGACCCCTGCAGAGCATGAAATGACACTGGGGAATATATTTTCCTTGACATACTCGGCATTTTTCATCTGTCTGAGGCAGCTCTCCACCATTCCCTCGCTTTTTATTTAACAAAGTTATGTAGTACCTTATTTCAGCACTCATTTTTACATGCTACTTAAAAAAGAAAATGAGCATCAACAGTGCAGAGGAAGAAATAATGCTTATCATAATAAAAACAATATGGTCTCAAAGAACCAGGCACTATTTGGAAAAATGGTATAAAAAAATACAATGCTCATATAGTTTCCTGATGCCCAAAATTCCACATTTACTCATAAAGGTGTAAAAATACTTCCTATAAACTTGCTGAAATTACATGAAATCTAATAGTTTGGTGCCTAAGGCAGGGCTAATATACTTTCCCTGCTTCAGCCCAGCAATTCTACTGCCTAAATAAGCAATACTCAGCAACTACCACAGCTAAAGAGTCTCCTGAATATCAGATCCCCTTCTTCAACAAAATAACTCTCACCGAGGCCAATGTTTATTTTGACTGGCATACATTTATGTTAAGATCAGTGATTTTTTTTTTTCAAATCTAAATCGATGTACAAGTGAATGGTCTTATATTTTTACAATAGGGAAACTGCTTCCAAACCCCTCCACTTTCTGCATTAGCTTGATCTGTTCAGCTGCGCGACAGATTAGTTAAGATGATTATTAGTGATATGACTGAAGTTATTCTGCCCACCATCATTATTAATAGTGCATTCAGAGCAAGAGCGAGAAATAGCATGCTAAAAGAGTGGCTAAAATGGAACAAATATTTAAAACTGGTATGTAGTTAATGAACAAGGATATTCACTGACGTACTTCTCAGTCAGAAACTGAGATAAAAAGCTCGCTGTTCAGCAGATACCATTGAAGATATCTCAGGACCCAGTACAGACTGGTGGTGGCATGAGAGTCATGGCAATAATCACTGGCAGGTGACGACCTTCATGGGGTGAACTGTCACTAGATGGCACAGCCTTATGAGCCTAAATCCCACCTCGTTCTTCCTTCCATAGAGAAGGCTGTGTACCCTAAATTCAGAATGGAGGAGCCCACAGGAAGCACAGTGATTAAGGCATAGACTAAGTGTATACATCCAGAAGTGTTTTGTTATTTTGCTATCATTTTAGTAACTAAAAGGTTATGTACCCTAATTTGAACAATTTCGGTTTTGGGGGGTTTTTTAACTGTTAGTCAAGTTTTTATAAAAAACAGGATCCAAGAAAAAATGTCTTCAGCTTGACTGAAAAGCGCATAACAAATTTTTACCATCTTAAACTTTAAGGAAACTTCATATTTGGTTCAGTGTTAGAAAACTAAAATGTAAAAATATAAACATATTCATACTCTATTTAATAAATATCCAACAGTTAGCAGTCAAAATGGTTTGAAGTAATTTCATATACAAAGGATAAGGTTGAAGATTTTTAAAACACAGGTTAGCCTATTAGGCAAGATTTTGAAAAGATTTCAATGAATTACTTTTGGATTAAAAAGATCATGGATTCTTTTATTTATGCCTTATGTTTCAGCTTTGGTCTTAAATCTGTCATAATGCTAAAGAGAAGAAAAATATTTTAAAATAGATAGAGATGAGCCAGAAAAAAATGAATACGTTTAAGAACTGCTCTCCATTTCCTATGCTGGAAAAGAAATGAACTCTTCCTATTAAAACCCTGTGGCACCCTGATGCGACTATCACTTCAGTAGTATCTGCCAATGTTAGGTAGAGCTTCTCGAAGGCTGAGATCTTTTGACTTCTAAAGAGTAACAAATAACCTGACCCAACATTTTTCTGAATCACTGTGCCAGGCTGTACAATGAGACAGATTTTGCAAGGGATTTTGTATGTATGACACTAGAGAAATGATGTGGTATCTGAATTACTAATATACATCTGGTGAAAAAGTTCTCTCATTTGCTGTGTGCATTGTTTAAAAGTAAACACACAAAGAATTTGACAATTTTAATCTTCTGTTTATCTGAGTAACAGGACACCTATTCCTTATACTTAGAAAGAGATTTCCTGTCAACATTCATGAATTTCTCTCTTGACCCTGAGCAGTGAGAGGAGCAGCCTGAGATATATTGCAAAGCCAAATGTTTAAAGTTTATATCAATATACACATGGGACAAAGGTAATTTACTCAGTGAAGGAAAAACCCCCTGCTACATTTAATCATGCTCAAGTACATGGGAAAGTGCCCTTATGGCTGTTGTTTCTCCCCGCCTTTTTAACCCAACTATTGAGAAGCCCTTTTCTTCTCATGAAACACCTTAAACCCAAAGCCTAATTAAAGTAGTAAAACAGCACTAAACCTGGTGAGCAGACTTATCTCCAGCCACTTCAGTTTACAATTAGATTTTGGGTAAGGGTAGAGGAAATCAGTGTTATGTTCACCCCTTAATGAGAACATAAACACTTCCACATTAAAAGTTATTTTCTTAAAAATACTGCAGGTAGGTGGGGAATTCTCTTCACTTGTGAAAGAACAAAACATAGGAAAGAAATATAGTGGGAAAAGAAAAGAAAACAAACCCCCCTCTTTTCCTCATGTGAAAAAGCTATTTTTCTTTCTCCCATGATCTCAAGAAAAGCCAGAAGGGGACAGAACAAAACAGCATATATATGTGATTAAAGCAATGTGGTCACAGGGCAAAACTTAGACAGCCAATTTGCCTCTTTTAAGAACCACAGGAACCAGGCTTGTTTCACCATATAAAATACAATAGATAATAAAGACTTAAGTACATGACAAGTCCACAGCGGAATCGAATACACCCTTTGGCTACTTTTGCTTGTCAGACAATCAATGACACAAACAGGGATGCCTTAGTTGAGGCCAACGGGACTTCATCACCTCTGGTCATCTGAGAGCTTGGCTGATTGTATCATCTACACAGAAAGAACAAGTGCATACTTGCTAGAAAAGCAGGAGTGAAATACCTGTGGGAGACATTCTGTGCAGCAATACAGACCATCACCTCTTTAGTCATCATTGTGGTAAGCATTTTTTTGAAGAAAACTTCCTCTCCTTATGAAATTCAAGCATTGTGTAAAGCAAGAAAAACACTTTTCCTTCCAGGTATGTAATTTGCACAGGATGACTCTCAAGTTTCTCCTCCCATTCCCTGTTTGGACCAGCAAGTCATCCCTTTGTGATTGCTAGCCTTATTGAATTATATCTAATTCATTTTAGTTTAAATCAGAACGAAGTATTTTCACTTGGGGTGTAGGAAATTAGGTGGTTTTATTCCTCCAGATATATGATTTTTAAAAGTGTATAAGGTCAGTTTTAAAAGTATTCCTTGAGTGGAATGGTGTCTCGGTTCAGAGTCTGTTTTTCTGTTGGTTTTGTTGGTTGGTTTTTTGTTTGCCCTTGCAGGGGGGGGGGAGGACGGACACGGTCAGTAGGGTGCTGGGTTTTTTAGGGCTAATTCAAATATGGTGAAAGCAAAATTCCCAAGAATGTTACAGGTAACAATCTCTTAACTTTTGCTGAAAGACATTATATTTGAGGGAGTTTTATCTCCCTTCTCTATATTTGACATGTTGTTTATAGACAGTAGAACTATTACCTCAAAAACATAATTTAATCAGCATATTTCTTTCTGTGTGGGTTTATCATTCCTTTTTCAGAGAAAAAAATCTTTCCTCCCCCCCTCTATTTTTCTTCAACAAGGAAAAATGTTTTCCATCATGCGAGTTACCCTACCCAGAGAGAACACTGCTAATGCAAATACCATTAATAATGTTAGCAAGACTAGAAAAAAGGGTTTGTTCACACAGAACATCTCAGAATAAAATAAAATTATATGTAGTCCTTCAAATCAATTAATTTCTTTTAGTCAGTTAACAAGATTTCAATGCTGGTTGCCCTTTAAAAAGCAGTTACTCATGAAGCCACACAACTTAGCCTTCACAAAAGCACTAACAAGCTTGTCTTTCTTGTATTAATGTTATGTGATTTAATTTTTTTTTCTACTTCACTAACATTTCAAGAGAAACAAAGCGATTGTCATGTGGTACACTCAGTCCGCACAGCTGTTTATTCCCAGACGCTGAGCAGTTTTTAGATCTACACTGCAGTCTGCATTTCTCTGAAGGGAATTCTACATCTTACCATAAGCAGATACAATTTCTATATTCAGTTTGCATTTTCTTTGATACTTGGCTCTAAGAACAACAACTTCAGTGCTTTGTCCTCTTTTCTATTGCCCTTTTTACCTTGAATTAAATCCTCTGGTTCAAGAAAAGAGAACAAAAAAGCCATGGCAGAGAATCACAAAATTACTCCATTTTGCATTTCAGAAAAATCAAAATGACCAAACATCTGCTCCAGACACCCTCTACTGGAAAGCATCAAGTTTGTCTCTCTGTTCCTGAATGAACTGATCATGCATAAGAGTGAGGAGAAAAAAAACAACCCAACAAACAGTGTGAACATTTAACTGCCTGAAAAGACTGGCACCTATTCTATAAATCATTGTCTTGCATTTAGGTAGAGGAAAAGATATGACAATTAAATTATTTATTTCAATAAATGAGGGTAAAGTGCATCTGACTTCTTTGACTACGAAGCAGCAAAAAGGACTCTCTTTAAAATTATGTGGCAACCTGCTGTTAGGATTAGACCAGACCTGATAGGTTTCTCCCAGAAAGGTGCAAGTATCATAAACTTATCAGCAGCACGTGAAAATAGAGACCGCAATGAAAAGACTTAGCCACAATACACACAAACAGTAATCTGATTTATTTTCCCCACAAGAGAGACAAAAGGTCTTGAAACTTGAACTAAATATCTTTAAATTAAATCTGTTCACTTTGTGTAATTCTCATGTTTCAAAATTCAACAAGTGTGGTGGGCCACAGCAGCTCTGTACTTGTAAGTAACCACAGCTAGAACTTCTGTTAGTTTACCCAGTGCAAATTTTGTTCTGTAAACAGATCTCTTCCATCATTAATCTATTAGCTACTGAGTATATTCACTCTGGTATGTGGTCAAAAGTATCTTAATTCAGTGGTGGGCAGGTTTGCTCTTTAAGGAAAGGGAGAGAACTTCCTCTCTACAGAAACAAATCTTTGCTACATTTTTGAAGTCTTGTCCTCAATTATCATAAAAAACCCCAAACAACAACAACAACAACAAAAGACAACAACAACAAAAAAAGCCCACATCTAAATAATGATGGTTCTGCTACCGCTGCTTTAAAATCTACATCCCAATGAACAAGTTGGAGAACCTACACACATCCTTTTCCTCGTGTAGAAATGTCAAGGCATTTTATCCTTTAAACACTGAAAAGACAACCCTATCAAGTTTTATCAATAATTAATTTTTACTTTTCTCCTCTCAAATGAAGTATTAAGATAAACGGTCTGATTCGGTACAAAGCTTTGTTACAGAATCACAGAATCACAGAATCACAGAATCCTAGGGGTTGGAAGGGACCTCGAAAGATCATCTAGTCCAACCCCCCCTGCCAGA
>VWZY01011883.1:82905-98122 GCA_013399075.1 Chloroceryle aenea | reverse complement strand
TGTCACCCTTACAGTAAAAAAATTTTTTCGAATATTCAACTTGAACCTCCTATGCTCCAATTTATACCCATTCCCCCTTGTCCTATCACTGGTCACTACAGAGAAAAGCCTAACTCCATCTCCCTGACACTCACCCCTTACATATTTGAAAACATTGATGAGGTCACCCCTCAGTCTCCTTTTCTCCAAACTAAAGAGACCCAGCACCCTCAGCCTTTCCTCATAAGGGAGATGTTCATCGTGTATTTTCCTTAAACTATGCTACAGCTTTCACAATTGTGTTTGGCCTGCATAATGTACTGTATATGGGGCAGTGAATTGCATTCCTTTCTAGGAAATCATGCTGAATTACAATTTCCTACTCACGACTCAAAGGTGAATAATTGCACCTGTCCTCCTTCAGCAGACAAAAGACATTAAGTAGCAGCCAAATAGAAAGAAAGATTTAAAAAGAAAATCACTTTATAGTTTGGTAGGAAAACAACTCACTCCAACCTTTCATCCAGCTATATACAGTGTGAGGATTTCTCCTGTGTGGCTTCTGAAGAAAGGGAAGTTTTCAATCAAAGAAAGATTATCCTGATAACAAAGCAAAATTTGAGGTGCTTTCTAGAAGTTTGAAAAGGCCTACTTTAAAATAGATCTCCTGCATCTTTAACACTGTTTCATAGCATCATAGAATCACTGAGATTGGAAAAGACCTTTAAGATCATTGACTCCAACCATAGAGAGTTTGTGACCATGCTGAACATAAAAGCTGAGTTTTGCTCTTGCTTACTGCAAGTGCTTGGCAGAGAGATCTGCAGCACCTCTGGTTTCATCACAGCCATGCTGGCAGACATCCATGGAAAGGTCACCAGGGCAGAAGGACAGAGCCACAACTGAGCAGTTGCCTTTGGTGCCAGGAGATTCCTAGCACCTGATCATGGCAAAGGGCTAATGCTTAAAAGGATGACAAAAAAAAAAAAAAGTGGGAAAGATGAAAAAAGTGCAGAGAACGTCCACAAAGATGTTTCTGGTGTTTCCAGGCCCTTTCAATTTTTTTTTCCTCTTGCATGGAAGCTGCCTGTATACCCAAAGAAGATAGGTAGGTATTTGCACATGAATGGACCAAATGTAAAACAGTCTGCTCCTTGTGAAACCTACAGGCAGTCTGTCTGACAAAATCCAGGCAGCCCTTCTTGCAACTATAAATAAGAACACCATGGAAAAGTGTACTAAAAAATGGGCAAACCCCAAACAGAATGAAAGCAAAGAAACAAAGAAGTGATGCCCTGGGGGTACATGCCCTTGCAGGAAGCATGTCTCTTTTTCCCAAACCCACAAATGTCTGTATTTAACATCCTTAATAAGAACCTGATATAGCACAGAAGAGAGACACTGGTTAAAAGCAGAACATAACTAACCATACCTGATTTCAGCTAGAAATACTTTTACAGTATGTTGGTACAATTCTGCGGTCAATGGAGTCCTTATCAATTAGAAAGTCAACAGAGCACTGTGATGAGTTGTTCCCCTGAGCATCAAAAATAAATAAAGCCTGATTGCTTGTTTTCCCTCTCAAAAACTCCAGCTACCTCCTTCATGTCCTGTGGGAACAACTTCATACAGTGGTTCTAGTCTCCCCAACATAGAGTAAGTCCTCCCACAGTAAACTTCATCTTGAAACTGGCCAAAAGTAGAGAAGTGACTGAAAAACAGGCCCAAGACAGACACACAGATGACATTTTTTCCTAAGGTGTTTCTTTTAAAGGAAGCCCAGCTAGTGAAAGCAATAGCAAACATTTCAATAAAGGTGACAAAGATCAGAATTCAGATTACTTAGCAGATTAATGACCAAGCAAGGTACTCTAGGATTTTGATCTTTTTTTCAGTCCTGTTCTAAATTGCTGGTGGAACATATGCCAGAAATCAGCAAGGGATAAATGATCTTTGGTCAGCATTTGGCTTTCCACTGGAGCATCATTTAAAATTTAAGGGTAAAAGTCCTGACATTGCATTAAAAGAACTTTCCAAGTTTGTCACATTGTTCTTTCTCACAGATACACATTTCTTCCATCTCCTTTTGTAAACAGAAGTTACTATTGACAGTGCTGTTGAATATCATCCCTATTTCCAAGACTGGTGTAAGTCAAACCTTAAGGCAAGGAGGTGGGNGGGGGGGGGTGGGGTGTATATTGAATCAATACCTCCAACTAAAATTAAGAGAGAAGAGGAAGACTCCATCAGCAACGTTTTTGAAGCAGTATTTGTTCAGACTAGTCCAAAACTCTTCACACTTGAGAGATCCAATGCAACAAGGAAGTCTCCTGAGTGTTTTAATTATTTAAAATGAAAGCAACACAACTGCCAGCCTTTTGAAATAATCAATCCTTCAGAAAGTGTCAGGTGTCTTCAAAACATGTGACATGTCGGCAGTTTGTAGCATCTACTCTTGAGCCCTAATACCAGGATTTTCTCTGGACATTGGAGGAATTAATCACCTTTACTGACAAATCCTAAAGACAACCTGTCTGGCTTACTGAAAACGTAATGGAGAAGCTAATTTTGAACCACGGACCTCCTGTTTGCTAAATTAAAGCAGAAATCCAAAACCAAAATAAGCATTAAAAGCAGGTACATACATAGATATATAGAGACAAACACATATATGAATGTAGACACAAATACATGTGTAGATATATATCTGTAAATTATAGACATTTACTGAGATCTGTATTTACTGCCTCCTACAAGTCTATTTTACAGTCTAAATTTAGAGAATCTTCTTCCCTTCTTTTTTTTTTTTAAAAAAAGGGCAGCATCTGGTTTGTATTTTTCAAGTCTATTCAAAAATACCTTCTTTCTAAGTGTATCTGCCACTTCAGTACACAAGAATAAAAACTGAGAATCAGCAAGAAAATTCCTATACAGTCTGTTTGCAAACAGAAAGTTCTCATCTCCAAAACGGTTGACCTTACTATCACTAGGAGGTGGTGGGGAACTTTTCAGCAGTACATATTTTATCGATACCGTGGATATATATTTAAATGTATTTTTTGTTCTTTTCAAAGATTTTAGTTATATTTTCTACAAAGAAAACTTTGTTACTGAAAATAAGTCCACAAAAGTTACATAGAGAAAAAAAATGACATAATATATGTGATGTGTAAATGACCAGTGGATACAGGAAAAGATAACGTTAAAACAACATTCACGCATACACACAGATCAGAATTCTGAAACCAAGCACCTCCAAACTCAAATTTAGGTGGAACTTCTCTATTTCCCCAGACTTTTTGAAAAATGTTTGTTGTGAGTCTGTTGCAACATTTTGTCTTATTAGTGCTCTCTCCACTCTGAGAGGTGCTGCCATTTCTGACCAGGGCAATCACCTGCAAACTGTAATTGCCATCCACCAAAAGTCCTCCAGAAAGGAAAATCTCACTTAGGCAACCTACACAACCCATGGCCTTTCATACACTCAACAGCAGCCCTCCCAGGTCTGTTAGGCTGCATTTGCACCATTGTAGCTTTGCAGAAGCCAAGAAGAGCCACAGACAGCATTTAACACAATTATCACACCATCATATATAGAGGTAAAGTACAGTAAACTGCTTTGGTTAAAGTCCTACATTACTGCTGACTTTTCCCTACAATCCTTCACAGAAGTTCAATTTCAAAGCTTAATACACAAAATATGCTGGATACCTCCAAGGCTGAATGTAAAACACATTTGTGGATTTTGTGATTTTTTTTTTTGTAAAGGCCTGGCCAAGTTTTAATGGGTTGTCACACACGAATGATTATGAAAGCACTACAATGAACTGAGCTGATAAGCTGATCTGATCGGAATTAACTGCATGTGATTGCTGCTTTGAAATTCTGGCCTAAAGAGGCAGCATTGAAAGCAATCTCACAAGTCACTGGTACCACTTGCCTCAGCTATAAGTAAGCACAGATGGTGAGAAAAGTTAATTAAGAGACATATTTGTTTGGGGGTTTGAAATTTCCAACCTTTCCAAAGAACCAAAGCCACAGTGAAAATGTGTTTTACATTTGCAGCTTAGTAAGTTCATGTTTTTGAGGCTCTGTTCCTGTAGATGGAGGCAATAGATAAACAGAATAAATAATTTATGTCAGCAGTTAGCATATGGATTTGCACTCAATCACTAAGCTACTCATTGCACCTGATAACTACAACATCTCGTCAATTAAAAATATTCCTTTCTCTACAATTCCCCATTTACTTTCCTCCTACCCGGCACAGCTTTTCTCTTATACCACAACTGACTCTCAGCAACAGAGATGTCATCCTTTTCATTCTCACTTTAAGGACTGCCTCTTTCATTTGCGTTCTTACTTCCTCTTGCAAGTATTTCATAAGGAACATAACAGCAATTACAAAAAATAGCTTCTGGTAATAAAACTTTATTTTCCACTGGTTGGGAACTCTCTCTCCCTCCTCTCTCTAGCCCACACTTGAGCTTTCCTCAGATTACTAACAGGATTCTGAAGCTGGGGCTACGTCAGTGCTCTGAAAAGTGATCACCATCTTTAGAGGATCAAAATACATGCCTTATGCTTTACACTAAAAAAGTGTGACCTAAGTGTTATGAATCAGACATTTTGCTCAATGGTCCTTCAACAGGATATGACTCTTTGGACCCATTTCCAATTTTTTAACTGTGGCTATTACAATGACAATGGCCAGTAGCATCAAAGACATTCTGGCTGCAGAATGATAGAGATCGATCCCACACGAAAGGCCCTTAAAGGCAAGAATGGGTTAACTTTAAGGACAGAGAAAACTGAGATTTCAGGACTTAAAGTGAAACAGAAAGGTTCTTAGAGAGACATTTCCAATTCATGCCTACTGTACTATTTATTCCTTTCCTATCATTGCCGATTATAAGGATGTGCATGTGTAAAAGGAAGTTTCTTCATCTTTAATCAGACCAGCTCTATTCCATGAATCCACAATCCACTGATCATGACATTCCAAAATGAATCAGGCAGAAGGCTCAAGCCAGATCAAAAAGTGACAGCTTCTGTTTAAACAGATATCTTGGAAATTAGTTATGATAAAGAACAGTATTATACTGCATAAGCATTTAATTCTTAGCACCGTCTCATTCTTTAAAAAGGGTTGCAACAGAAAGTACCGACTGGAAAGATCTTGGTATAAAAAAACCCAAACCCAGAAAACAAACCAAAATAAAATTTGAGTGCTGAACTGTTCTACTTATACTTCTAGAGAAATAAAGACCTGTTTTGTGATGAACAGCCACATTATATTGAACATGTCCTGCATTTCAGGAAAGTTGCTTCTTAAAACTGTCTTTGCATTATAGCTTATGGGCACATCATTTATAGTCTATCTTAAGAATTTGGCACATATCAATACATTGTTTCTGCCAATCTTATTTCTGTGCTATGGAACCAATTTTGAGTAGGATATTACACTTACAAGAATGTGTTCCCTAACTAGTGTTACATTTCAGATGACAGGATGTATCAGAAGACTAAAGATTGACACTCAAGACCAACCCTGCATTGAGAACCTTCATACGTCATTCTTCAAGCATTTTAGCCAAAAACTTGATCTTTTTACATAAATATATATATACACAAACTAATAATTAAGTCATTATATATATGCATACATATAAATTAATAATTGCACCTCACAATCCCAGGTGGTCTCTAAACATTGCATTAACTAATCAAATAGAAATGGCAGGTTTTCTAATTTTATAAATGTATACAAAATAAGTGGTTAAAAAAGGCAATCATTAAGAGCTCAGCACAGATGTTAGTCCAATTTGTGTGGTAATGATCAAACCAGTCAGTTTACATAAAGCGTTATAGCTGTGCAATATTGCAGTCTTGCAGTTCTGTCATTGGCAATGAGGGTTACCTACCTGCCACTGGAAATTTTTCCGATGGACTCTGCATAATCATGTTGACAATAAGTAGGACTTTCCATTAGTGTTGCCCACAGTGACAGCCTTGCTCCTTTTCTGCTTTTCTGTCCAAGGATTATCAGCAGGAAAGTATAAAGGGAGCTACAGCTCCTTCTACTGGGTCTTAAAATTCTTAAGATTAAAGATTTGAGATCCTACTAGGGCTCAGAGAAGCTACTAAAAGAAGGTCAGTAGCATCTCATAGAGCGCTGCATCACTTTTTTTTTTTTTTAATTCTGCTTTGCATATTCCTGCTAACAGCATAATTTCAGAAGCAATCATTCATTTAAAGAAGGTAGCAGAATAAAGTCTGGGGACAGACTGCTGGAATGGGGACAAAAGTACTGCTAAGCAAACTGATTGTCTGATCCACATATGACATCTCAGATGTAACAGCTTGTAAACATTATCTGTAGAGCTCCAAATAATAACTTTACAGATTTAACCAATCGTGCTTTGAAGGCTGTCACTGATCCAGTGGAGCATGACCAAATCCTGTTAGAGTGCAGAATAGATTCTAGTGGAAAGTCTTATAAGTGCTGAGTTGCATATCTAGGTAAGAAATACTAATACATCACAGATGCTACAGAGATGTATGCACATGAAGAGATTAATACATGCAACTAAATTCATCATCCCATGGGATGATGGCAACAAAGATTTCAAACATTGCAGGTTAACTCAGTCTGCAACAGTACTTTGTGCTTCATCAAAGATTGTCAAGTCCCTCATATGGACTGACTTCTACGTAAGTGAGCATGGCAGGTATCTGTGACTGCAACACAAACTTTCAATAAAGACATAAGAGACTCCCTTACAATTTCAAACAGTCAAAAGCAGATGGGATCTGTGTTTTGTTTGCCACTTTAGCCATGTATTTCTTTAAAATTACAGCACAATCTAAGCAGTCATTTGTTAGAGGTAATTCACCAGACAAGATTTCCCAAGATCTGCTGAAACTCTATCATCTTTGCAGGAAAACGTGGAGAAAGAAAATTTAAGTGAAATTTTGAGACAATGGAAAATGCATGGGTAGCAAACCTGTGCAGACAAGAAAATGCTCAGAGGACTGTTCCTATCTTGCCAGTGGGGATAATCAGAATTACTGTCACTATTTTTTATCTTCTTTTCCATCTTCCTTGTGTGAAGAAAGTTCAAGAGAAAAACATGTTAGATGGCTAGTTGTCTCCTCCTATTCTAAGCACTACATGCTGTATTTTTTTGTCTGCAAGACTCTGAATGTGAATGCCAGGGGAATTTCTAGCCCCTAATATCAAAAACAAGTCATCATATACTTTGTAATGGTCACCTACCACATTATCACGCGTATTAGTATGCACAGATCCCACGCAGTATCCTGCCTCTCAGTGCAGTTAGAAAAAATTAGCAGCATCTTTGTTCAAAAACTGCATTGCACTGTTGACTGAGACGATATGCAGTCTTTTTTTCCCTTAGATAACTCAAAGAGCTGAAAAATTACTCTGTTTAAACAAACTTCCTGTTCTTTTCCTTCCTAGGGTGAAAAGACTGCTTTTAATCAACAATTTGCAGCACTATGGAGGAGAGGTGCAAAGTGTGCCCTCAGATAAAATGAAATAGAAACCACACCTTTGGCTCAGACACATTTCTCAGGACAGCCAGAGTCACAAGGGTCTCTTATCACTGCACTTTGTATGATGCTTTTTTCTTACGTTTAGAAAAAAAAATATTTAGAGGGTTTTATGTTTTAGTTACCTTTGGCCCAATTAACATGAACCTTTTTTGTCTACTTCAGCTTTTCTCCAAACAGGAGAGAAATACAAGGCTTTTCTCTTGGCTCTCTCTCCAGGGACTAGTATCTTGAAGTACTTCAAGGCCAGATCCAACTCCCTGACATTTATCTGCCTTGAACTTCCAAAGCGCTCGTAAGTTTGTTAGCCTCCAATGTGTCAAGAAACTACAACGATCTTTAGACATATTCCATGTGGCAGGTTTTGCAGAAGCAGCCTCATACAGCATTAAAACCTACAGCTGTTATTTACTTATTTAAAACCTACACAGAACCTGTGTCAGATGAGGGCAAATAAAACCATCTGAAGTATAGCAGATATCCAGTTGAGCACATTACACCAACTAGATTCATGAAGAAAAGAGTTCCAACATATCCAGCTTTTATTGTTATTTGCCCTTGAAGTGTTGGTTTGAGTCCAGATTAAATAAATCTAAGAAACAGCAACCAGACTAATTCTAACTTTATCGTATGCACTGCAACAGATATTCAAGCAAATATTAAGGCATTGTTTTCTCTTGGAAACTTGACCTTCATCTGATGCTGCTGGACGGAGGACCTGAGTTTACTGGAGTGCCTTGCCTGGGCCCTGCTTATGGCCTCACCCTCTGAGCATGTAGAAATAGGGAAGGTGTGGAAAAAATATGTGATCAGAGTGGTAGGCATTTCAGTGGCACCTAAACTGCTACAGCTTCACCACGAGCCTAGGAAATCAGTCCAGTCATCTGCTGAGTAGCACTGAAGCCGAGCTCCTCAGATGAGGAGGGGACAAGAAATGTGCCAACTTTTCTAAACCATTGAACTTGGGAACACCGAGGGCAGGACTAATCACACAATTTAGTTATTTTTGTTGTACTTACCTACTTGGTTTTGGCATTTCTCACCTGTACAAAGGTTTATGTAATGCTGGCTATTCTGAAATCTCTACTTCGCAGAAACCAGCTAAATCACCTTCAGATTGGTGCATCATTTCCAATGACTACATATTAAAGTGCTCAGTGAAAACAAATATTGTACAGATAAAGGAATTCTAGTTAAGGTACTATCAACTTTATCTAAATAAGAGAAAGGGGAACTGTGGAATTAGCCTAAGAAGGATTTCGAGCATTGACTGACAGTTTAATTTATACGGGTACAAAGATATCTCCATTTTTAAAGCATCTTACAGGACATAGAGGATTCTTCTTGTATGCTCTTTTGCTTAGTCAAAGCTTGACTCACAGAGTGGGTAGTGTTTATTCTCAATGATCAAATTTAAGGAGCAGTTAATGACTTGAATACCCATACTTTAAGTTAAATTAAGCTGTACAAGGGACTCTTTTTGAGCCATCATTCTAATGAGGAAAATATCCGTGCCTTTCCAATGCCAAATACTTTTATTTTCCATCACAACATTCTTTATCGTTTTCAATGACACTGTAAAGGAATTTAGCAAACAACAGAATCCATACAGATGTTTAATTCATTTTGAGATCTCATCACCTCAGAAAAGAGGTAAGATTTTACAAATTTATTCACCTCCTTTATTTCAATTACCATGTTAGTGCTTGAGACAATTCCCAACTTCTGTCCAAAAGTTTGCTGGTGGGTAAGATAGCAGATCTAAATCAAATCACAAAGATCTTGCAATAGATTGCAGAGCATAATTTTCCTGCTGTAGTAAAAGCTGCACTTTCCCTTATTTTCCTACTGGAATTCACTATAGGATGGCAAAACTTCATTACATACACGTGAAAGGATGTTAAGATGTCGTTTCAGAAGTTCTAACAATATCCAAAGCTAAGTTCAAATCCAAACATTAAAACGACGGACTGTAAAGTGGGAAAAAGGAACGATTGCTTACATTAATGAGGTCTTCCCCAGTTAACTCTCTCAGAGTCTTTCAAAATCAGAAACTATGAGAATGAAAGGGCTCTGCTTTAAGCAGTCTGCTACACCAATATGACAAGACCCACCATCAGCCTTCAGTTTTATACCTTTCATGGCTGTCAAATTAAAACACACAACAGTGAGCTCTCCTCCTCATTCTTTTTGGACACCAGTTCATGCAAATTACAGAAGACCAGTAGTCTTTGCTTAGCAACAAGATTTCATGTGGACTACTGATCACATTTATGATAAAGTAGTGAATATTAGCAAATCTAATGATGATATGTCTTCCTACACTGACTCATCCATACAATTTTAAATCTCTGAAGTAGAAAGAATAATTCCTTCATCTAACAGACTCACTAGAAACAGAAAAGACACCATCAATAATATTACTTTGTAGTCCACATCCCTGACACTGAAACCCAGGCCCACAAGAGTAATTTGCTGAGAGAAGAACTACTACATGTACAAATATATACATATTTCTACTGAGCTATAAAACTTCCACATTTGCTTATATCTTAGACTCATTCTAATATTTTCTAGAGTTATAGTTAGTATGCGTGAGCTGTGTTGACTGCCATGGGACACAAAGAGCGCTGGTGAAGTGTTCTGAACTGTCAGCCCCTGAGCAGCTCCACCTCCTAGGGAATCATACAGCTCATTCAGATAACTGCAGAAAAGGTTATAATTACTTACAGCAGGATGTCCAGCACAGTAGGTGTAGCTAGCATGAGACTGGTAGTGCAAGCTTGCTCTTGGAAAGGTGTAGGTATTCCAAGCAGGTTGGCTGCTGTTCCACTGGGAGCTAAAGCCAGGGCTCATAGTCACTCTTGATTTACTGTTTTGGTATGTTCTCACTGTGGAGCTGGACTATCAAAAAAGAAAGAAATGCAATGTAAAAATAGCTTTTGGGGTAGAATACAAACAATGCAGCTACATATCATCATTGTGCATACATGTTACTGCTACGCAGCATGGAACAAACTTGAATGTTTTCTGTAAGGGAACGGAGAAAAGCAAAAAACTGGTTCCTTCAAAGGTATCTGTGAAACTGGTATATCACTGTAGTGCCCAAACAATAGACTGATAACTGTTAGACTTCAGGCTGAGATGTAAATTCAATGGGCCATGGATCAGTGATAGAGATAAGCGGATATTCAGAAAATGTGTAGAGGGTGCAATCCTGCAAGATTAATAGTTAAAACTTCCCTATGTATTTATAATGAACTAAACATATCCATTTTACAGTAATTGGCAGTTTGGGGACAATATTTAGGTATATTTCTTGAAGTCTTGAAATCACATTTAATGGCTAGGGAAGGCCAAGATGTAATTCCTACATTTCAAATATGTTGCCTTCTAAATAGGTTATGAAATTTCAGGACATTTTTTAATTACTTAAAAAGAAGAAAGAAAAAGAACCCAGAATCTTAATTATGTTTTTTAAAAAAAAGTTGATTCAATAACTTCATCTGAAAGTAACCCAAACTATGGACTTATAATTGACTTTCATTTGTTCTGGCTTTCTTCCACTTTACTTTATTTAAACTGTAATTTTCTGCTTCCAGTACTTGTTTTATAAAAAGTATTCCTAATAAATCCTTGCACTGATAGGGGTTAGGGAAAAAAAAATAAATCAAAAAGAGTAGCAGATGCATTATAAATGGATGCATTTTTAGGAGATATTTAGGTTGGCCTTCAAAGACATATACATTTACTTTTTTTCACCATACTCTATTCTGCATTTGGGTTTGCTCACTTTGTTTTTATCGGTAAAGATGTTCGCAATATCCCATGCAAATTTAAACCAACTAACTGTAATTATTACAAATCTGTAACTATTATTTTTAAAGCATTAAATTCACAGGGACCTTACTAATATGGGGAAAGTTTGAGAAATAGGAACACAAATAGCATTTCTTAGAAATGCTTACAAATATCCCTGTTAGTAAACTGATGCTATCAATTTCAAAAGCTATATTCAAGGATGATGCTTCATTTATTTTTACCCCTTTTTCAAAGACAACTTTTATACACAATATATGTAGCATTAACCAAATATCAATATGGGCCACCATCAAACAAGGTGTTTCACATCGTCCAAGATCATCCTTAATCTGAAGTGCTTACAAGATAAATTATAAAGTCAGGGAAAGGACGAAAGAGCAGAATCTGATGCAGAAGCAGAGAAAATAGCTTTGTAAACATGACTTTCAGTTTCATTTTAATGCTTCAGCTCAGTTTCATTGGGAGAGGATTAGTGAAACGGAAGGAAAAGGGGATAGAGAGAAATCATATATAACGTTTGCAAGGACACATTCTAGCTATAGATATATATATCCTGTATAACCTTTCCAGTTTTTAATACTATATTTAGATGAGCTGGTTGTAGAAAGTATAGGCCATGCTGGCATAGGCTGAATATGCCCTCTTTATTTAATTTAATTTAATTTTGAAGAGTTTAAGTACACAAAGTTTGCCTCGGTTATCAATCGCCGTATAAACTATAAGTTCAAGAAAAGGCCAAACAACTTCCTGCATATGTTTATTTCCTTCACCACCGATTATGAAGCCTGAAAAGAGCAGTTTCCGCTCACCAGCTCTCAATATCTCCACAAATTTGCCTCCCACCCCCACCCCTAAGCGAAGGATTCCTGCGGTGTGTTTTCTAAAGATGTAACTTACAACTAGCTGAACACAAAGTGTATAAATGAACACTAAAACCCACACTAAACTCTCATCAGTCACTGTGCATGACAAGGGGTTACTTTGTTCTTAGAAAAGGCTTTAGGGGGAAAAAAAAAATCTGCCCCTACAGTTAAAGGGACTTATTTGAAATAAATCTTTTGGTATGAATTTAAATCATGACAAATCAAAGAAAAGAGGCTATGGCTACAGCTAGGGAAAAAAAAAAATAATTTTTTCCTTCCCCTTTTGCCCTATTTCCCCAAGAAGAAGAAACTGCATTTTCTTTCCTTTGACATCTTACTTATCTTTCAGATCATTCCTCAAAGACAAATCTTTCTTTCTGAGCCCTTGTAGACTTGCTTCTACATGAGAGACGAAGGCTAGGTTTTGGTTTGGACAGTGGGTTTTTAGTCATAATGTGCTTCATGTACATTTCTCTCTTTTATGAACACCAAGTTTTTAAGTGTGGCTCCTTATTAACTCTGCTTGAGGAGTTCATCCCTGGCCAAATAGTCTGTGAATACTGAGTTGCTGTATCCTAACAATAGCTCTGATACTTCCCTTTATTTCTGATGGGTCTGCATTGTATGGACCAGTGGAAAATATCTGCTGGCTGATGGGATATGAAGATCCATTGTCAGCTGTGATAATTGTGAACTGATTATTTTCGCTGCAGCAGTGAAGTCTGCTACAGTAAGGAGAGATGTGCTACAAGCACTATGCAGACGTGCACAGTACTTATTCCTGCATTAGAGAACAGGAGCAAAAATAAGTGTGCTTTTTCAACAGCCTGCCTCAGATGCTTTCCGCCTGTTGACTGTGGTTTTTTTCATGCTTGTGTGCTACACAAAACAGGTTCCCTTATCTGCTGTAGTGCTGCAGGCACAGTTCAGCCCTAGCTCTTAATCCAGGCCCAGAGATGAGCCCCTCTGCCTTCACCCAGCTCCCACCTCACAGGGGGAGCATTAGAAATGGTGAGCCATTCAGACCATCAAGGATGCACTGGGTGCTCTAGCTGTGCAGGTTACTTGAGACAGAGAGGCAGGAAGAGAGACCCCACATATCCACTCCCCCTCAGGCTGGCAAGTGGCCATGAGAGGAAGGTCCCTTTGAGGATAGCCCTCTGCTCTGAATGGCTTTGTAGTGGGGCTACTATTTCTAACCCAGTAAAAGCTTCTCTCTTTCTGGTGGCTTACCTCCAGAAAACAAAACAAAACAAAAGTCACTATACAAAGACACTCCCAGGATAATTTCCTTTGAAATCTTGAAACTATCCAAGTTGTCAGCCAGAGAAGAGAGACATCTGCACTGCCAGCCACCAAGTCCCAGAACAGCCTGGTCACCTCACAGCTCCAGACTAGAGTGGTTGGGGAGCTAACACATGACATCAGATCAGGGACCCCAGAAGTCAACATGTTGAATTCAAAGTGTCCTCTGAACAACAAAATGCTGCACATCTCTGCAGCCTTCCCAGCTCAGCACAGAGGTGCCCATGGGCAAGATGCTGAGCGATCTGGGAGAACTGGGAAGAAAAAATGGTGCACTAGCGGCAGGTGCTGGCAGTGCAAGGTGCAGGATGGCCTCTGTGAGGAGAGACCAGGAGTTCCCTGTGCCCCTCAGTGAAGCTGAGGCTGGGAAAAGGGGGGAGGAGGGGAGAAAGGAGGGGGAGGTGTTACCTTAATTTGTCCTTGCTTCTCACTATCAAAACTCATTTTAACTGGTGATGATCAATTTTCCCCAAGATGAGTATGGTTTTGCCTGTGATGGTAGTTGCTAAGTGATCTCCCTGACTTCATCTTGACCCATGAGCTTCTTCACCTTATTTTCTTGCCCCATTTTCTTGAGGGGGACTGAAAGAGTGGCTGGGTGAATGTCTGGAAGCCAGCAATAGTAAACTGACCACAAACTGGCAGGTCTTGTGCCACACAAGCTTTTATTCAGGATTTGAAAAGTGTATCAATTTCCCCCAAAACTCCATTGATTCCTCCAGTAAAAGGTATCACTTCTCCCCACAACCCTGTCTTATTTATATTTCTTAGGTTGTCAAGGGTAGACCACAGCTGCCACCCCTGGGACAAGATAAAATTTAAAATTGAGATCAGTAAAATGTAAATGTCTAAACATCACAGAATCACAGAATGTTAGGGGTTGGAAGGGACCTCCAAAGATCATTGAGTCCAACCCCTCTGCCAGAGCAGGATAGCTCTAGAGTGGGTAACTCAGAAAAGCTATTTTAAAGTATGGCACTTTTTTTTTTTCTGTGCATTAATTTTTCTGGCTTATAAATATGGGTAATATTACTTCAAAACTTCTAGATTAACTTTTTCCTCATGCTCTTAGACGTTTTCAACATTTGTGAACATAAACATGAGTGAAGTGCAAAAGTATTATTAGTTATTACTATTTCTTGAACTTAACTGCTTTCAGTTCTTAGTCTTTTAATACCTGGTGTGTGAAGTCTAAGTAGTGGAAAAAGTAGAACATGGTATTTATGGAGCACTTTTAATCTTCAAAGCGCTGTGCAAATGTTAAATAGTGGCAAAATTTTTAACTGGTGCAACGCTTCCAGCTTTTAAAACAGTTTATAATTGATGTAAGAAATAGCAGCCACTCCTTCTTATTTGTATGTGAATGCAGCACACCATTTGATTAGGACATTAAGCAACATAAATAGTTCTGACATAGATTTAATCTTCATGTCATCACCCCCATGCTCTCCACTCTTTTGCAGCACAGCATCATCATGCAGCAAATTAACAGGAAATATACATGCCAATCCTGAAACTGCATCACCTCAAATGCAAGACTGACTACATTATCAGACACCCTTCTGCCAACGATTCCAAAATGCTATGTTCACTACTGGCTTCGGCAATCCCAAAGAAGAGAGAGGCTCAAATTTCTGCTTTATGTTACCTCTCTACTTGCATTGAATAAAAAA
>VWZY01011883.1:45901-82884 GCA_013399075.1 Chloroceryle aenea | reverse complement strand
AAAAAAAAAAAAAAAAAAAGACAAGTGGGATTAAAAAGGTGTAAATAACATCTGAATTCAGCCTACTCCTACCTCATCTTTTAAAAGTAACTTCCCAGAGCTATTATGTCATTTTCTTAGCCCACACAATTTGAGCTGTCTCCAGTCCCTTGAATTTTGAATACAGAACGTTTCTATCTTCAATTGCATCTTCTGGATTGTTTTGTTTTTTTTTTAATGTGAAAGGAATTGTGTTTGAAAGGGTGTCCACCCTCTTCCCCCTATCCCTTCAAGGGATTTGACATCCCTTGTTTTAGATGTCAAAATGATTACAGGAACTGGGAAATGCCAAGTAGAGAAACTGTCATTCTGGAGATACTACTTGCAGGAACTCTATATGCCCATATAGACCATGATGCAAAGCACAGTCCTATGCTCTTAAAAGTTTGGATGCTTTACAAAATACTACTGTTCCCATAGAAATCAAAGTTTTCGTATAACCTGGAAAAGTCAGAAATGAAAATAGCTGCCCTAGAACATTATTGTGTGAACTAAAATGATGCATTTTTTCTCGCTCAAAGAAAATATGAAACTGGCAAACCTAGTCTGAAGTTAGTTCAGCACAAAATCCACCTGAGGGACCTTAAAGATTGTGGTAATTGTGAAATTGAAGAGTTGGGTTGGCTTTTCTTTTTGGGTTCTTATGAAAACTAAACATGGAAGAGATTGCAGATTTCTTTTTAAATAGCGGGAAAGAATGTTGTGCTACTACTTTTCCCAACAAAATCATTCATTATAGCTTGCAAATCTTACACAGTCTAGAACCAGATTCCATCTGTTCCTGTAAGAACTGAGCTCTTAATACTTAGTCACTGCAAATTTTGAGTTTATCAAGTTTGTCTCATAAGCTTTATTAAAAAAATTCAGAGACATGACCAAATTTAGGAGAACCATTGTTTTTCCAGACATGGGATTGAAACTCAATATATTGTACCTGGAAAACCAGAAGTGAGAGAAATAGCATTCCACTGGAACTGCAGAGAAATTATGAGGCTATATTTCATATCTCAGCATATATGTAAGGCTTTAGCTCATCCAGTGGATCCAAGAGCACTGAGTGTTAGCTCACATCATGCCAAAACCCAGGGTGTGCAGCCCATCTGCCTCCTCCTCGTAGGTGGGAGAGGAATTCTCTCCATGGGTTAGGGTTGCTCAGCAGGCTCCCCACCAACAAGGTGAAGGGGAACCAGGTCTGAAGGACATAACTAGCACAGATAAATTATTTAGACCTGGGACCCAATGGGAATGATACATAGAGAGGCACTTTAAGATAGGTCCCAAATTATCTAAGTATCTGTTGAGGAATGTATTCTAGAAAAAATCATTGTTATTTTTCCCCAGAGTTATGCCTTGAAAACAAAATATATATGGCTTTCACGCTTTTCTGGTGAGAACTGCTGTCATTTCCACTGACTCAAGACTGTAATTCATGTTATACTTTTAACTGTTACTTGAATCCTAAGAGCACTTTTTTTTCCTGGGCAAAGTATGAAATATTGCTCTTGTAGTTACAGAGAGTGAGCAGGGAGGATGCAAAAATGGAGGCCTTCATGGTTTGAGGAAGAGGCCATGAAGAGCATGGATTTCTGCCATCTTATCGTCCATGTCAGTGCCACGAGGCAAAGAACTACTAACAAGAGACAGGCCAGTGACAATTCGGACTAAAGCCTTAAAATGTTGGGATTTTTTTTTGATGTGGACCTATGTACCTATGGACTGAAACACAAGTTCAGGGGCTATACTGATTAATGACTAATTTTAGCATTTACCTGTCTGATAAATTGAGACTTTTACAGACAGATAACATCTTCTGTGAAACATTTTTTGATAGTCCAGGTAGAAATGTAATTATTTCATTAACACTTTTATTCTTTTACCTTGTATGGTACCCAAAGGTATGTTTCATTATGTTCTTCAGTATCTTAATGGGTTTTTTTCTGATGTATTAGTTTCCTACATATATGTTGAATTACTCCCTGAACAATAAATCAACCACTGTCTTGGATACAAAATTATTTTCCTCACACTAGATCTGCAATATACAACTTTTTTAAGACAATCCCAAGAGTAACAGCTGGCTGACAATTTAAGCAAGTCTGCAACATGAACCATTGAGTGCAATCCAGACTCACATACCAAGGAAGAGGGATGCTTATGAAAAACCAAAAAGCGCCCATGGCACAATGCCACTTCTACAGTTGTACCAAATGAGAAGAAGTTTTATTTCCTTCCTCAGCTGCAGTAGGCAAAGCATTGATTCCAGCATCACATACATATTACAGATCTTCACGTCCACAAAATGCTCACTTTACTGAATGTGACGCAGTTAAGAAATGCATTTGGCCACAGGGAAGATAAATCCTGCAAAGCTACCCAATGTACCACTCTACAGCTAACTCCTGGTAGATGGGTCTGCATGCTTTTGTAAACATCACTGTGGGATTAGGACATTTATCAAAGCTATGATTTCTTACCCACAATGTTATATCTATTATATACCAGGAGTTCTGCAGGTGCATGATTTATCCATCCTGTCATTAGCTACAATGCCCTGCAAACAGTTGCTATTTTGTGCTGAAGAAACAAATACTCCTCCCATAAATTGTTTTAGTGCTGATTGGGGAACAGGCTCCTGCTCTCTTGACAGTCAAACAGCTTGCTTTCTCTGACCATGGAGTTATAATTTTCAGCATAACAATCTGAAGCTCAACATCATTTCTTATGGAATTAAGTAATAGAGAAAATTATAACTTTTTTGTTTTCAATGCCTGAACTCATCTGTTAGATGCCAACATGTCCGATCCCTTGAGAGGCAATGCAGCCCCTAAAGGTTCAACTAAGGGAACAGGAGAAGGAAGCAAATGTCAAATAAATTGAACAGACAAAATTATCTTTTAAAATTAAAAAAAAAACAACTCAATGTGAACTTTGTTACTGGGATCAGGATTTGCCAGTTTGGCTAAAAATGTTCAATGAACATTTTAGAAACCAAGGAAGCAAACTGGTTATCCAGGAAATCCAGAAATGAAAAGCCATTTCTTACTCAGTGAAATCATACTCGGACAGGCCTTTCACTCAAATTAAATATTCATAGAACCACATATATTGTATATGACACATCTGAATGTGAAAAGGCTAATATCCTCTGGCTTTTCCAGTACTCCACTAATCCATTCGAAATGTAATAGTCAGTCAATCATTCCAGGACTTCAGTAGAAGTATGAAAAATAAAAGAGAAAGCAGAATCAACTAGAAAGAAAAGAAGAAGAAAATAAGAAGTAAAATGTATCCAAGACCAGCTCTCAGGGTACTCAAAATCAATTTCAACTGCCCCAGATATCTGTTCAGTATCAAATACAGAACAGAAGAACACAGAGGGCTAAAGAGTTGCTTAGAAAAGCTGCCTTTTCTTCCCTTAATCTTTGGGTACTCATGCTGGAGAAGAGAGAGAGATCATTAAGTTATTAAAAGGGATGAGCAAATTATAACTGGGAAATTGACTATGAGCTATTTGAAATCCATGTAGCAAAGACTGGTTTTACAGTATACATCAATACAAGGTTACAGATTTCATTAAAAAATAAGTAAATCTCAATGAAAAATGACATAAAAATTCCCAATATAAAGGACAACAGAAATACTGAAGAGATAGTGTGTTAAGGCACAAGAGCTTATGGAGTTTTGCTTTGTTATGGTTTTAGTGCCCTAGGAAAAACAAACAAGCAAACCAAACAAAAAAAACAAACAAACAAACAAAAAAGAAAGGCTATGAAAATAAAAATAATTCTGCAGGTTATTGACAATCTTGTAGTCTAAACCAGTGGAAAGTAGGGCATCAACAAATAAAAATATTATTCAGTCAATGAAAAACTTAGTGAATATCTTAAATGAAGGAATGATGTAGCATGAGGTAACACATGCTGAAGGTTTGGCCACCCAAATCTTCTCTGGCCTTGGTCAGCACAGCATTTAAAATAATGGGATTACTCATGACCTTAAAGTAAACCATGGGTATAAGCAAACAGATCCTTGACAAAGCACTGTAGAAACTATTCCTCGGATTAAACACAGTTCTCTGCTGCGTAATTGTCTACTGCACATAAAGCACTATCATGAAACTAGATCATATAAGAAAACTTCCCTCTGGATAATGTCAAACAAATGTTTCTATATATATAAAACTACTTTTCATTTCAAGTATCACTGTGAATGCAAACAAGCAGCCTTCCCCTTACAGTACCTTTCATTCAAAATATAAACCTCTCCTTTTATTCTTACCAGCTAACAATCATGAGTTTTATGGGTTAACTTGAATTTCGGCCTCACCACAAGTTTTTCAGATTGGCATTTTATAATCCATGAATTGGCAAACAAATCAAAATAACAACAACAACAAAACACCAATAACTTTAAATTTTTGTAAAGTTACTGTAGTAAAGAAAATACGCAGGTCTTGAAAGAGCTTCAGCTTTCATGAAATTGCACTGCTGGAAAAAAATAACCCAAACACTACACATTGAACACCATCAACCCTGGAGAGAGGAAATCCAACTGAGGCTCCTTAAAGCCAGCGACATGAAGCTGCACTTCTCTGCTTAGCAAACACTGAGCTAGGGGACTAACTCCATGCAGCGCAGCCTAGGGGATTTTTTGGCTCCAGTGCCCAGAGATATGAAGATGTAGATCCTTCCTGTTGAACTTCAACATTATCAACTTGAAAGGCAAAAAGAAGGGCAACAAATGAAGGAAAGCTCTGCTCTTGTGTTTCTCCCTCCTGTAACCAGAGACCCCTTTCCTATTTCTGAATGTTCATTAAAATATGAAAATCTAGTCTTTAAAGTATAAGTACAGCACTTGTGTCCAGGCTGCAAGAACCAGATGAGACATGAGGAAGAGACTGAGGACAAGAGAGAAGATGACCAAAAATCACAGCAGGAGGCTCTAAGGATAACCAAGATGCTATTCTGTCTCATCTGTATCTCCTGGTTTGTGCTTTTGAGTCTACTTCTCAAAAGAGAATGAATGGAGATGGAGATTTCTGTCATTGTTCCCAGTTGGTTTAAAACCTCTACTTCTCAAGTCAAATCCTTTCTACAGCTGATGTCTGCATTTCCAAAGGCTGAGGATGGATAGAATTTCTTACCACTCTCATAAGGACACTGGTCTAAAAATGCTAGAGGATTAACAGCAAATTAAAGTAATGCAGTTACCATAGAAATTCCCTTAAAAGGTATACTTTCAATTCCATATATCTATGTCACTAGATAGTCTCTGCAGCTCTGTGTTTAGAACACACATTTCAGGAAAATGTGCCAAATAGCAGAACCAGTCATACTTTGTATTTCCTGGCATATATAGGTGTCATAACCTTACACCAGGATCAGGAAAAAAAACAGTAATATTATCAAGGTCTGTAAAGAAGCTTACAATATTATTTACCATATTATCTACCAAAACAATTCATAATGACTGGTTGGAATCTCTCTGAAGATTGCTAAAAGATATTTTTATAGATACATTATTTGCTTAATTTAAAATATATTTTAAACCCCCCAATCACCTGCATGTAGCTTCTATATTATTTAAATGTAACTTTTAGTATCTAGTCAACTGTTACACTAAAGAGGAAAGTTAATGGGCATAGATGTAAAAGAAAAGAATCTCATGAACTATACTTGGGAAAAAAAAGGATGGTCTTTCACCTAAAGAGAAAAACTATTATTTGGAAGATCAAAAATCACTATTAGCTCTGAATTGGGCTTCTTATGTGACTCAAATTTTCCACAACTCTTTCCTAGTCACTATAATGGAGATTTTACTGCTTCGTATTTTGCACCTTTTGGGAGATGGTGTGACATCTTTTGTTCACTCATATAGAACAGTAATGTCTCAAATCATCAAATCAATTACTTAATTACCAAATCAATGTTTTGGTCAATTTTCAATTATGAAATGAGTATGGAAGCTATTTTAACTGTGAATAAACACAATAAAAGACACAGAGAGCCTTTCATTAATTCACATACATACCTGTAAGCATAATTAAGTGAAATAAAAAATACAGAAGATATTTCCAATGAAGTTTAACTCTATTGGCAGAATAATTTTTTAAGGAAGCAATAGGTGCATTATGAATTAAGTGGAGTTAAGAAAGCTAAATTTCATACAAAAGCAAAGATGGGGGAAAGTAGATTTGAGGAGCTCAATCATAGTAATAGAGCTTTACTCCATCCTGAAAACAGGATGAACAGGATGAAAACATCCTGAACAGTTGTGAAAGCTGTTCTTTAATTCATACAGAGCAAAGGCAGACATTGTTACCACTTTTTGCATATTTGTTTTACATTTTATATTTTAAGATAAATATCTAGAAACATTTATTTTAGAGTAAAAAGTAGTTTTCTATTTTTTCTAACTGCTGTTAAGATTTTATGTAACATGGATGAAGAAAAGTATGGGAAAAAAATTATCTTCTATAGCTTAAATATGGAAGAAAAAATTATCTCGTAGTCTAAAAAATAAATATATTTATGCCTTGAACTCCTTTCATATTAGAAATATTTGTTATAGACTGTCATTATACCAAAATTATTTGCAGATGATGCTGCACAATGGAAGAGTCAGCGATAAATCATTTAAGTATTTGAAGGCATTGTCAACCTGTTAATAATATGAAAATTATTAAATGGACACTGAATAGATGCTAGTAACACCAAGATTTAAGGTTACTAACTGTTTTTACAGTTCTTTCATTTATTTTGGCCATGATAAAGAAAAATGTGTACTTCCTAAGTAGGCTTTCTTAGTAAGAATTGTTAACTTACATAGATCTAATTTATAGAATATACATTTTTATTTTTTTTTGCCATTGCCTAAAAATCTGATTTGAGTCCGAAATATTTTAATTCATAACAAACTCTCTAGGGAAATTACTAATTTATGCAAAATTATTGTATTAGTTTATGCAAAACTATATTTATTTTTAAAAACCTATTTTTAAGAAGCAGAACACTTAAAATATATATATTTTATTCTATCCTCAAATTCAAGAAAAAAATGCAGACAAATATAGTTCCTATAAATACAGTAGAATTCAGTTATGGTGAAACAACTTGTAAGTATGTGTTTGATTTCATGGATCACATCTAGCTGTTGGAAGGATAGGAAACTTGCTAGATAAAGCAGCAGATACATTGTTTATTTGTTTCTTTAACATCAGCATCATACCATTTGAAAAGATTCTGCTAACCATTCATCTGCAAAAATTGGATAATTTTAGGCTATACGGTTCAGGTGCTGGATGTCATGTTTGTCCTAGATGCTAAGATCCCAGTGCATCAAGATCCTTATGCATAGCTGAAAGCACAAAAGAGGAACTCTGCTGAAGCCCGGAGGATTCATTATGATACCAGAGTCATATACAAATTTCATTTGAAAGACCTAAATATCTAACAGAATTGATCCTTGCTGAAGACAAAATTTTTGTTTCTTTGCAAGAACAACAAGATGGAGACCTAGATAGGAAAGGGAGGTTTTGTTGTTTGTTTTAAACGATCGTCCTTCATGATGCAGGCTATAAAAGAAGCCTAGGAAGATTAATACTCTCTGGGCAGCATATTCCACTCTTATCATCTACAGGATATCTTGCACCTTCTTCTGAATGTTTTGGCAATGGCTCATGGAACAAGAGATGTTTAATGGTCTGCTATGGCCTTGCTGCATCGTTCACTGGGATAGAGGAATCAAAACCAGAACATGCGTATGTCCCTATTTGATCTTTACAAGAGAATTCCACTATTCTAATCTTTAAAGCACACTATCAGATTATTCTTTTCTCTCCCTTGTATATTTCATTACTTAAAAATCAATCAATCAATCAATATAGCCATCATGCAAAATTTCTGAACTTAAGGCAAGTCAATAGTGTTTCTAAGTGTTTGGCATAACGCTGCCTCTGGGCACATTGAAGTTTCAAATTGTGAGGAGCCCTATTGACCTTTTTCTTTTAATAAACTCATTTTTGGAAAAAACACAGACATTCATTATGTCTCCTGCTTCCTGGAGGAAATATTGGTGCGGCTGAGGTCTAGAGACAGAAGACTCACAACAGGAACAAACAATCGAAGTATTTCCACTGTCTGGCTTTTTCCTTCAATATTCTTCTATACAAGCATTCTTCTTACTAGTACTCACTTTCTGTTAGGGAAAATGAGTCACCCACTGTACCTTTTTTAAAAAACACACTTTTGCATGAAAAAGGATGACTAAGCAGAAAATAAATGGTTCTGTAATTTGTATTTGAACACTTATGTTTGCCTTTAAAAATTCAAGAATTTGCAGATAAAGTAGGTGTAAGCAGGCAACTTGCATCTAGATTTGAAATTAAGACCAGCTTCAGCCTATTCCTTAAAATCAAAGAACGGTAGGGATTGGGAGGGACCTCTGGAGTTCATTGAGTCCAACCCCCCTGACAGCACAGGAACACCCAGGGCAGGACACACAGGAACATATTCAGGTGGGTCTTGAAAGTCTCTAGAGAAGGAGATTCCACAACCTCTCTGGGCAGCCTGTTCCAGGCTCTGTCACTCTCACAGTGAAGATTTTCCTCATACTGAGGTGGAACTTCTGGTGTTTCACCTTGCTACTATTACCTCTTGTCCTATAACATGACACAACTGTAACAAGACTGTCCCCTTCTACTTGACACCCACTCTTCAGATATTTGTAAATATTACTAAAGATCCCCCCCTCAGTCTTCTCTTTTCCTGACCAAACAGTCCCAGGGCTTTCAGCCTTTCCTCATTAGAGAGATATTCCAGTTCCCAAAACATCTTTGTAGCTCTCCATTGGCATCTCTCTAGTATTTCCCCGTCCCTCTTGAACTGGGGAAGCCAGAACTGAACACAAAGTTGACTAAGCAAGTTATGCATAGATAGATATCTGTAAATTTATAACATTCTTGAGAAAAGAGATCATAGACATTTTATTTTTTTACTACTAAAGGTTGAATGTATAGGCTGTAGAGTAGCTTCCCTAAGGTTCACTTTGCATCATCATCATTATTATTATAAAGCATAACAGACATGATACCATCCTGTCTGGAAGAATGGGAGAAGTTAACTGGGGAACAAGAATTCATGCTGAAGTCCCAACTTGAGCAGCAGCACCATGAAAAGAGTTTCAAACAGAAAGCCATCTGCAATGCACAGTTACATGCTTCATTGTCACTACAAAAGTGCTTTTACTTACTCTCAAAGATGTTCTTATAAGCATGCTGTATTACAATCTTATAAGATTTTAGTATTTCCTTAGAAAAAGACCTCTTACTGCAATCTGGCAAATGGCAACACCCAGGGGTAGCCCTCCTATCACTTAATAGTCAACAACCTTCCCAATGGATGTACAATCCAGAGTTTTCCTCCTTCCCAGTACAATTTAAAGTCTACAAAGAGCAATATATGTTTGTCACATTTTTTTTCAAGTATCAGTGAAGAAAGAGATGATAAACTGAAAAAAAAAATACACAGATTATTAATCCCAGATGAAGTTTTGAAAATGACAGGAAAATAGCTAGGAACGCTTCCAGAGGGACTTTGTTATACAAAGATTATAAAGAGAGAAAAACCATTCTTGCTTAATGATATCTAGAAATAACACGAAGCAATACTGAGAGCTATACAATCGTGGGACACTCTACCATTCCATAGATAAAAACCACAACAGGCGACTGTGAAAACCAGTAAGTTTCTTTTATTGAGTATTCCCTAGAGGTCATAAAATGGCCAAGTCACTCTGGCTGTGTTATCGACAATAAACAAGTTTCTCCCTTTTTACGTTGCCCCAATCTAGGGAGAAACAGGAGGAGTTAAGTAGAAGATCTACTTTTTTTTCTTCTGAGGGGCTGCCATGAAGTATGAGTCTGATGCAACCAGATGCTAAATCAATTCTTTTTGACCATTGTGTCTGAGAGAGAAGGCTGTAGTTGGAGAACACAATTCAACTGCTAAATTAACATTCATGTTAGTACCACATTTCTACTCCAGAATGAAGAAGGGTCAGAGCATGTGGAGACAGATCCGGACAGCGGTGAAGACAATCCCTGAAAGGAGAGCTAGGAGACCAATAGCCATGTTGTGCAGTGAAGAGCGTGGAAAGATCACACAATGAAGTGCTTTGACTCCATGCCAGGTATACCCTGTGAAATGAATTCAAAATAAAATTTTGAATTACAGATGGCTTTTCCAAAGCCTTTGCTGGCATGAGCACTACTGTGGAAAAGCTGTGGCACCAGTAATTAGGAATAGCAGAGTCTGAGATATTAGAGGAAACTTGTCAAGCAGAACTTAAAATATCTAAATATTTCTCCTAAATATTCGCCAAAAGAAGAAATAGAAATTGCTTTGGCTCTGCTTGCCTTTAAGTTTGCACCTTCTGGAATTATTTTTTTTTTCAAATATTCACAGACATTAGTTCAGAACTTCTATAAACATAATACTAATTCATGTCTAAAAGTATCAGGAACAGGGAGGCTAAAGATAGAATTCTTTTAAAATATAGCATGTGGTGTGCCAGCAACACAGTTCTACAAATTTTATGTTTGTCCTATCTGCCCAAGAAAAACACATTGCGAGCATCTAACCAAAGTTCCCTGAATCCCTTGCATGATGTTTGCGAGGAATGCAGATGAAGAAGTATTTGCTGAAAGAATTAAGTGGATGAAAAGGAAGCATACACATTTAATGAGTGACAAATAAGGCAAAGTACTTCAGTCCTGTCTTAAATGACCCTTATCCCATATTAGTACTAACCATTCATGGAAGAAAATCTAAACTAGGAATTAACATTTTAAAACCTCATGTAATATCACTGCAATGAATCACTGCAATGAAAAGCGATCACTGCAATGAAAAGTGTCATATAATTTTTTCACAGAACCTTGAAAACTGTTAAAGAAAAGATGTGAATAAATGAGTTCCTGGTACTTAACAGAAAACTATATGTGTCCTAAATACGTACCATTCACCAGCTAATGAGCCTGTTTTTAAAGTAGGGCAGAAACCATTCTGCAGTCTCCAGCAGTAGGGCAGAAACCATTCTGCAGTCTCCAGCACTAGACAAAAACTGCTTGGTACACCCTAGATCCTAAAGGAAGATGCAGAAGCTATTAAATGTAAATGCAAACAACTGGACTGGCTCCTGCTTCCACACGGTGAATGAAAAATTGCCGTTGGCACAGTATCAGGAATGATTTATTCAAAAAAAATGCCATCCTAATGTACAGTACCCCTCTAACGGCTCCATCAAGCACCTTGTCATTGTGCCCAGCTCCTTAGTCAGGTCTTCTAGGATAAAGAATTGGAAGGAAAGGTGTCCAAGCCATGCTCTGGTTAACATAAGGATAAATTCCATAGTTCCAGTTTGCTGCAGGAACTTAAGAAATATTACAGCACGCAGACTATGCCTTTTACTTCTCCTGCTGGGTCTAGCTAAGGATTGAGCCCCATAGCTGAATTTTGAGTATCCTTAGAGATTGTGGATCACAAATTGTAACAGATGTCCCTGCTATGCAGGTAGTTTTGTTTAAAGGTCCATCAGCCTGCAGATGGAAATCTGGAATTCTTTGTTCATGTCCTGCAAAACTAGATTGTTCTGACCAGACACCATAAAAATGAAGGGATTTTTCTGAGGGGTAAGGGAGGTCAATATGTTACATATGTTCCTCCCTCTAAAAAGAGAAGTAGCTGAGACTGGCTCAAGATTTGTCAGGACACAATCGTGTGTTAGTGCTGCTTCCACAGAATCTATTGTCTGCTGCAGCAAGGATAGAAATACATGCACCTATGGCTTTTTTCTGTAAACCCCCCATATCAAAAGTGCTTTCCACTTCCTGGGAACTACAGGCCTGTCAGCCTGACCTTGGTACCCAGAAAAACTGCGGAGGGGTTCACCTTGAGTGAGCTCACATGGCAAGTTCAGGACAGCCAGGGGACTGGGCCCAACCAGCATGGGTTCAGGAAAGGCAGGTTCTGCATGCTCAGCCTGATCTTCTATGACCAGGTGATCTGCCTAGTGGGCAAGGTAAAAGCTGTGGATGTTGTCTACCTGAACTTTAGTAAAACCTGTGACACCATCTCCCACAGCATTCTCCTAGCGATACTGGCAGCTCATGGCATAGACAGGTGGACTCTTCGCTGTGTTAAAAACTGTCTAGCCAGCTGGGCCCAGAGAGTTCTAGTGAATGGAATCAAATCCAGTTGGTGGCCGGTCATCAGAATCATAGAACCGTAAAATTACAGAATCATAAAATGGTAGAATATCCCAGGTTAGAAGGGAACTCCAAAGAACATGTAGTCCAACCCCCCTGCAATATGCAAGGTGATCCTCAAGTAGATCAGGTTGCTCAGAATCTTGTCAAACCTGGCCTTGAATGCCTCCAGGGATTGGGATTCCACCACCTCCCTGGGCAACGTGTTCCAGTGCTTCACCACCCTCATAAAGAACTTTTTTTCTAATGCCCAATCAAAATCTACCCTTCTCTAGTTTAAAACTATTGTCCCTCATCCTATTTCTACATGCCCTTGTAAACAGTCCCTCTCCAGCTTTCTTGTAGGCCTCCTTCAGGTGCTGGAGGACTGCCATAAGGTCTCTCTGGAGTCTTCTTTTCTCCAGGAGGAAGAACCCTGNTCTCTCCAGCTTGGAGAGAAGGATGTTTTGGGGACCGTCTCAAAGGCCTTGCAGAAGTGTGGGCAGATGACATCCATAGCTCTTTCCTTGTCCACTGATGTAGCCACTCCATCGTAGAAAGCCATTAGGTTGGTCAGGCAGGACTTGCCCTTAGTGAAGCCATGCTTTCTGTCTCACATTATCTCCATGTCCTCCATGTGCCTTATCAGAGCTTCCAGGAGACTCTACTCCATGATTTCCCCAGGCTCAGAGGTGAGGCTGACAGGTCAGTAATCCCCAGGATCCTCATTTCTACCCTTTTTAAAAATGGGTGTAAAATTTCCCTTCTTCCAATCAGCAGAGACTTCACATGACTGGCAGGACTCATCCTCTAATAGCATGAGAATATCTCCTCCTCAAAGTTTTAGTTATCCTATTCACAGTTCATCTCCTTGGTGACCAGCAGTCAGACCCACAAGCTTGAGAAGGGACTGTATGAACAGCCAGGATTTTTTTGTTTATTTTCTAAACAGTCTCAAGTGTTGTCTATGTTTTGGTCTGACCTTCCTAAAAAAGTCCTTATTGCTGTTTCGGCTTCCCTATCAAATGATGCATAACCTCTGCTTTGTAGCCAGATTCTTTCCTCCCGGATCCGGCCCTGCACATGCAGTCATGTCCAACACATGCATGCCTCTGTTTCTCTTCTCTGTTCAAGCTAAAGAATGACACAGCTTTAGATATGAAGCCATGAATGATATAGCGATTTCATAAAATTAACCAGAAGTCACAGGTTATGACAGTGTCTCTTTCTTTGACACTGGTTGCAAGTGTCCTTGTGTCTTCAATTCTTTACTATTTTAGAATGGTGCATTTTAACTCCAATTAACAGCCACAGGAAGCCAGAGTATATCTTTCAGCTATTTCAGAAAACATACAGCAACAGGAAATATAATTTTTTCAGGCAATTATGGTAAAAGTTTGCCATTGTTTTATAATCTCACATCCTGTTTGCAAATTTGGAGGTAATCTATGAGAGAACTTAGAAAACAATCAGTATTAAACACCTGAAAAGCTGGGTAATGCTGTTTATCAGCAGAGGATTCCTTTTAAGATACATTTATATCTTGAAACCTAAGAATTAAATTTTTTTATATTTGAATCTTCATAAAGGCACAAGGTGCTGGTCATAAAAACAGTGTGGCCACAGATAGTTTTCTCCTGTAGAATTATCATGGCTTCCACATTTTCTGCATATATTACTAAGTTATTTTTATGGAATGTGTTTACTTTTTATCAGAAATCAGATGTCCATGTTCTTTTATTACTGGCAGAGGTAAAAAGAGGAACAGATCATCTTCAGCATGACATTTATAGTTTTCATCAGTGAAATGTTCTATACCTCTTCTCCAGGTTTAGTCTGTCATTTTGTCAGGCATCTATACCATCCTGTTGTTCACACTTGAAAGACATTCTCTAAATTCTTGAAATTTTCTGTTTTTTTTTTTAATAATAGACAATTCAGTCATGACTCCTCACACTGGATTCACATGTACAGTGGTCAAAATTTGTTACCAGACTTCCTACAAAGCACTGTCAGTAGCAGACATATTCTGCATTCTTCCACTTCAAGCATCTAATTAATCTATTTGCTTTTAAATACGGCTGTTTGCTCAGCAAGGTCTTTTACTGCCTACCTGTGATCGCACCTCCTAAACTGACAGTCAAATTAGGCTTGGTGCATTTTTAATGGGCATTCAGTCCTACTGATATCTAGAGAGCAGTTCAGTCCTCTTCCCAAGGAAAGACTCCTCAGGCACAGCACAGTCTTTAATTGTTCCCATAGTCATTCAGTGTGTCCAAGATCCAAAAGCTGCCATAAAACTTCACTTCCCATTTATAATAGTGGGTGACAGGCATGCTGAAAAAGGGTAAAATTTAAAAATAGGGAAATTATTCCCATGTCCACCTCCCCTCCCCCCCAAAAAAAATAAAAATAGAACATGCACACAGAAGCAGATGAAGAGAATGCATGCCAAAACCGAAAATTAATTAGCTCCACTCCACTATAAGAAACCAACAAATGGTTTTACAACAGTGAAAAGCTGACTAGGGTCTGAACTTGCTCTCACTAATGTCAGTAACAGTTTGATTCAATGGGAGCAAAGTAAATCCCATTAGAGCCTTTTATAGAAAAATCCTAATAAAAGCAGACATTACAAAGTAAAAGCACGGTTCAGCCCTAGCCTACAACACAGCCATTGTAAAGTCACACCATCATAGCTGGGGTCTGCATTCAGACCCAGGGCATTTCAATACTATGCTCATTGCATCGCAGAGAGCTGAAAGGAGATGCTGCACTGAAGTGAGAATTGCAAGTCTCTCCTGGCCATGGATTTAATACATTATTGTTAGGTTTACATAAGATCTGGCTGAGTCCCAAATGTGCATTCTCTGACACACATACTGGCTGATTTATGCTGTCTTATTTGGCTGATAAAAGAATCAAATTGGTGACTGGTTTTGAATCAAGGCAATTAGGGTGGTTGATTGGATTTGTAATTTGGAGAACACCACTCTAGAGTATAAGTCAATTGTGTAGAACTATCCAGGTCTTTAATCACTGGTTTCCCTTTGCAAAAAGATGATGCTTTGCATCATCTGAAAGTTATACCAGTTATAATCAATTCCATTCTCCCGATTACCCCCCTTATTGCTTCCTTTCTTACCCTGCACCTGGCAAAACCAACATTTTACCAGAAAAAAAGTTAACTACAGTGTGGCTAATTATATTTCAAAGGTGTATCCAAATTTAATTTACAGGGTCAACTGAGTATGTGGGGTAATTATCTTTACAAAGCATCTGACAGCTGTTGTGATACAGTGGTCCAACAGTTCCTGCTAGAAATCTCTTGGGAAGCACTTGCTTAAATTTGAGTAAGGTTAAACAACAGACTTCTGTCTGCAAAACCTGGAACACAACGTCATTACCAAAGACACCAGTCTTATGTAAGTCTCTTGAGTACTCCCCAAAAGACTAGAAATTCTCAATTCAAAAAGTTTTCTTTCTGAATGAATTCTACAATAGGAAGATCTGCAGATATAACACACAAAAATTGACCCAAGCACAGGGGAGGAAATTATACATTATTTGACCGTGTATAATAATAACAAACCTTTGTGAAACAGTTTCTTATTTAAAGGTACAAGCTCTAGAAATCAAGCTGAGAAATAAAATTTCCCTCAAGAACTGCCTCAAGCAATTTTTTATTTTCAACAGTGGACAGGAATTGAATGCACATTGATGGGATAAATATGTAGAAAAATAACCCTTGAAGATTTATGTGATATTTAATTGTCTTCTAGGCAATATCTTCTGTTCCCTCACCACACTCTGCATTTCTGACTTTCATTCAGAACAAGGTTGTGATTTGCACAATGGCTTTGAGTTCACTAAGTCTCAAACTTTTGGGCCAGTGGTCAGAATCACAGAATCTCAGAATCGCTATGATTGGAAAAGAACTTTAAGATCAAGTCCAGCCATTATGTAACTCTGCCAGGGCCATTACTACACCATATCCTTCAATACCACATCTAGACAGCTTTTAAATATATCCAGGGATGTCCATTCAGCCACCTCCCTGGGCAGCCTGTTCCAGTCTTTGATAACCTTTCAGTATAGAAGTTTTTCCTAATGTCCAACCTAAAGCTCCCCTTGTGTAACTTGATGCCATTTCCTCTTGTCCTGTCAGTTGTGACTTGTGAGAAGAGACCAGCACCCACTTCTCTACAACCTCCTTTCAGGTAGTTGTAGAGAGAGATGAGGTCTCACCTCAGCAACCTTTTCTTCAGACTAAACAACCCCAGATCCCTCAGTTACTCCTCATAGGACTTATTCACAAGACTCTTCACCAGCTTCATAGCCCTTCTCTGGACCCACTCCAGCACCTCAATATCTTTCTTATCCTGTGGCACTCAGAACTGAACACAGTACTCAAGGTGTGACCTCACCAGTGCCACGTACAGTGGGACAATCACTTCTCTAGTCCTGCTGGCCACACTATTCCTGATACATGCCAGGATGCTGTTGGCTTTCTTGGCCACCTAGGTACACTGCTGACTCATGTTCAGCCAGCTGTTGATCAACACCCCCAGGTTCCTTTCTGAAGATAAACTTTCCAGACACTCCTCCCCAAGCCTGTGGTGTTGCCTGGGGTTGTTGTGGGCCAAGTTCAGGACTTGGCACTTGGCCTTGTCAAAGCCCATGTGATTGGCCTGGTCCCTCTGCAGAGCTTTTCTACCCTCACGCAGATCAACACTCTCACCTAACTTGGTGTCATCTGCAAACGTACTGAGGATGCTCTCAATCTCCTCTTCAATGTCACTGATAAAGGTATTAAACAAGAGTGGCTCCAGCACTGAGCCCTGGAGAACACCACTTGTGACTGGTCACCAACTGTAGCTCCATTCCCCACTACTCTCTGGGCCCAGCCATCCAGACAGTGTCTGACCCAGCAGAGTGAGAGCCTGTCCACGCATACAGCAGAGTTTTTTTCATGAGGATGCTGTGGGAAATGGTGTCAAAGGCTTTGCTGAAGTCCAGGTAAACAACATCATCCCTCATCCACCAAGCAGGTCACCTTGTCATAGTAGGAGATGAAGTTTATTAAGCAGGCCTTGGCCTTTATGAACCCATGCTGACTGGGCTTGATTGCCTGGTTGTCCTGTAAATGGTGTGTTATGGCACTCAGGATGATTTGTTCCAGGACCTTCCCTGGCACAGCGGTCAGACTGACTGAAACCTCCCCAGTTATGCAGGACTGCTGATAAATCACAAAGAGTGTCTTGGTGAGCACATCTGCCAGCTCCTTCATCACTCCTGGGTGTAACCCATCTGGCCCCATAGACTTGTGTATGTCTAGGTGGTGCAGCAGGTCACTGACTATTTCCTCTTGGATTATGAAGGCCTCCTTCTGTTCCCCATCCCTGTCTTCCAGCTTGAGGGGCTGTCTACCCAGCAAACAACTAGACCTGTTATTAAAGACTAAGTCAAAGAAGGCATTAAGTACCTCAGCCTTTTCCTCATCCTGTGATGTCCATCCACTGACTGTTCATCCACTGGTGTTCATTGCCGATCCCTGACCACCATGAAATTATAGCAAACATTCAGCTGAAATGTCAGTATATCTACACAATGCTATAAGCAGATGTGAAATCCTGACTTCCATTTCTCACCAAGGCTGTGTAATAAATAACCTGTGCTTCACTGAGGCTGTCATGAAACTCTGGTCAACTCAGAGGAGGCAAGGTAACTTCAGGGCTTTCCATGAAGTGCTTATCTTCACATGACTTGTTGAAAGTCCTCACTATAGCTGAACCCTGAAGCTCTGTGTAAACTGACCACCACTGACAAACAATGGTTTGGAGATCCAAAATTTATATTAGTAGTTAATTAACTGATGAAGTTATATGTAGTTAATTACATGTAGGGTTATATATCTTTGTACAAATTCCCTGTATATACCATCAATTTATTATGGTCCTGATAGTCCTGAGATTTTAATAAAATCTTCCAAATAGAAGGAAACTCTAGTTCCAACACTCAAGTAAGTAGCAAATCCTACTGATTATGAGGCAGAAATAAAACCATGTCCAAAGGTCTGTACAGCATGGAGAAGTTGATGTAATTGTTAGCTGCATTCAATACTACTTACAAATTCCACAGCAATTGAAATGATTCCATTCCTTGAAATAAAACATAGAGGAAAGAAGAAATACCTCGGATTACTGTGCTGTTTCACCAATTCTAAGTAAGGAGGAGTAACTGAAAATTCATTATCATACTGGGAATATTGGTCCTCTGATACTGTAAACAGCTGTGATGTTGCTGTGCAATTTAAATACCCAATCTTCTCATTGCACCTCACCACAACACTGCATGTGGTACATTTAAAAAAAAATAAATAAATATTTTTCCACTGCAGCCATTCTGAAATTGCTCAGCACACATTTGTAATAACTCCTAGGAATATTCTGGGTAAAAAAATACAGACTGGTTAGATGCTTTGATGGAATTTCTCCTCCTAGGTGACTGGGCCCAGTGGAGAAAGAGTGAAGAGTCACACCTCTGCCAGTTCCCCAGCTCACATGCATGACATTACAGGGTAGTGCATGGAGTTGTCAGACCAGCATTTTAAGCACGTAACAGATTTATTTGTATCTAAAAATATATCCCAAAAATGATTTGAGCACTTTGTTGAACTTAAAGAGAAGTGCTTACAGTTTCAAGCTATGTTTCCTGGAGCCTGCTGTCGAGAAGGACAGAAGGTGCAACTTCTTCCAAGGACAGAGGCACAAATAGCAAAAATCAGCTGTGGCCATTCCTCAGTCACCTGGTTGCAGCATATTAGCCCTCTGTGGGAAACCTTGAGATATTTCTCCTCTTGTGTTCATGACACAAGCCTGAAGGGACACACAGTGTATTTGTGACTGAAGTTGCACGTCTGCAACACAAATGTGCTTTGCTGCCTTCCTATAGCTAAAGAGTAAACTCGGGGACTCAGATCCCAGCTAGATAAAAGGAAGTGAGAACAAATACAAAAAATACTGTCCTGGGGCCAGGTGTTCACATCTTCAGCAGCCCTCAGATAATGAAGCTATATCAGGGTCCAATAGAGAAGCAGAGAAAAGTACAGGATTTTCCAGTGATCCTCCACTTTGCAACCTGTGGTTCTGGTGTTTGCAGAAACAAAGAAAGAACCAGGATCTCTGAATGAAGACAAACTGGTGACAGACTACAGGCCACGCCACATGCCTTGCTGAGATAACAGAGGCAGGACAGAACAGGGGGTATTTTCAAAACTACCTCCAGACACAGGGAAATGAAGGCAGAGCTCCAAATCAAAGGCCCCAGTAGTACCAGTGAGGAGCACAACCCAGGGCAAACCAAGTAGGATTGAGCAATAGCCATCAGGAAGGGGAAATTCTTACTCATGATTAGTGGCATTTTCAGCAGTGTATCTGAAAGGGATAACAGCAGAAAACCTTCACGACTTTCCCTGAGCAGCAGGGACGCTGGTTCCAAACAAGTCAGGAGATTAAGGAATCTCATCCTTTGGGGGATACAAAAGAGGAAAAGAATCTGCCAAAGGGCTATTGGGCTAAAATCCTTTCTACAAGCCTCTCTTTGGAGGTGTCCTGGTTTGAGCTAGAATAGAACTAATCCTGGTCAGTGATTTCACTTTCCATCTAAGTCTCTTCAACTAACTGCACTTTCTGAAGTTAAGGGCATATTTTTGCAGACAGACTCTGCTTCTGGCAGTGCTAATGCCTCATGTTTATGGTTACTACCAAGTATTGCTATGTACAAAGGTTCTGGCTTATACTTGTTCCTGTGCAGACCAAGGTCACTTCTAAACCTTGTGTACCACATTGGGGGTGAAGGAAGTAAAGATGACACCTGCACAGAGAAATGGAAAAGACAGGTGACCCTAAACCAACCAATGAGGTATCCCATCCCATGTATGTCATAATGAGTATAAAGCCGAGGGATCACGAGCGTCCAGCTTCTCTTCAATGGCTGGTATCTGAGGAGACTCTGTCCCTTCTGCCTCTGATCCCAATCCATGTGTTTCTGAATCCATTTCCAGAATCTGTTTCCTTTCTGCTGTTGAGCCCGCTCTGGGACTTCCCCAGTACCTGCCCCACATCATCAGTGGTGATAGTGATGTAATTGCCATCAGGTTGGGTTCAATATTGGGTTTTTTTTTATATTTGTATATATTAAATTTTGTTGTTATTTTCATTAAAGCTGGTTTAGATTTCTTACCAGATCATAAGTCTCTCTTCTTTATTGGCCTTTCTATTCCCCTTGGAGAAGCAAGAGGGGTTAATCGAGAGTGTCTGTCATTTGTCTAGTAGCCAGCCCAGCCCTAACACTTGACAGGAGCAATGTCAATTAGCAAATTTTAGGAGTACAAAAGGATGATGGAGAGGACTGTAGGAGGATAAGAGAAGGTGCATATCCTCCTCCTAAGGGCACTGATTATAAGACCACAGGCTGAGCTGTGCAGAGCTCTAGACTACTAAACTAAAGGGTCTGAATAAAATCTGGATACAGGTATAATTAGAGGAATACACTCATTTAAAGGACATGACATTGTGACTCACAAAAAGGTAGCAAATGGCTATTTTGTCCTAGCACTGCCCTGTTCTCATTGAAAAATCAGACCTCCAAGAGCTGGAAGATTTAGAAAAGAGCAATCCAGCACACTTGAAGCTGACTTTTAAACTCCTGTCTGGCCCTCTCAAAAGGTTGGGAAGGAAGAAGACATTAGCTTTTCAGCCCACAGTTATGCTCACAAACACTCTCCATGCTCCCTGCTGCTCAAATCTAGTTTTACCTTCAGGAAAAGAAGAGCAATCATCCCATTTCTTAATAATAGGAAGAATTTTCTTTACCACTCTGTTAGCTGCTCCCGTCAATCCCTAAGAGCCACACATTTATACACAGGGTATTGTGAAGCAGCAAGAGGAAGAAAAAAACCTGCTGCTGCCTGATTCTAATAAAAGAACTGCTGATTAAAAAAAAAAAAAAAGGCGAAATCAGCAGTTCAAAGTGCCATGGCCAGGCACCTGAATTTTCAGATTTTTTCCTCAAACCCTAGGCACCAGAATTCTGTCCACACATCTAACAGCAAGTGTGGGTTCATGCTGTAAACTCCCAAGCCCTCACTGGAGATATTTCCCACTCTGTCCCCTAAATGTCTCCTAAGAAGTGAGCTTCATGCACTGCTGCAAGGCACCAAGACCAGACAATGACTTCACTGGAGATGGCTAAATGGTTCTTCTTGAAATAGGAGCATAAGGACTCCCCTAAGAGACACAGGAGAAAGCTGACTTTCCAAATGTTTAAGAAACTTGTCAATGCACAACTTACCGATTCTGATTGATTTAATGAAAGTGGTCTCTACTGCTAAAGGGTTATTTACAAAAGCAGAGTTTAATCTAGTGAGACTGTGCTCCCACCAGAATCAATGAATAGACGTAGGCTTGCCCTGGGCAAAGTAGAGAATGAAGTCATGCTAAAGACTGTCTTTGTGAAATGATCCACTGTTTCCCACCACAGACTGAACAATCATTTGCTGACATGGACCATTTCATATATCATGCACCCTTCTTGGAAGCATTTATAGTATAATCTCAAGAACAATTAACATAAAATGATTTCCACTAATTAGAATAATGAATACACTAAGGAGGTCAACTGTAAAATATTCTAATTTCTCCAGCAGCTGATCTGCAGAGAACAAGCAAGGAGGAAGTACCAGAAACCATTGTTAAAGGTGAGTTTTCTGAGCAGAAAAGACCTGCAAGCCTCCTAACCCAAACAGATTAATGGAAGGTACAGGAGGTACAAAGAAGAAAAAGAATCTGAAGACTAAGCAGAAGGAAAACAAGCTTTGGGGGCCCTGGAAAAAACTGATCAAGACTACCTTCAAGTAAGGCCAGAAGATTTTTCAGATGCACCTCTCATTACATAAGATGTGTGACTGTACACATAAGCATATAGACATTACAGTCCTGTAAAAAACCACTCATCTTAGTGGCTTGGTTTAGATGTTACAGATATTCTATAGATTACTGAAAAAGTTTCAGTTCCATGTGAATGCATCAAGAAAGCATATGCTGTTACTAATGTGCAAATGGTGCACACCCTGTAACGGTCAGTTTTAGCAAAATTTTGTCTTCTGAAGGCTTCCAGGGTCTTGAACAATACATATACTCCATTAGTTCTTGGCCCAGGGAAAATTGACTAATTCATTTTGAAAAACAATACAGATATGGTTCTAAGAAAGAAAAAGAAATAAATCTAAGTTTGTCACTCACATAGGCTGATACCATTCTAGATCATCAAACATTGGCAGAAGTCTTGGCAAACTGCTCTTACACTGTCACCAGGTCACTTGGGCTAACCTGGCTTCATTCCACAGCGGTAAAGACACAATTTCCAATATTTGGTAAGCACTATACATTCTTCACTTTAAAATTATTAATATAATCTTTATTTGATATTAGATGTAGAGAAAATGGCCCATAATTATTCCTCTAGACATTTTTTTCTTATTTTTTTTTTAACACGGGAGAAAATCAATTTCAGTTAGTCTTACAATATCTATCAAGGACGTTGACAATGCTCACTTTGCACTCCTCAGCTGAAACAGCTCTTGATTAGAGATCCTACACTAAAAAAAGCATTATAAAGCAAGCATATCTTTGGTCACTTCCTCTGTTTATTCTACACACTTGGGTCTCTTCAATAAGTATCTTTGGGTCTCATGTACTTCAGAGCATCGCCATCCATGCTTCTATAAAGAAAAGTCCTTTCATGTTAACCTCCTTCTTTCTTATAATTGAATGCAAGCCTCTATTCAGTGCCTTAAGGAAAACGAGGATCTGTTGTATCCGTTTTGTTCTGTAAATGTGGCCAGTTAAGAGTTCATGTTCACAAGCAGCTAGATTTTGTCATTTTCTATGCTGTATTTTCTATCCAAGAGCCTAAACAACATAACTAGTCTATCCCTGCTGCTTAATCTCCTACATTAAGACTGGCTGACACAATAAAAATTAAAAGGACCTTCTCTGTATGACTCCTCTCCAACATGTAATTACAAATCTTCTTACCTGCTTGATCTGCAGCAGAATTCATGCACACTTAAAACGGGAAAAGCTCTTGTTTGCTTGCTCAAGTCCCAAGACAGAAAGCTAACCATAACAAGGAACTAGGAGCCAAGGTAGCAAAAGAAAACATGTACTTCGATTATTCCTGATCATGGCCTGACATCCCAGCTAATCCTGCTGAAATGGGCTTTGCCTGAATCAAAGTTTGCTAGGATGGTAAAACCTCTGGCACTGGTATCCTCCTGCTGACTTCACCATCAAATCTTAGGGCTGCATGTTTGGGTTTTACTACTTCCAGTCTTCAACAAATGCAGCAAGGTTTGTCAGAAACAACCTGCCAGCTATGGCTACTGAGCAAGAAGCTCCATGATTCAGGAAGAAAAAGGTAGTGGAAACATTTAATGGAGTACACCACACAAGCTCATATCTCTGTGGCCATCTCTTTCAAGGTAGGATGGTTGTGAACAACCACTGCAAATTCTACATTGCCTGAAATTCAAATCTGAAAATTGCGCCGAAGAAATCTTAGAGGGAGTAAGGCAGGTACTTTTGACACTCGAGGCAAACATTTCAGAGAGCTTACCCATTTCACTCATTTCACGTCAATTCACTAACTACTGTTGAAATGAAGCTCAGAAAGGGTCAATTAATGAGCTCATTAGATTATGCTTTATTACAGAACCAGCATTATATGGATCGATTCCAGATATCAATTCTACATTTCATAGGTTCCAAGCAGACTGTCATTTAAGGGAAACACACTCGAGGGAAGTTACCTGTGAGAGCAACTCCTTGCTGTGGGATCATGTCAGGGTGCAGAAAACATCCTCAAACCCTCGAACATAACAGATGACAACCAAAGAACTACCTGTGTAGCCAGCTGAAAGCCAGACTTATTTATCATTACCAAAATAAAACCTGCATCAACTAAGGGATTCATATATAAATATCACAATGAATAAACTAGCAGATAACTTCTCTCATTTCTAAAGCTACCGAATCAACACCAACTATCTGATCAAAATAGTATTTGCAGCAGGGGGGACAATGAAGAAAAGGGTATATATTTTATATTATCAATATGCAGGAATACAAACTAAGCACTCAATAGCAAGCCATGCCTCAGAACACAGATTTTTTCTTGGCAAACACCAAATGCAGAATTCTTTAGTTCTCCTTTTCCTTCATCCTGAATGCAACACAAATAAAAATGAATATTAATAAAATTGCTTGAAGGCCTTTCCTCCTTCAACCCTTTACACACACTTACTTTTTAATTCCTCATTCAGCACAACTCATGTCACGTTTTAGCTATCAATTGTTGAATGAATAAAACACAATGAGTGTAAGGAAGGCAGAGGATTTTTTTTTTTTTAAATATATACTGAAAGAGGAAATCTAGTTGGAAGAAACACCAAGAGGAACAGAATGAAAATAAGCTTGGATTGCAGGAATGGGAAATAAGAAAAACGTTTTCACTTCTGAATTATAGTTCCTCTCCTTTCTTGCTGTTTCCTTGAGTCAAGCATTTTTACTAGATAATCTATTTCACCTTGAAGTGTTTTTCAAAGCAGCAGACCTCAAATTCTTCTTTTACTGCAGGAAATTGAACTAAAATGGACTTGCATTACTGGCATTATTAGTTCAGTTTCATTCATTTACACTTGAGACAAATTCCAAGGTCATATTTTAGAGATCACCACATAAGACCAGAGAGGAGAACAAGACTCAGTGGCTTTTCTTGGTGCTTGCCCTGACTCGTCCTTTGATTTCTAGGCAGTGAGTGGCTGGAGCACAACATGGTAATGATTCACAAGGACAATATCGGGCACTGAGAAAACAAGTTGGTTTTAATGCACATTGATATCATTAAGGATTTTACAAGGAATTATTGCTCCATTGTTCCATCTTTCCCATTTTTATCATTTCCCCTGTCCTATGAACTCTATCTGCAAAAGAAGAATCTGTAACCCTGAAGAGAAGGAATAAACAGAGACTGCAGTGGCTCTGATCCTTCTCAAGTTCAGATTTAGTGACCTTGCTAATATTTCTGGGTTAGTCCGACTTCCTTCAAGGCCTGAGAAGCAGCAAAAGGAGAGATGGCAAAGACTTTTTTTAGGCAAATGACTGTGACTTCAAAAGCACAGTATCTTGAGAGATGGTGCAAAAAAAAATGTATACCATTAATGACATCAATGTTGGCTCAAAGTAACAAATTTTAATGAAAAAATGTATTTACAAACCAGCCTTCTTTCTAAAAATGGATTTTTTGCAGGAATTGTTGATAAAGAAAAAAAAATCACTTTTCTATTAAGTAGTTATAATTATGTTTATATTTTCAGTATTTTTAATAATAGTAACAATAATATTATCAGGAGCGTCCCTGGAGTAAAAAACATTAAAAGTTCTGTAATACAGAGGGGAAAAAAAAGCAGGTTGCAAACTATAAAACAGAAATTATTGTAATGTTTAGCAACATAATATTCTAACATTAATTTGGATTAAATAATGTGAATGGAGATGTGGACACAGATAATGTGAATTTATAATTTCTGTCCTATAAACTACACAGTAACGTAGTCTTGGTAAAAACTCTGGGTCACAGGTGCTTAATTCACAAGGCTATTTCTCAACACTTCTTGCCAGCTGCAGTCACGGTCCCTTATGAGCAGAAAAAAATCCTTGCTTGCAGCTCACCTTGCAACTTGAACACAATGATGAGACTAAACTCTAGATACATCAGTACCTAACAATGTGACCTACATTACCTATCAATTATTACTAAATCAATTAATAGTAAATACATGAATTATCTAACAAAGGTCTTTGCAACTGACTAGAGCAATATATTCTTAGAGTTTTGACTTACAAAGAGTTAATAGTGCTTGTGATACTGCTTGTGTGGAAATGGCCCCATTCAATAGCAGTGGGGTTTAGGGTTTCCCAGTTCCTTTTGAACTAGTTGCTAGACCTAAGTGACGGAACCTTGTTACAGCTATTTCATTTATGTGCACAACATACTACGTCCTTTCAGGGAATGTAATGAACCATGCAGAACGTGGAAAAGAAAATATCAAAGGAGTTAGTGACCTTTGTCCCACAAGTAAATTGTAAAGCCTTTCTAGTATTTTTGCTGAAGCATCTTTCTATGTTTGTACCGCATCTATGCTGGAAGTCAATTTGTTACAACAACAACAACAAAAATTGCTGCACAACTTGGGAAAGATGATTGAGGTGTCAAATCTCCACAGGTTTAGAGAACGAGGTAATCAATATGGGAGGTACAGGGCACACAGTTTGTATTCCTGTAGCTCGAGTCCTTTAATGCTTTGTTGTTTATTTACAGCAGATTGGAAAGCTCCTCTTCAGTTGAGCCAGCAACCGACCCACTGAATTTCCCATGTTAAGGTCAGATGCCACTTGCAAAAGAACTTCAGGTGGTTTCATCATCCTTATCCTCCTTTTGCAGGAAATAGCCTCAGCACACTTTTGACAGAACATTTTGACTCAACATTCCAGCCCAGAGCACTGGAGACAAAATACTGGAATTTAGGAGAAGACTGGATCTAGATTTTGTCAGGCCTTCTCCAATTTGTCATGCTTCACTACAAGCAGGAATGAACTGGGCAACTATAATATCGACTATTAGGGTAATTTTAGTTTTCAAGTATTTAAGCTCCATTGTTGAATCACAAAGGTAGCTGTTTTTCTTAGGACAATCTCTGTAATACCCTCATAGACAGCTTGTGCAAATAGCATATTTCTGCTGATTTAGATAGAAGAGTTTTAAGTGAAAATAGATCGTATCACTTCAGCACAGCAGTTTTGATTTACTCAAGCTGAGAATTTGAATTTAAACAGTAATTTAGAGGTTAGTTTTATTCATTTTTTCATTCCTCTACTTATTTCCCTGCCATTATTTGTGGAACAAGCTACCAATATTAAGGGGTTGTATTTTCAAATTAATTTCTGGTGTTTCCTTCTATAAAATTGCCTATACTTATTTTCAACTTTGGGGGGAACGAAATGTTTCACATTTAGTAATAATTTTATAAAACTAAAACACTTCTTCAGCATTGTACTTTGTCAAGAGAGCAAATGTAACAATAGAACCAGATTGGAGGAAAAACTTTCATTAAAGGCAGAAAAATAGTCTGAAATTATAATTAGCCAAATGTAAACCTCATAGAACTATGAGGGGACTCTTTGAGTAACAAAAGCATTGCCTTCATTCATGTTAATGTGCTATAAAATGTAGAGACATACTGAAGAACCCAAAAAGTTTGACTCTCACATTTTCACCCTGAGTGATAAAATGATTTGTGTAAGTTCAGCTGTTATCTTCCCACAGGAAAATCAGATTCTTTTCTGGTAGAGTGTAGAAGTGGAGGCAAGATATAGCGACTCTCCTCATACCTCAGAAGTCAGGATCATGCATGTTTAAACAAAACAAAATGAAAAAAAAAACAAACCTCAAACCCAAAACCTATTTTTCTATTCAAATCTGACATTTTTATGTGGCATTAAATGGGGTTTCCCTTCTTATGTATCATTAAAAGACAGGTGCTGCTGTTGAGAAGTCTCTGATTGTGAGGCAGAAATAAATAAATCAGCATCAGTAATACTTCCACTCTTCAGAAGGACTCAGAATATCATCAGGGTTATAGAGTAAGGGATATATAGAAAAGTGAGGAATGTGAGATTGCAAATCTACAGCTTTTAATAATCTTCACTACAGGAAAGTGGGTGGCTATTTCATGCCAAACCAGAATGCTGTCACTGGCAAACAGGAGCACCTTGGGACTGTCTTTTCAGAACTCGGTGACACAGGGCTCCCCAGGGTGGAGGTGTTGAGCCCTGGGCTTGGAAGAGAGACAGCCTCCAGAGTGACAGAATGTTACAAATTATTTTCAAAAGGATATTAAGCAAACAGAAAGGGCCCTTGTTATGAGGGCTGCAAATGTATCTGAAATAGTGTTTTGTTGTCTGGGCACCTTATCTCATGATAACCACATACACAATCTAGAGAAGTTGAAGGAGGCAACAAAAGTGATTAGAGGTGTGAAGCAGCTTCCACCTCAGGAAAGAGACAACACTTGTACAATGGGGCAATAAAGGTCTGTTAAAGAAATCATGAGTGATGTGGAGAAGTGGCAAGGAATTATAAAGATGAGGTATTGCCCAAAGAAGCTGCTTGTCAGACTTAAAGCCAACAGAAGAAAGAACTTTTTAGGAAATGCCCAGTTAAACTGTGCAGCTCACAGCCACCAGAAGCTTTGGTAGGCAAAAGTATAAACAGCTCCGAAATGGATCATGGAGGACAGGTCCAGTGGTCGCCATGAAGGCTAATAGATTGGATGCAACCTTGATCTCAGAGCCATTAATCCATTTATTGCCAGGAACCAGGGAAGTAAGTAGCACAGCAGGACTGCTCTTAACTAGTATTTTTTGTGTTCAATATATACTCAAGTTTATACATCCAATAGCTCTGTATTTCCATGAGAAATTCCACCCAGCTCCTTCCTGGCAAAATTTCATCAAAAAAGGCTGTGTTCCCACAAATGCTTTGGTTTTGACAAATCTGTCTCTGGCCATCTATAAAAACTAACTAAATAAGAACATCCTACCAGTATTACACTCCATGTAACTGAACCCAGTGACAATTTTCTTCTGAGCTGCTTCAAACCTGGAAAAGTTCCAGTCAAGCCAGTGAAGATACTGCAGAGTTCATAAAAGAAGCCGCACACTGAGTTGCTGTGTGTCTGGGAGCTGCATATAAGGTGAGCACTCAATTATATCTGCTGTTTATCAAAACACATAGCTGGTAATTTTAAATAATGAGAAGGAAGGTGCAGCCTTTATTTAAATAGATTTTTAAAAGAAATTGAAGCTAAATTACTAAAAAATGGAAATCATCCTCTTGCCTTGTCTTACCTTTCCCCTCTGACACAATGGCAAACCAAACATGGCAAAAAAAAGAAAATATATCCCATATGAAATCTCTTTCATCGGTTTACACAAACTAATTTAAGTACTATTTCCAATGCTGTTGTCAGCCACAACAGGGATGACCTGCTTACCTGCTTTACTAGAAACAGGGGGAGCTTGCCAACTGAAGGCAAAGGGTTCAAGAAATAGTGACTATATAAAAAAATGTTCTTAAACTAACAGTTCTTACACATGGTGAGATTGCAAACAGCACTATGTATGTTTAAGCCACTATGCATACACTTGAGTATGTTCTTGTTTGATTGATTAGGGAGCAATAAAAATAATAATTAATATTATTGATAATAATATCAGCAAAAGAACAAAGTGAAGTTTTTATATAAAGTTCCTTAAAAAGGGATAAGAAAACAGCAAAAAGTCTCCTTTAAAAATTACAGATGCCACAGAGGTAAAAAGCCCTCCTCTCTCCACTTGGACCAATTCTAAAATCAGAAGAAAAGGAATGAAGGAGGTAGAACGAGGAAAGTTGACCTCAGAGCACAAATCAAGCAATCACTTCTTTGAAGCACAGTCATTTTTGAAGTTACCATATCATTTTTGTTAATACTAAAGGATTCTTCAGATCAAAATCTAAGATTTGAAAAGCTTTTAAATCATATTTAAAATAAACCCTGATTTTTAGAAGTGACTCAGCACCTCACTGAGCTGAAACACAGATGTGTGTTAAAGAGCAAATTGCAACCCAAATATGATTTAAACTTGCACTTTGTCAGAGTACCCCCTTCTAGATATCAGCATGTTTTTTTGCAAAACTATTATCAGTCCCTTCCTCACTGTGGTAGGATCAGCAAGAATGTGTCAATGTTAGAGAACATGCTCAACTGCATGCCAAGTTCTCTTCATATTTTTCTTTCTTTGCACATAATTCTACTATTTTTAAGGCATTAAAAGCAAGACCAGAAATCAGTATTGAAGGCAGAACACCTCGCCTTGCTCTTGAAAATATCCCTGTTTTTGTGTGAGGAAAATGCCACAAAAATTAGACAAACTGTAGGAGAAAATATTTTATATTTTTCAGAGAAAAATGCTAATTTCCATTCCCAGTTGTGTTGAGACAGTGCCAATGATTGGCTCCATATGTTTCAGCAACTGGAGCCATATTAACATTCTTACAGTTCTTTTGCTTTCATGTGCTTTGTCTTGGTTACATTATGCAAACCTGGGAAATCTAGCGTTTCTTAACACCCTCTCCCCCAAATAGAGACTGATTTGGTTTCCCGGCTACAGCAATTTCTCTATTCCTGCAACAACAGCGCTTTCTCCAGATGACACAAGGAGGTAGAAGGAAAACCGTATCTGGCTTCCAAAGTACATTTGTTTTTGAAGAAATTATAGCTGATGGCATAGCAACATGCAAAGATCAGTTTTAAAGGAAGAGCATCCTTGCTTCTTGTCACAGCAAAATGTTAAGAGATCCTTCTTGTATTTTTCCTTGAAAAAAAGGTGAGCAGTATTCATACTGATACAGTGGCAAACTAGCAGTAAACTGCTAGCTGGGCTGAGACAATGCAGAGTAACTTAATAGGTGCAATTTTCATCAGGACTGGAATATGAGTGGTAAGATGGAAAAATCACTTTCTGATGCATAACAGTGGCAAATGTGTTTTTCCAAGGCAACCTGTTTTTTTGACCACAAAGCCTCTCAAATGCGTGCTTTTCCTCAGAGGAAGGTAGATCTGTTTATGATGAGTAAAATTACTGCAACACGAATTTTACACAGATGGTTCAAAAAAGTTTATTCTTCATCATCAAAAGTACAGGATAATCCTAGCTTTGAGAGAATTCAATACTTCTCTTTCAAACAACAGTACTAAAAGTCAGTGAGTCAAATGATGAATCTTTTGTCCCATTAAAACTCCTATTGAAGTTAGTGCTGTGATCGGGATATAAGTAAGAGCAGAGCACTGAGGAGAGGAAAGACTGGTTTCTTGGATTTTACTGTGTAGCTGCTTGTAGGGTGGCAGATCATATGTCCACTCCTAACTAAAAGATGAAACACCATCATAAAACAGGCTGGCATAAAGCAGGTACTTGTGGTCTTGCTGGTGTGAGGTTTTAAATTTTAAAATCTGACATAAAGCAAGTCTGATACTGATTCCCATTAATTCAAAACAAAAATTCTTATGTGACTTCCAACCATCAATTTCACAAACCAGAGCTTTGAAGTGCCACCCAACCAGCAATAAAGGGGGTACCTATGCTATAGAAACAGAAGAATTAAGAAAATTCCTTTCAAGGACAGTGGAATTTTTAGGACTGTGCTGCATTTAGAAATACCAAGCAGTTTCAAAGAAGAGGAGAAAGGAAATTTTAAAAAATCCCCTCAAACTTAAAGCAAAAACCTCCTCCTAGGCAAACCATAGATTACAGATAAGCTTTCTGACATGCATTTTAGGTATTTAAAGAACTTAACTAATGAATCTCTCAAGCTATTGGTGACTGAGACCTTGCTGCAGCAAAGCCTTTAAAGCATCTACTTGCATTTAAGTCCACAAGGGTGAATGAGTTTTGAGCATGCATCAAAGATTACTCAGGCTATAAAGTCATAAGGATATGCCATAGGAACAAAGTAAAGCAAATAACAATTATTCAGATAATATTTATGAAACACACACTTTCAAGTCTAAAGTAATTTCTTTGTAAAACAATGTAGAGAATAGTCAGAAAAGGAGAAGAAAACCACTGTAAAACTATGAAGGAAAATAACTGATAACTCCAGGCAGCTCTATTACTGAGGAAGAAAGCAAAACAATCATTCTTATATTCAACAGATCTTCTTTAACCCCCCTCCAAAATGTGATGACAGAAACTCAACAGACATAAAAGATTTGAATTTCAGTGCCACATTACTCAAATGCCAATGTGAAATCTTACAAAACTATTCAGGTTCTGTTGAATATAAATAGTGCCATGAAGACTCTTCTCGACAAAAGGCACCTGGGTTAAAATCAAATTTGAGATTGTGCAGAAACATTAAACAATGCTTGCAAACTAAATGATCACAGTCTAGGCAAAACACATCATCCTGTGCAAACCTGACTGCAGACAAATATTCCTCACTGTCAGGGTATTGTACTGAATCAGGTATGAAATCTCTAGTACCTCTAATTTCTAAAGTCCCATATTCTATCTGCAATTCTATTTGCAATAGAGATTTCTTCTGAGAGTTGTGCACGCTTTTCTATGTAGAGGTCCTATCTATTTAGAATTATTTTAAAGATTAAGTAATGAATATGCATTAAAAAAAGATCTGTAATGTGAATACAAACTGAAATATTTACCTTCACCAAAGGTAGTTTGCAGTTTTAGAAGATCTGATGAGCATGAGCTATATTTTGTCTGACCATCCTTGTTTCACAGTGGGGAAACAGAGGCAGAGCAAGTTCAAGCAACTTGTTATGGAGCTGTGTAACCTTGAGAGAAAACAGGACCTAATCCTCAACCCCTAAGACTACAGCACTTCCCAGTGTCTTATGCATCAGGTTAGACAGTTGTCATGAAGACAAAGACACAAACCTGGCAACCTTTGGCCACTTAAATATAGGGTGCAGCAGTATTACCCTTTGCCTCTTTGGTCTTTGGAGCCCTTTGCTGAATCTCCTCATCTCTCACAGTAGCCAACCAGGTTAATGAAAGTCCTGCTCCACACCAGTATCTTCTGAGCGGATTCCTCAATCATGCTGAAGGTTATGGAGGAGAACGGTGTCACATTATGCTATTTTAAAGAGATAGTTCTATGTCATGGAAGAAGGGAATCAGTTTTCTTCCTTTGATTTACTTATTTTCCTGCAGAGAGGCTGCTGTGTATTCTCGAATGGTTCCAAGAAAGTAAGGCAGACCCAGAAGTCTAAAAATCAGAAAGTACCAACATTTCCCATAGTAGCAGAAGCATCATAATTAGGAAAGAAGAAACGGAAGATGGATTAGCAGTGTTCAGCAGAAAGTTTCAGCAGCAGTCACCACCTGTCTCTTCCCTCAGGAATGACATCCTGGCAGGGTGCATCCATTTTCACCCTGCGTCCAGTGGCATATTTACAAACTGTGGAACAAGGGCAGGTGACTGTTATGCACAAGGATTCGCACATCCAGCGTAAAAGGTGACAAGGGTTTTTCCACATGAACACACCCACAGACATTACCTGGCAAAATGGATAATGAAGTAAAGCAATTGGGTGACTGTAAATAACTGCTAAGGTGAACTCAGTATCCTTTTATTTTGCAAACAGCACTCACTACATGCCATTAATTATGGGCAGGGCAATCCAAGAATATACCTCCAAGGAGGTTACTTGGAGCAGTAGAAAACAACAGCTCCAGAACAACTGTCTCCAGCAAAAGGAGGATGCACAAGAGGGAGGTACAGAATGCTCAGACCAGAACCTTAATACTGCCTGGAATACTTAGCTCATCAATAAATCTGTCTGCCCAACATGTACACTTGATCAAAACCAAATAGCCTGAGAAACATAAAGCTTTACTACTTTCAGCACAGATGTGAAAAATGTCTGTGTATTTCTGAATGAAACAAGTAAATGAACAATAAAAACTCTGCTCTTTGGTTGTAAGAGGTTACCCATCTTTAATACGAAGGACAATAGCATGGATTTTAGGTTTTGCAGGGTTTTTAATTTATTTTCTTATCACTGTTGTTGATAACATATCAGTTTTGTTTACTGTTTTTAACTTAACAAATAATCACCCTATTTCAGAAATCTGCAAGAAAGGGACTTGACCAGGAGCATGGGGAGACAGCTGTGTTTACAAAAATGTCATCAGTACTTTTCTGTTAGTTGAGCAACTAACAGATATCTTAAAGACTCAGCAGTCTGGTGGTCCGGACACACTACAGCAAGAACTAAGACATGAAAGGCCAAGCCCAGAGCTGTTATTCATCTTCCTGGGCTCCATAGTGACCTACTGGGATAGAGCCACAGCACATTTCCAGGGTACAACTAAAAGGGAAGAAGAAAAATTAAACTATCACAGCAGGGAACCAGAGTGATGGCTGGGAGATGGCCATTCTGTGGGAGCAGCAGCTTTGTGAGTAGATCCAGCTTTTTATTATCAAATAAACATCACCTCCCTAATGGGCAACAATGGAGAGATGGCCACAATTCCCTTCCGCATGGTTCACCCCAAGCAGAGATGATCTGTCCAGAGTTACCATGAAGAAGCCAATTCAAGAAGCAAATGCTCTATTTTGGTCTGCACATGTGAATATTAATGATCCAAAAATTGCCAACTGACGCCAGCATAAGAGAAGCACACCATGTTGGTGTCAGGTTGATACAACACGCAGCTTCAATTTCCAAACTGGGGATGCTGAGCAAATGATCAATTTCATACACTCCTGCAGGAAGCTAAATTATTCATTCAGAACACCTTATTTTTATACACATTTGCATTCAAAATCTGTTTTCACCTGTTTGCATGAGTGCCAAAATGAAAGCTTCCGCTTGCTCTGTTTTCTATTTTTACACTAAATTTTTCCACACAGCAGCATGTAGCTCTCTGCTGCTTCCCCAAACATCTTGTCAACAACCCACAATTAATGATACTATGTATTATTCATTGACATGAAATAATACAATAGGAGTCACCAACATTTTAAATAAATGCCCACCACTCAGCACAAGGGGAAGCGTGTGTACATCCAGTATCTCCTAAATCACCAGACTTACTATATCATCCCTGTTGGAAATCCTTTCCAGTTCTAATGATATTTAGCAGAAGGCATCCCAAGAAAAGAGGACAGTGATTGGTAGGAAGGCTCCTTAATTTCCCTACAGGAGTTTGTGCACACTGTCACTTGTCAGGGTCTCTTCAAAGGTTTTGCTTCCTACCTTGTGGGAAAGAAGGCAAACAAGAGAGGCCATGAAGGACCACTTCACTACCTCTTTTCCTCATTTCACTAATCGCTGCTATGAAGGGCACTGGGGATGAGGAGTGGAATTAGGATAACCTTTTTCATGTCCTTTTGTCCAATGTCAGATGCAGGGCTGGCCAAGGCTGCACACCCAGGCTTCACAAGGATTACAGTACCTGGCTGAGGATGTGCAAACTTCAAGCTCTGACTTCTTTTCCATATAACACCTCAAGAAAGTAGGACAAGATGTGCCTATATGTGCCCTCCTCTTGTGAATTGTTCCCATATATCACAAAAGGTTCTAGAGACAATATATATACAAACTGGTTACCTAATTCATTGACTTTGCTGGAAGACCTGTGTAACTTCAGCTTTTGTTGGGGGAGGAGGTAGAGATAGCTGAGAAGAATTCCAATTCTAAATGCAAAGAGGAAAGCAAGTATTTTAAAGATACAGATTTCATATGAAACAAAATGAGATTACTACTTTTGCGGTATCCAGCAGCCTCCCAACTTCCAACAACTCCAACAGTGTCGGTTATATTTCAGTTGAAGGGTCTCAGGACTCTAACACTCACCTTCCAGGTCTATCACATTTCATGTGTGACATGCAGGCCATTCCACAATGGGTTAATAACATTTCCTAACATGCCTCTGTCTCATCTAATCAGACTGAGTAGTTCATGGAAGTCTCTCCTGAGGTTTTGGTAGGAAACTTGGAATAAGAGAGTTGTGACTTCTACTGACACTTGTTGTGAAGAAAGGGTAATGCAAACAACACACCTAGAAGAAAGCTACAAGACTTTGTAGGAAAAAAATGTATTTTAAACATCTAGAACATCTACTGCTTCCCCCTACAACTGAGGATGTGGCAATTCAAATACAGGTCATTTCTGAGAACCCCAAGTGGTGCCACTGTGGCCTCCACCTAGACATCAATTCACCCACAATCTTCAGAATCATTTAAGAGCATGCATAACCATTTGCTTTTTTTCACATTCAAGGAAGGAGACGCACAGGGCTTGACAGCAACTTTGCACAAGGTCACACAGCAACTCGAGTAGCCAAGGAAAGGACAGAACTCAGGTACTTTATTCCTAATAAACTGTCTGACTCTCTAAATCATTTTTTATATTGCCAGTTCCCATGCACACTGTGGCACAGCAAACTCATTAATTTACTAACAACTGTTAGTAAACATTTTCCTGTATCATTTCCCCAGTTACCAGCTACTGTTTCATTTGAAAATTGAAGCTTTTATTGACAAAGCCATTTAAAATGTAAAATGTATCGTGCAAACCTGCAAACGGGAGGGAAAGAGTAATCCACGGAAGAATTACACAGGGATGTTAATGGAGAATGAGGAGATGTTGCCTGGCGAGGCTCTAGCAGGGAAGGAGAGACTTCACCTTTAACTGGAAGCAGCTGTTGCAACCTGCCTAACCCCACCGGAATGTGCGGGCTGGGGCCGAGTCTCGACGGGGCTCTGGCACCAGGAATGTGGCAGCTTTCCTGTGGGCAGGCAGCTAACTCACATTTCTGTTATTTTATCCCAAAAGAAGTTACCATGGAGACTGGCATGGAAATGGCAATAGGTCAGCCAGATAGAGATGGAAAGCATGGGAGGCACAGAGTCCCGCGTTCTTAAGAACCTGGCCGAGATCTCCAGCTCCTCAGGGCAGTGCTGGGCTGTCTGTGCCCGCGAAGTTCAGCTCTGGCCCCGCCATAGC
>VWZY01011883.1:9354-45891 GCA_013399075.1 Chloroceryle aenea | reverse complement strand
TCTGGCCCCGCCATAGCAGCAGCCTATCAAAGAAGGCTTGACGGAGTAGGTAAATGCCAGCCATTAAAAGTAATCTATCACAGCTCATGAACACCTACTTAACAGGCATCGTATTGCTTAATATGTATTTGCCCGTGCAAAAGTTGTTAAAAGCAGCATTAAAATGACTCAGTAAAGGTAGGTGTTTATTTCCCAGGACAAAGCGCAGAATGCAAACAGCTTTCCAGAAGAGTCTCCTCTCCTTTTGTTTGTTTTTATTTGAAACAAAGTAACATTGATCAAATACTGTTCTCCAATTCCCTACAAGCAAGATTTTATTTTTTTTTTATTATTTTAAGTAAAATGTAAGGAAATTAGGAAAAAGCTCTGATGTGTTATGGGAGGAAGTTTCACATTTCTGCTTATTATGGTGCACTTTGGGAAGTGCTGGCAGGAGCAGCAGGTCTTCACAAAGGCTGTGCTTTCTGAAGGACGGACCTGAAGTACTCTAGAATTAGTTTAACCAGGCCGTAATACGCATGGGTTGGGCAGGAGGAAGGGAGGAGATGCCATTCCCACCCGGTGGTACAGGGAGCCTGCAGAGTGCTGGGTGTGGGCTCTGGCATCTGGAATGTATTGAACCTGAGAGCAGAAATGAGCTCCCCATCCCATCCTATCTGGGCACTACTCTAGAAAACATTAATGTAAAATTCAAAGCTTAAACTTCTGCCCAGGACAACAATAAAACCTGTGAGAAAATAGAAGAAAAAAGGGCTCAGGATTAGAAGAAATTCTCCCATATGCGGGCTGGGGTTTTTTTTGGTGTGCTTTTCCTTTTTCTTTGTTTTTTTCTAGATGAAGGCAGAGCTGATGAACCGCAGGCTCCCCACTGCTGAGTTTAGCCACCGAGCGCAATAGGATTCCAACACACATTTCTGCTTTTCAGACCCATTGTGAACTTTATGGACCATGTTCTTCCTCCATCCACAGGGCAAATGTTCCAGAAGTGATTCACAAGCCCTGCCACTCAGTGCCAAAACATGCTCCCTTGAGCTGGTTAATTTAAGGTTGGAATTACTCCCTGTGCTGACAACCTTTTTATGAAAGCAGCACAATCCCACAGAGCACTTACTGCAAGCATTTCAAATCCTGATGTTTTATAGTGTTACTCTTTACAACATATGTGTATATTTGAGAGGTTTCTTTGATACATTCCTTTACTGCAGTACAAAGCATAAAATAGAACCCACAGAGCTTCCAACCTATTGACATTGCTCCTTGCATTAGCGTGCATAATGGCAATGTAATTTAAATGGTCTTGAAGTATGATTTAAAGCATTAAATAAAATGCTGATTTTTAATACATTTCTAATTTTACTTTTGTACCACAGTGTGATTGCTAGAGTCTGTCTAGACAAAAGGTAGTTTAATTCAGTAATCTTTCTATAAACCGCTGAAATAATGCCATCTATTTCTGCATATATATCTCTGGAAAAAAATTATATAATTTCGGACATCTCTGGAGATAGTAAAAAGACATGTGCCATGCAAGTATTCTCCATAGAAAGTTCTGAGGTCAGATGAGGAAACCAAGGTATTTTAACAGACTGAAGAGCTTAAGTTTGCATATTATGACACTGAGTAACCACACATACCCTATAGTTTTACACCTCTACCTTAATTCCTTTCAAAACTCTCCTTAGCAGCATAATAAATGCTATATGTCAACAGTGTCAGGGCTAGTCCTGAGAGGTCTGACAGAAAGCCATCAGTCATGGTTCCTGCGAAAGCAGCTCTTCCTTTTTAGAGTACAACTTCACAGATGTCAGTACACATACAGCAGAGCAGGCAGCAAGTCATGGGGTGGGAAGTGCTGGAGCACACAGGAGCTACTTCTACTCATTTACCCCCAGATAAAGCATACTGAGACTATGCTGATAAGTTAAAAAAAATGCCTCACTTCTTGTTTCTCTTCCCATTCCTAAAGTCTTCAACTTGATGTAACACAAAAGCTGCAATTTCAATTGATTTTCTAGTAAAGAAGACTAGATGGACAAGTCTCTACTAAGTAGCAAAGGGCATCAAATAATCTGGAAGCAATTTGCAGACTGGATAATTCATTACATTCAGCTTCCAGAAGGGAAAAAAAAAAAGGCAAAAAAATCCCCAAGGAAAGTGGAAAAGGCAAAATTGAATGTCCTGTACTTGAAGATAGCGAAGAGTTCTTTCCATCCTAAACAGTCCAAATCTAGACAAACTTTTGTAAAATGAAAAAAAAACCAAGTGATGAGATTAGAAGTATGTTTATGAACTTGTGGGGAAAAAAAAAAATATATGCTTTTATTAGCACACTTCTCTACAGTAAGATGCATTTTATACCTGACTTTCTGAAAAGGCCAAAATAAAATATGTTTGGAGCAGTCAGAAGGGGAGAAAGGCAGGCACAGCCATGCAGTTAGTTCACTCCTTGAACACCCGTACAGTGGTGGTGTCACCTTTAAAGCCATACTTAGCTGCATCTTTCTCCTGTGAAAATACCAAAGCTGACTCCTTCCTGCTTTTCCAGTAGACTTTTTCTGATTAAGAACTTCTTTTTGAAAAGGAAAGGAAGGGGGGAAAGAAAAAAATCTCTTGAAATCACAGGTCATGAATATCTTAGAATTAACAGCAAGTATGATTATTGATCACAACCTATGCTGAGAGAGAAATGACTGCTCACAATTTTTGGCTTAAGGTGATTCACCTTAAGGTCTTTCATAACCCCATTAAGCACCTGTCAAACCTATTAACAGAGCCTTAGTTCAGAGCCTTAGTTTCAGAGTGTTACAAATTTTGAAATCTAGGGGTTATTATTACTCACTTTTTTTTTTTTTTTTTNTTTTTTTTTTTTTTTTTGCATGTACACACATAGGTGCACCTTTTAATGCTTTTCTGCTTGGCACTTCCACAGATGTTATCTGGAACCATTTAGGACTTCTCTAGTACACCTTGCACATTAAGTCTCTGCTGAAAAGAACACTGGGTGAGGAAGAAGTTGCATTCAACACAAACAGAGAATTTATTATGTCCAAATAATTTCTTCTACCTTTGTTTATGCACCTCTCCAAATATATTTCAGGAGCTGTTCCTACTCCTCTGACTCTGAAGCATTAATGCATGTGCCAGTGTAGACAGAGTACACTGGCAATCAAAGAAAAGCATCACCATGGCAGAAATGCCTCTCCATTAAAAAAAAAAAAGCAACAAAAACAGGCAGATATAGTTTTGTTCACAAAACAATTTACATATTAAAGACTGCTTATCAATATTTGATTTAAATGTCTATGCCTGCACATTTGTCGAACAAAGCCACATGGGTGCAGGCAATTGCACATCTGTATTCATTCATAGAAAGGAAGAGTGACATTCACAGACAGACACAGCAACAAAGAAAGGAATGAGAAGTATTTGGTTGGACTGTAAGCATTTTACCTCTGTTCATCAAAGAAAAAAAAAAAGAAACCTTCCTCAGGCCTACATTCATCCTTAACTTTAAGGACCAAAGTACTTTCTGAGTTAGGAGAGTAGCTGATGCAATCAGTGGAGAAAGAGATGCTTACAAAGGTGCTGCAGCCTACTTAAGACATGATTAGGTAGACCTTTCCTCCTTAGCCACACAGGAAAGCTACGGTTCTTCAGTAAGCTGGGATAACTTTTGGCCTTAATATTTAACTTCTAAGAATGAATTTGTGTTTATAGTGAACCAAAATGATAAAATGCCTTCTATGGAGTGATCTTATGTTATCACAAATGCTATTAAGTTTTCAAGATGTTCTTAGCATTAAGGATTGAAGGAAAAATTTCTACTTGTCCTTCAAGTAAAAAACTTGTGTGCTTTCTGACCAAAGCTGTGGCTGCACTACTTATATAAGCAACATGGGCAATGGAAAAAGATAGACAACCCAACTTCTCTTACATGCAATCTCTACTGATGGAACCAAGGTAAAATATCTTCTTTGGGAATTCAGTTGGTTTATAGGATGAGACCAACAATTTGGGAGAATCTACTTTTAGACACCAGACAAATAACCTTCAGGCATGCAAAACAGCTGTGAGTCTCACAGCTACCATCAACAGTAATAGGCAACTGCTCACATCCAGATTTTCAGTAACACCTAAAAAGACTCATATCAGCAAGCCTTACGGTTTTCAAGAAAATCAGTTTTGAAACCAAAACTACCCATGAAACTCCTTCTAATTGCTAAGTGTGGTGGGTATGTAACTTTTCAAATCAAAGATATTTTCTTGCTTAAGTAGGAGCTGAATGCTTCACAAAATATTGTTTCCTAGGTGCTGATCACCCATACAGCTTACAGTACTCTCTTAAGACTGTGGGCTGAGGAAGCCAAGTGGACATCACCCTGCATTAAATAGAAAAATGAATACAATAACTATTAGGAGAGAGGATTGACACAGACCATGCACTTTAGCTCTGATGGACCTTTCTCAAGGGGGAAGTAACTACTCTGTTTTGCCAGTGTAATGCAAATCAAAAATGAGTCTGGCATAAAACTGAAGGCTTTGTAAAGAAAGGTCTTGTACATTTGCATCCTTCTTACACTACTTGCACATGCTTCCAAATTAAATAGGTTACTGGCATCTCAGTGTGGGACTTAAAGATAACAGAACACCAGTGAGTGACATGCTACCCGCCGCTGCACTGACAATCAGGTCTTTTGGATAAGTGACTGAGATCATAGAGCCCAAACTATGCATGGTTTACTCTGAGAAGAAAACTTCATGCCTTTCAGCCTAGGTCACTCCTACTGCTTCCTAGAAGGAGAATCATACATGAAAACGTAACTGCATACATTGGTGTGTGCAACAGAACTTAAAATTAAACACTGACATAATCAAGTTTAGATCATAACAGCTTCCTGCCAGTCTAAAATATTATGCTTAACTCTGCCAGTAAAACGTGGAACAACATAAATATTGCATCAGTGCTTTGGAGCTTGCAGCATGTTACAACTTTGTATCACAAGGAATATACTTGATGTACTGTCCATCGGAAGCTAATAGTAATTTAGCAAACCACTGAAGCGCTTTATGCCAAATAAAGGCAAATACCTTAATGTCAGAAAGAAGTTATCTCTTATATACATGTTATGGATTAAAACCATCCAGCTTCCTATTTCTGATTTGTTAGGAAGGATGCAAGGAAAATGGTGTCTCAGCTCCAGCCCTGGGCAGCAGAGACTGAGCAGAGAGTGCTGCTACGGGAATCACCGTGCCTTGCATCCAAGAACACTATCTCTGCAAAAAAAGTCTTGGCTACTTATCTTGGTTGCTAATCAATGCCTCTGGGAACACAACAATGTGACAGGAAAGGCTTCAGTTTTGTTCCAAAATCCTTAATACAAAATAGCAAAAAAGTGCCTCCGCTGAAAGCTTCACCCAGCTCATAATTATGCTGAAGTTTTAAATAGTCTGTCCTGACATCTTCTCTCACGCACACGTATACCTTGTCTCCCAAGGAGGAAATTAAGAGCCAGATGAGAGGTGCGTGGGGTGGCATTTCTCAAACAAGCTTGCAAGAGCTCTCCAGTAAATTGCTAAACCTTCAGCTACAGTGAAAGTATTATAACTGCAATTCTTTGAAATTATATGTTTTCACATGGTGATCACACATGAATTCTCTCATGGTCACACATGGCCACCAAGGCAGTACAAGGATGCCTTATTTACCAGTACAATTTTAAGGGCCTTTTACAGCCAGGAAACTGAGATGAGGAGTACTATGGGAGGAGAAAACTGTTTACATAAGGGAAGAACATCCCTGAGCCTGCCAGGAGCACAAGCTCTTCATGCCGGTGGTCTTGGCCATCCTGAGGTTTTTCTTCCTTTCCTCATGGCTCTATTGGAACCCAAAATCTTCCTGTTCAGCAAGGGAGCACTTGCTTAGTAAGAGGAACCTGATGAAAGCCCCAGAAAATATAGCCTCATCACTGAGCAGCTTCTCCAAGTCTTTCTAAGGGATGAGATCTGATCCCGATTTAGCTTACATCACAACTGTGTTTTTACACAATGGTAAAACCTGAAGTGCACCATAAAGGTACTTTCTACTCTGTGGTAGGAATCATGGAAGCTTCACCTGTCATCTTCTGCATTATTTGCTCTTCACTGGTAGCCAGCACAGTTCAGGAAAGAGGGTGTTTCAATCTGTTCTCCTGTGCCTAAGAACAGCAATGAAAATTGCCCAAGTTAATTTTCCAACCACTTTTCCAGCAGGAGCAGACCCTGGGCACCACTTCTGCTGAGCCATGTGGAGTTGTATCAGGATGCAGCCTGCACAACCACAGCACTTAGAGGCAGCCACAAAGAGGAGGCACCTGGCAAGTTTTCATCTCAGAAAACCAGGAGAAAGCAGGTAGAGCAGCATCTTGTACTCACTGTACACTGAAAGCAAAAATCTGACCTACTGCCAGGCCTCAGATCAGAGTTACAGCTCCTGATTTGGCTCAAAAGATAAATTCTCATGCATTTTAATAATTCAACTCTACACAGAATGTCCTGGTAGATGAAATCACATATATTTCCCCTCCAGAGTGCTTTCAGCTGCTTATAAATCTGCGAGTGTTGCTTAGACCAAAGGCAAGGCCTTGGTTCCCACACAGGAGAGGCAGACCATAAGCAGACTGCAGCATAAGGCGTGTGTTCCTGTCCTGACACCTCCTCTCTTCCACAGTCTGGGGCAGCCACACCTCAGCAAGAAAGGCCTGGAGGCTCAAAGTGAGCATCACTCAGCCAATGCACTGCCCCTCTCATGAAGTGACCTTAAAGGCAACTGTTGTCTCCCCTCACTCTCAGAGAAGATGGTTTTTCCCTGAAGGTGCTTCAGAGGTTAGGATCAAGACCAGAACACTGGGCTTGGCCAATTTTTAATTTCCTTAGCAGAACTCCAGCTATTCCTGCTGTAACTAGAGAGAAGTCTGTCTATGCTTCTTCAGTGGCTCCGGCCACTGCAAAAGCTCTTTTTCTCTCATACCTGCCTTGTGCTACACAGTCTATAAGTATATCTCCAAAAAATACAAATCTAAACCAGGAAATTCTAAAGGAATCTTTACTACTTTTGATAGTTGTAAAATAGTCAAGTTTTCTCATTTAAAATAAATCATTCCAGAGCAAAGTTCATTATCTGGTTTTAAGCCAAGCACACAGATAAGCTTAGTGCAATATCCTGTGAACACCTGAGATTTCACCTCTGAACATGTCGACTTCCTCCCCCCTCATCTGCATTGGATGTCGTCAAACATCTCTTGCTTGAGGCCTGTATGTCACACAGAGCTGTGGGCTCACAAATAAATTTGCATGTAATGAACAAAGAAACAACTGTCCTGTGAAAGATTTGTTCCCAAAAATGTCTATATACTTGAGTAGTACCATAAATCAGCCATCCTCAAATTAAGAGGAGAGTTAATTTAATGCCAGTTAAAGAAGCTGCCCACATGAACACTTTGCTGTTTTCCTGCACACCAGCAACTGCATACACACCAGTTCAGTGCTTTGCCATGGCACAATTCACTAAGCTATTGAGGGCTTCTACTTCAGGCTTAAAAAAAGTACACAAACCCTGCACCCAAAAAAAATAAAAGCAAACCAATCAACCAACAAAGCCAAACCAACCCAACCAAACAAACAAAAAAAGTAAAACCCTTGTTGGGGGAAAAGAGCATGAAAGGCAGACTGTGGCAAAGCCCTTCATATTGAAGGACTGATCCCACCACTCTCCTGCAAGCAAAACTCCCACACAGATCAGCACGTTCAGAATCCAAGGTCAAGTTTTGTTCCATTTTTTGTTACAGAAATTGCTTGGAGCGAGGCTTCTTTATCTGTGCTTTTGACAAATGTGATTTGCCATTAAACTATATCAAGGCCCATGTGCTTCTCTCTGCTTCAACTTTTTAAGTCCTTGTTCCCTGGAAATAAGAAATGCACGCAGTGTGTGTTGTAATCAATATCACAGGAGTATTCTGCTCTGCTTTACACAAAACTTAGCCAGTGTCATTTTTAAAAGAGATGTTTGGCATAGATGGGTAGATACAGATATAGATCTATAATTTATGTTTATGGACACAGGGAGCCCTAGATCCAGCTAACTTCTTCATCTCAGGAAGAAACAGCCGAGCAAATGGGTACCAGTAGGACATTTTATAGTTTAAACATACACACGATCTGTAAACTCAATTCCTACCTGAGAAAATCACATACTCTGTGCTGACTGACATGTCTTCTGAGGTAATTTTAAAAGCTACTTGTGTCCTTATAGGTTTATTTTGTTGTGGAGTTGCACTTTAATCTCCTACTACCTATACATCCGGACCATGTGCCATCTGTCAGTTAGCTGATGGGTGGAGGCAGGGTGATGGAGAGCAGAAAGTGATGAGATTTCACTGCCTCATGTCAGTCACTAGGAGGGGATGTGTGATTTTTTTCCCTGGTGGAACATGTAATGAAAGGTGGCCTACCATCCCATACTTAAGTCAAAGAGCACAATGGTGAGCTTCTCTGAATCACATTCAGGGCTTTGGACCTCAATGCAAGAATACATTCAGATGGCTAGAAATGTCATAGGCATCAAGAGTCACTCAGGGATGAAGGAAGCCATAGCTAAAGAAACAAGAACTTTGGTGAAATGGCCTAAACTCTTCTGAAGCTGTATAAGACCGCATTTTCATTTGATTGTCATTATTTGGTGTTAACAAATCAGAGAAGCATTTAAAAATAGTTCATTGCCAGTTAAACACATAGAACAGTCATTCATTCCAAACTCCCGAGGATTCAGATCGCAGATGTTCTCCCCTGCTACAATGAATTCTAAAGAGCCTGATGGTGCCAGGACCCTTAGAGCTTGCTTGGCTTATCATTACTTCTATAGATTACATTTATGAAAACAAAGAAGGGAAGACTAAATTAATTTTCTAGCAGCAAAACCAAGCAGTGATACTTCCTGGAATGAAAGGAAGCATTTTTACTAACTTTTTTGCACATGACATGGCTTCGCCTCTCAGACCTAAGCAACCTGAAGTTTCCTATGTTGGGGCAGTCTACATTCCCAGAGTCCACCAGCTGACATGTAGGATTTTGTGGTTATAAAGCAAATCTGCATAAAGCATATTTGGAAGTGCAGTACCCTAACAGAAAACATTTGAGCCCAATGCCTCAGAGCTACAGGATCCAAAAGAAGGTAACAGATGTAGAATTAAGCTGAATGCAGAGTTCTTGGTTCTGCAGTTACCATAGTGAATGAGAAGAATGTTAAAAACTAAGGGATTTATTTCAACCACAATCTCATTCCTTCTCTGTTCCTGCTAACGTGCACAAGAATTTTGTATTTTTGCTCTTCAATGGCTCCTGTTTCCATGAAGACAGAGGCACTACTGGTCTGCACAAAGGCCATTCCTCTGGCCATCCACAAAAGTCAATGGATATTTCTAACAATCAGTATTATTGCACTAGTATTCACTAGTGTCTCCAGATACAGTTACAGAACTTTTCCAACCCCTCAAAAAAAAAAAAAAACAAAACCAAAACCGCAGCATGCTAGTTCTGTCAGTACTGGTAAATTTTATGGACACACTAAGGAAAGACCACTTTGTGCTGTATTTTTACATGGTTATGAGTGCTTACTTTCTAAATGCACCCATGTGGACCACAATATATGACATACAGCTTTTACAAATAACACATTGAGGAGGACACTGAGGGAGCTCACTGGTGATTGGGGCGGTTGTAACATCTCTGGCAACCAACATCAGTGGCCTTGTTCTTGCGCTGTGTGAGATGGTACAATGATATGTACTGCTTTTGTAGAAGAAATAGCTGGGTCACTTTGGTTTGCTAAGTGTATGCAAGCAGCTTCCTGCTATCATATGAGTGCACAGACAATTAATCCTGGCATTTGCATTAGCTCATGCAATGGGAGTGAGCCTAGGCTGCTTCTGCACCATTACATGTCAAGCCAAACTTAACCTATCAGTTCTTAAGTATATTTGTACCTTATTTTGATTTATCCGTTTTACCAGTGCTTAAAGTATCCTAGATTCACAGCTAATTCGATCTGAAATTTATTCTCACTCACTTTCACATTCCCATGTACACCAATTCAGTTCAATATGCATCTTCTGACATGACATCTGTCATAACTAAAAATCTCAGAATGTAAGAAAACATGCCCACCTTAGATAGTGATCATTTCTACCTACTACTTTAACCATTTGATATCTTTTCTTAAAAACCCTCATACTCCAACATCATGCAACTGCATGAAAAAAAAACAGGTTTTTTTTTTAAGTAAAAGCTAAAATTCACACCCTTAAGAGTAGACAACTAAGTGACTGAAATCACAAGCAACTAGATAATATATCTATCTTAAAATTAAACAGCTTTGTGGGATTTTGAGAGGAGGAGGATGGCCACATGATTTCCGACTGCTGCAGCTGGTTTTCCTCAGAAGGGCAACCTGAGTTTTCACTGCCTGAGCCGAGCTGCATGTGGCTGCAGCTTCACTGCTACAGTCCCTAGGGTAACAAGGTGACGTAAATGAGAACTCCTGCTGCCACTTCAGGACAGGTGTGATCTAAGACTATATTTCCAAACCAAACCCACAGCATTCAAAACCAGCTAGAGTTTTTTGCCAACACCAGCGGGGAGTTGATGCCATGGTCTGTAATATATATAAAGAGAGTAAACTCACAATTTTTGTATTGCCCTAATTAACCTAAATAACCTAACTAAACACTGAGATATAATTACTCCAAAGCAGGTTAAGCTTCAGAGACATTGTTCAAATTTTTCATTGACTTCATTGTTTATAAATGAAGTTGAATTTAGGCTGCAAGGTGGGAAAACAAAATACCACTACCATTTCTCTATGTATATGAGCAGCACACTTGGATACTTGCTGCAGTGGTCATACAGAAGATGGTGGGAGCCCCCTGCCTTAATGATGCCATCTTAGCAAACTCAGCATAATTAACTTTGTGAAACAATGGCAAAGAGCACAGCAGCACTTAAATACAGCTCCACTTAAGCAAGGGCCTCTCTGGTAGTCTGCCAGCTTCCTATCTCCAGATAATTCCCAAGTCTGTCTCTCCCTCTTTTCAAAACACTCCATTTTTTTTTCCTCCAAAATGTAAGGCTAGGATTTTAACTGATGGAAAATGATGCAGCCTTGTACTAAGTCCAGAAGAGATATAAGTATACTGCAGCCTTCTCCATGCTCCACACTCAGTTGTTCCAGCTGCCCAGCTCTCTCTGATGCCCAGCAGCCCCCCACATATCACCTGGGGTGAGGAGTCTTGAGTTCAGTTTCTTGAGTTCAGACTGTTGGGATGGGAATGGAAATCTGCAGCTCTCCCGGCAACTTTCCAAAGCAAAACACTTTCTTTAATTAAATATGAAAAAAATTATTAGCACAGGACTTGATTAACCTCTGTGTTTAGTTGATTCTGCAGTTCAAGTCTTCAGTATTTTGCAGTACTACAGGTTACCAACACACAGCTGTATTGCACAGGCAATAAACTGAGTGCAAGCAATATTTTGGGGTATCCACCTATTTGTGCATGCTCAGCGATTACTGTATTATGAAGTGAAAGTGACAGGAAAGTTACAAAGAAATCATGCCTTTGTTGAAAGCTAAGTTCATATCTGAAAGATCTCTCTGAAACTATGCACAGTGGGGTATACCTGTCATCCCTAATTTGGCAGTGATGGGCTTGGCTGATTGTGATTTAGAATTCAAATGTTCACTTTGTTAAGGGAAAAAAGAAGGCCAGCTCTATTAAACCTGGCAGCCGAAGTTAGATACTTAAATTTGAGTCTCATCAAAATAAAAGTGCCCTGGAGTATGCTGCTCCTTTCATCTTTAATGGATTTCAAAGTGATTTCAATAGACTCCCTTACTGAGAAAGCAATGCACAACAGGTCTCATATGACATTCAGTGAAACCAGTGACCGTTTTTGTGCAGATCTGATGAATACTGAAGAGCAGGGCTGGGAATGGTGGGTATCTTCACGCTGTGGCTTTTAATCCAGCTCTGACACCACTCACGCCAACTAAAAGTCTTCTGATGAAGCCGAGAATCTGAGATATACCATTACAGGATCAGAATGATTGTCCTTAGACCAGTCTCTAAATCACCTATGACCTTTGCATGCTATATAAATAAATTACAATCAGTATTTTAGCTTCTTTCAGGCACGGCCATTATAAGAATGTCACTGACATTTTAGTCAGGATATTCTATTTAGTTTGAAATATGATAGCAGACTAATGAGGTTTTAACCAAAGAAAGGCAAACACTAAGAAGCCTGAATCCAAATATATCTAGGAAAATTAAAGGAAAAAACCTGTAAAGACCATGTAGAGAGCAAGCTGATGGTACCTAATGTTGAGCACACCCTTTTTATCGGGAGCTGTAACAAAAAAAAACCCAAACCCAAACCAGTATGAGGAGGACTGTAGCAGTAGCGATTTTGCTCTGGCAGCAATACATTCACAGCAAGAATGAGTACTACAGTAGAAGGGCACACTGACTGCAGCTGGTAAGTCCTAGGCTGCAGAAAGAGGATCATTTGTGGCAGGGTAAGACAATGCATCCTGTGGTGCATCTTCCCTTGGGTGCTGGGCAATACAAACCAGGGGATGATCTGGATGTCCCACACGACAGAGCATCAGCTGGTGCTTCCCCAGCCCAGAGCTCCTGCCCCAACACAGCAGAATGAGCTGTGGAAAAAACCACTCTCCTGTCTTCTCACTTGCCTTTACCTCGCACAAGGCAGGGTGCAGCAACCTCCATGACTTTCTGCTGTTGTATTCTTTTATTTTTTTATGGCTTACTACAGTATGAATTGCATAGTTCATCATCAAGAGATGGCCACTTTTTCTGTTTCTGCTTGTGAAAGCTGAATAAAGAGGTTCTACATACCACTGAATATTCATCAGTAAAATAAGAGTGTGGTTATTGAAGTATTAACATATTAAAAATATGTATATGTTCTATAGTGAATTAATTCCTAATTAGAAGTCACTCATATGACCACTGGTTAGAACAACTTAAGAGCCATTCTTGAGCAGTATAAATCAAATTAAATTAAAAAACAATTCTGAAGCCGTGTTTTTACGTGGTGCCCCAATAAACCTGTACAAAATTATAAAAACTAGGAATTAGGAACAAAACTCTGACTTGACATTCTTTTTCTTAGTTTTAATTTAACTGGATTACACATGAATTACTAATTGCTGTTTCTAGTGACCCATGGTGATAATATGAGCTCTGTATTACAAAGACCTGACATTTAATTAGTCTGTATGAGCAGATTATGCAGAGTTTTATCATAAAGTGATTTAAACTCATATTGCCCTTGGTAATGCAACATAGCAATAATGAAGTCTACACATTGGTACAAACATAAAATAAAATTCAAAGAGAATCCATTAAAAGGAAAATCAATTGATTAAATGTAAAATGAAAACAAGCTCTGCAGAGTAGTAGGTACTAAATTCTATTCATCCAAGCTTCAAAGTTTGTAATCATCAACTTGAACTATGTAAAACAAGTATTAGTCACACTTCAACTACCAAATAACTCAGTTTGTGCATTACTTGCAATTCAAAATTTTCCAGAGAGCTCCACTAGACATTTCTATGCGAGTTACAAAACCAGCTAGTCTAGAAATGATTTTCTGTGGGAAGGATTTGCCTGACTAGTCCTCCTATGGAGTAACAGCTGCAATTTTGGCCACCTAAACCACTCCAAAAAGGGTAGGGGAATAAGCTGGCATGGACATCACACAGCAGGAGAAAAAAAAAAGCCATCAGTCTATGATGAAGTATCTTCCCAAGAAGCTGAGAATGTTTCTGAAGAGCTACTAGCAAGCTCAAACAACATAAAGTAACTAGAAAGAAGCACAGATGCCACTGAAGACCATGTACCACTTCCTTTACTGCTATCCATTACTGTAATATCGGATACAAATCAATAACAAAAATGTTGGCCATTTTAACTTTCTCTACCTTTTTAAGGCATGTTCTGATAGGAGCTCAAATTTTGTTCTGAGATTTTCAGTTTTGGGGTTTTTTCTTAAAAAATACTTGAAGATGTTTTAGGAAAGAGGGCAATATTGATTTGGAGAAATCCTACTCTTATACAGAAAGATTTTTTCTCCTGTTGAAGAGGAATTAACATAGATTACAGAGTTCCTACAGGTTTGATCTTTACCTAATAACCTCTAAAACATGTTTCCTAGCTGAACCATTTGATTGAGACCACGCAGGGCTGCTTGTTGAAATTTTGGGCATCTCTACAGAGAAATGAGTCCAGGCTCCAAAGGAAATTCTTGCTTGTCTAGAACAGTATGGAGTAAGAAAGGGAGCCCAAATGTCAGTTTTCCATCCAACTATTAGGGACACATTATGATGTTGCCAAATAAACGAGACAGTTGTTGAGCAATAACTCAGGGCCTGCCATTGGAAAACATATGCTGATCTTTGGTATGGAAAAGTGAGTAATCAGACGGTCAGGCCATGCTGAGAATTGGTTTCTTCATTTTTGTTGTTTCCGTGCCAGGAAGGGTTATTCGATCTGCAGGTCCTTCCTGTTGGGGTTCACAGAGCAATCCTCTCACAGGGGCCAATCTGATGTAGCCTGAAATGTCTGGCAAGCCCCTGAGGGAATATTTCCACTTCACATTTCTATTTCTCAGGGGCAAGTGTGTGTGTGTGTATCTTTTGAGTTTCGGATTTCCATCAGCATTCATAAATGAACATACACTTTCAAAAACTACCATTCCTGATGACCTTATTGACTTTCTATCTGTCAGGATCCACCAAGATACTTGGAAGTCAGGAGCAGGCAGTAGTAGTTAAAAATGATCTGAATACTTGGCAGTGTCCACTCCAAACCATAGGACTCAGTTGTCCGCAAATCCAGCACATTGCCTGCAGCTTGGAAGCTCTTCTGAGTACAAAGCATGGCACACCCCACACTTGTCACCTGTGAGTTAGGTACCAGCTGTTCCCAGATCCCTGTGTTACAGGTCATCTTGGCTACCTGGTGCTGGCTTGGCACAGAGTCAGGCTTCTGGCCAAGCAGACTGTTCCTTTCACCCATGCTTCATATGAGCGCACTTCTACAGCCTGGGCTGCAAGAGCACTGCTGCTGCCCCACAGGAGGATACATCTCCCTTACATCAGCTCCAACACACTTTAGCTGCACCCCATAGGCCACCTTGCCTCCATCAAGGCTTAGTATGTCTGCCTTGGTGGCAGTGATGCCAAGCTGGAGCTGCACTCTTTAAATATTTCCTCACTTTTCAGCACTACAGCCATCCAGACCCTGACTACCTCTACAGGTAAAGGAGAGTGAGGAGTTAATTTTATTTTTGAATTAGTCTCCTCTACAGCCCCCTGCAGAAGACAAAATGAAAAACCAAGAACCCGCATGTTGCAGACCACTGCAGCCATACAGTTTGCCATGCCCATCTGCCCAGTGCCAGGGCACTTTAACTTCTCCCAAGAAAAACACAAGAACAAAAAGCTGCAAGAACCTGCATACTCACTTGTCATTACAAGTTACAAATATAAGGGTACTTCATTCATTTGCCTTTATTCCGACAATGATGCCTGTACTTCATTGAGTCAAGGCTGATAATTTCCAAAACCATCTACTGGAAACACCATATCAAATTCATTCATTTCTCATTTAGATATTATCACCTTAAAATGCACTTCTGGCTTTGAAAACTCCATGCAAAGTGTATATCTACAAATTGTTCGTAGTACTTGAAATCTACCCTACATCCTGAGCATGAAGATTGCACAGAACTAAAGTCTACCTCTCTTGCTCACTGACTTCAGTGAGACTATACGTGAAAAAGGTCCAAGGCATTTTTAGAGCTTTCGGTAATACGGGTGTACATATCTTTTTACTTTTAAAAATGAAGAGGGATTTCAGAATAAGCAAGAAGATCATAAAGCGTGTAAAATTTTTTTTCAACCACTACCAAAGTGCAATCGAGCTGGAAGAGGCTGACAAATTTCAGCATCACGTTTTCATTAAAGTACACTACTTTAAACAAAAACCCCCAAGGCAAGCTCTGTGAGAAGTTTGCCATGATGGGAATATATTCATGTGAAAGAAATATAGCACAATCTAGCACATTCATAGAAATGTCACTTTTAAATATAAAGTCCATTATTCATTATTAAAAGAAATGGATACATATGTGAGAAGAACACCCATCTTACAGCTACATGCCTGGCAGCAGTTTATACTCTTTGCAGAGTATTTTACATCCACAATAAACATGAAAAAGACATGTATATATCTCTCTTTTAGGATGTTTCTTCAGGTTTTTTGTCATTGGGAAATAGCTGCTTCTGATTCTAGAGGAAAAGAAAGCTACATTTATTGGGTAAGTTAAACTACCAAGAAATCCAGAGATGTGGGAATGCCGGACAAGTTGAGACACAAACGACAAGAGCTGTGTTACACCACAATACACACGGCACCCCCTCGATAACAGATGGCCATTGTCAAGAGCTTGAAACAATCTTCATAAAAGAACATGGTATGAGTCTGATTTTACTACAGTTATGATGTAAGGTATTGCCTCAGCATTTTGTATTATTTTGGTCTCCTGTTTGAAGCTAACCTGAAAGATAGATGAATATTCAGAGCACTGATGCATAAGCAAAGTGTAAGAGAGCATCTGTGTTAATTGCTGTGGAATTTCTTAATCCATAGCAGGGCAGTGCAAACACTGAAAACCAGTTCCTTATGCCAGAGAATTCATATTTAACCAGTATCTCAGTTTAAGACTCAGATTTTTCTTCTCTAGGATATTCCCACTGTTAAAATTTACCAATGACACATCCTCTGAAGATTTCCACAGTAAAAATATTTCAAATATCACTAATATTGATACATTAATTACTAGAAACTCAGAAACTCATGGCAGCTCTTCTGGTTCCAGAAGTTTCTCAAAACACACTGCCTTGAACTGTGGCAATTTCAACATGGTGGGGCTTTGTTCCTTCTCTCCATTAACTAAAAGAAACTCTATACCTGGGGAATGGAGAGAGAGTGGAAGGAGACAGAATTCACTGTGGATTGTTTGTTCTCATGTCAGGTGGAAGGAAGGGTTAAACGGAGACACTTTTTTGCAGCACCTGACACAATGAAAGGCCTGATGATGAAGTTGATTCTCCGATCATTATCTTCAGCGTTGGACTTTGGCTGAACTAGTTGGAAACTTGCACAAGGTTTATGTACATGAACATGTGCTAGAAGAGAAGGGCATATTCCCTTGCATACTGGATTGTACCAAAGGGCAAGAGTGATCACCAGAAAATCTGCCTCTGCAGTATCATACAGTAACAGGTTTTAGTCAAGGCCTCTTTTAGAATTAGCAGCAGCTTTTGCTCAGGTAGGAGACTAAGTAGCAGGTGACGCACAGAAGGGGCAAGTTGTCTTCTTGGTATGCATGATGCACCAGATGACTCAAAAGGTCATTTTGAGCAGCTTTGGAGAGCCAGCACCTACTGAGGACAATAGCAAGGATCCATTCGCTTTAGTAACTTGGATCAGGTTCTGTACACCTAACCACCCAGCCACCTTACTCTGATGCATTCAAGTAATTGTTACTCAGCTTGCAAAGGCGGCCTGTCCTGCATCTCCAGTGCTTGGTTTTACCATGGCCTGGTACATCTTGCAGTCAGCCACCTCTGTGACAATACAGACCACTTCATACTATGTCACTGGAATTTCTCTGAAAGAGTGATTGGGCTGAATGTATGATGAAGTTCTGGACATTCCTGCTTGATATGTTTTTTCTCATAGATAAGGAAAGGTTGAAGGAGCCAGGTCCTCTCACTGACATATCAAGAAGCTCTATCCCTGAAGTGGTACATGGAAGGAGGATTAGAAACAAGCTGCTTAAAACCTTCACTGGGAGAGACAGTTTCTCTCTGCTCCCTGGAAAGCAAGAAGTGGTTTTTAACCACTTAGCTATAGCTAATCCATTGCCTTTCTGGGACTCATTTTCCTTTCTTCACCACTGCATTTGTAGCCTGAGTGAGAACCTGTCTTTAAACTGCATTGTGATTTTGGTGGGCTGACAGCACTTCTTGGAGCACACAAGGCATGCAGCTGAGGGGCAGTTTTTAATCCTTGATATCTCATGAGAAGATGGATGCCATCCTATGGAAGAGGAGAAAAAAATAACAACAAAAAGGGGCATTTCCCAAGACAAAGGCCTTCCTTCATGCTGTGTATCAAGACTCTCTGCAAACAGGAGAAAGATGATAACATCTCAAAGGTAAGGCTGTAAGCATCTTTTGTAAAGGAAAGCTTTAAGCAGCTTAAAAGTAGACACTGCTAGTGACTCCCCCTATAAAATCATGGAAGATAAATCAGTTAATCTGGAAAAAAATATACAAGCCCAACAAAGAAATAAAAAAAATCTCAATGAATCTATCAAAACTAATTTCACATAGGCACTGCTCCTAATTAGAACTGGAACCAAGTTTGCTACAGTGTTGCTGTTTTGCTCTTGTGATTTTGAAGCAGTGAGAAGGACAGAGATAGAGGCTGGGTTTTAGTAAGAATTACATCTAAACTCTTCTCATCACTAAACACAGAATACAATTACTTAGTACAACTAAGGAAACTGAAGGAAGATGGTGAGAAAATACTAGAAGTCAAAGTGTTGCCTAAGTGACAGCTATATTGCTATGAGAACAAAGGTGCAAGAACAAATCTATGCCATAGCTAGATCCTGATGCATTAGAGACCTTGCAAAAAACAAGAGGTAGATTTAAGCACTGTAGTCATTTAGTCACTCCCATACATTTACAAAGTGAAAAAAACAAGGCAGAATTTGTATCATAGATTCACAAGCCTAAGCATAAACATGCCTGCTCTAACTATGTACCATTTCTCATCCCAGTTAAGCTGAACAGGAGTTGTTTTGGCTGATTGAGGGGGAGAAGCCTATTAACCCAAAGCACTGGAAAACAAAAGTAATTCCCTGAGACCTTAATGAAACAGGTCAGAGGCAGCTACAGCTGTAGACCAACCAGCTAGCCATTCAAATTTTGTATCTAGCTGACAAGTACCTTGAAATCTGAGACTGGAAATCAAGTGCATGTTAGCACAGATCCTGCTGCCGACAAGCATATCCACAGCAAAAAGCAAACAGATAGGTTGCTTATATGCTTGTATGTATCCAGATAATCATATGAAGGAAAACTTGGTAAGAAGTGTTTCACTTTTTCAAATGCCTTGAATAGGCATAATTTAATTAATATAATTTCAAATACCAGAAAGGTGTTGAACAAAATGAAATTATTTACAAGCAGTAATTAAGCAGACAAGAAAAGTTATAAACAAACATAAATGACTCACACAGATAACATATCCAACAAGTCAGTTTTATTCCATGACAGGATAGGTCTTCTGGAGAATGAAAAAAGCAGTGGCTCTATGAAGTCTTGACTTTAGTAAAGGGGTTGATATTACTTCACAAAGTTCCCCTAAATAAAGCCATTGGCTAAGGTTGAAAACTTAAGCTAAGGTGAAACTGTTCAGTTTGGTTCATGACTATTTAAAAATCCACACAAGCAGTGCTCCTTGCCAAATAGGAAAACTGGCATTAATAGAATTAAGTGCAGGAACCTGTTTTTATTCTGGGACTTTTCACTATTTTCACTAATAATTGGTTCGATGAAAGACAGAACACCAGGTCCAAGGAAAGTATCAAGCTGGGAAAGTACAACAGGTCCTTAAGGGGAAAGATACAGGACTCAAAACAATCTTGAGAAAGAGGAAAAAGTGCCTGAGAAAATGCACTTCAACAAGTATGAAGTAGCAGACTCTGGAATGAACCAACCATGTATACCTATAGAAATCTGTGCAGCCTATAAAAGAAAATACAGGAAGCAACTGGAGAGGCAGCGAGTCTTCTAAAAAGGATTTGGAGATCACTGAATGCAAGTGAAGAATATTTTGCTTTTGAGAGAAAAAAAATATCAAAGAGGGGGATATAAACAGGAGTGCTGCTTAAAAGACAGCTGAAGTAAACCTTCTGCTTTACTAAGAAGTGGTAAGGCTCCCGCAGCCGGAATACTGCAGCTGGTTTGGAGCGCAGTATCTAATGCATGAACAATGCAGGCCAACTGGAAGAAGTTCAGATGAAAAGAATTATCACCAGAGGTCTCAAAACCTATCCTCAGAGGAAAGTCGGGGAGAAGCAGAGTTGTTTAGTCTAAAAATAAAGATGTCTGAAGGGAGACACGATAACAATCTTAAAATATAGAAAAAGGCTGCTAGAAAGAGAAAGGAAATAAGCCCTTTCCCATGTCTGCTAAGGGTATAATGCATAGAAGTAGGCTGAAACAGCAGCAAGGGAGATTGAGGTTAGACTTTAGGAAGCATTTTCTAATGGTAAGGATAGCTAAGCCCTAGAAGAGCTGGCCTGTAGAGATCCTGGGTTCATCATTATTTAAGCCTTTGAAGAACAGCCACATAGACATATGTCTGAAAAGTATCAGTTGCATCTGTACTGTCTTGGGGCAGGTGGATGGAGTGAATGACCTCTCCTTTACAGCCTTGTTTTCTTTCAACTTTCACTGTAACTATAAAAAATAAGTGTGATTGGAATATTAACGTGTTTGAGTTTCTAGCAGATGAGCTCTCTCTTTGAAAATGTATGAGGAGTCACTTGACCAGTGCTTGGTATCTTCACAGGATCACCTCTGATCTTTGGTACATGGACCAAGGCAGCAGAGGGGAGTGCAGCAGAACTAACAGGCAGACCTGAGTACAGTTTGCAGCAATAATTGGCTTCTACTCTGAAATGAAGAAGAAACAAGACCAAACTCTCTTCCTGCTCAAGGAGCAGGTTTACAGTGTTTGCCCTCCATCGTCCCAGCCCAGAAACAGAGACAGGAAAACCATAGAAGGGGTGGGAGCTGGCCTCTGTGCCACATTGCTGAAGAAACGTTTCCATCCTTCAGTTTAGCACTGTAGCTTTGAAAACAAAACTTTCTCTGTCAGTAAATGTGCAAGCAGGAAGACTTTGTCCATTTTCCAGCAGGTATTTACCACAAAGACTCCAAAAGCTCTGCATACCTTTTGGATCACTATTTTGTTCTCTTGTGGGAGTGCAGTAAATCACCAGCTCCCGTTAATGTACCTTGGTGAATAATCACACTCAGCTAATTTTCGGCTATGAACGATTAAGCACTTCATACAGTATGTGAACATAAAGAGGCATTTCCTCACACTTAAAATATATTTGATTTGAGAACCCAGCGGAGCGAACCCACTGCGTGCCAGTATAAGGACAAACTGCAGAAATAGGCTATTACTCTTATGCAACTGATGCAATGTGACACACAAATTCTGCAGGAAAGATGTGTCAGTCCTGCACAAACTGATGTTCCTGCAACACAATTCGAAAGCAGAAAAGGCACTGCATGCTTTTACCTTTGAGTTGCCATGCATGTGTTACACTTCACAGTTTCCAGAAATAGCTCTAGAAAATTCAAGCACAGTTTACAAAGAGGAAACAGAGCAAATTTGTCAGGTGCCTTAGGATGCAATTTTTTAAGTCTTACTGGTTTCTAGCAATTACTCCTGAAAAATGTTCTCTGGAAACCACTCTGACAAAAAAAAAAAACAAAAAAAAACAAAAAAAAACCTCACACAAAATGCAACAACAACAATAAAAATAACAACAATCACAGTTCAAAAAAACCCACAACACAAAACCACAAATAAAAACATTCAGTGATCCGACATGGAAATTGCCAAGTCATGTTGTTAGCCCACTTGAAGACAATAGCTGTTGCTTTAGCACAGACCTGGTTATGGATTTTCAACCTGAAGTTCACCAAAACCACACACGTACAAACCTTTATTAAATGGAAAAGGCATTTAACATTCTCCTGAAGCTAAGAAAGTCAAATGCCTCAACTGTCGAAAGAGAGCTCAGCTCTGTGATCCTTCATTTATTCTTGAGTCCTACATGAATACATGTCACTAAACAGGAGTACAGATTGTGGGCTTGGCCACTAAAAGTGGGCTTCCACCAAGCATGGCTATGCATTGCTCTCCAGTACAAAAGGTAAGAAAGATGCTGTATTTTTTTCCTGACAATAGGAATTTTGGAGGTGACACCCCTGGAAGATCCCTTGTAGTTATGCACGGTAGGTGGTCATCCTTTCATGAGTGGTTTTTATTATCTTCATCCTCAAGAAGCTCATGCAACATGGCTACAATAAGCACAGGCTGTCAGAAAATAGCCATTCTGATCCTGCACCAGCAAATGGAGGTTTGTACATATAGCAATAGCAATTTACTTTTTATAGAATAATAATAGGCTTGGGTAATTCCCGTGCCAGCAGATCAGTGGCTACTGTTTCCACTCAGAGGTTATGAAAGATTCTGCCCTCACCCCTTTCCAACGGCCTCTTGTTCCGGAACAGCTGAGCGTTATTTTTAAGCCATCAAATTGTAGGAGAGTGGCCGGGCAGCTATTATTAACAATCATACGAATACTGCATCATGTGCGTCTCAGTCCACTTTATATTAGACAATGGAGGAAGCACAGACTGAAATAATTTAAGTCAAATTACATTTTGCATCTATAAAAGATATGTCTATTTGAACAAGATGGGTTCAAATCTGCAGTGTCCATTAAAAGAATAAATATAAGTCAATGTCTGTGAAAAAAGGCCCTGCCCCGCTGCCTTCTGAACAGAAGATGTAGATTATTCTTTCAAAATTTCACAGAATCATAGAATTGTCAGGGCTGGAAGGGACCTTAAAGATCATGTAGTTCCAACCCCCTGCCAATAGCAGGGACACCTCCCACTAGAGCAGGTTGCTCAGAGCCCCATCCAGACTGGTCCTAAAAAATCTCCAAGGATGGGNTGGCATCCCTTCTCTCCAGCATGTCAGCCGCCCCACTCAGCATGGTGTCATCGGCAAACTTGCTGAGGGTGCACTCAATGCCACTGTCCATGTCACTGATGAAAATGTTAAACAAGACTCATCCCAGAACTGGTCCTTGAGGGATTCCACTTGTCACTGGTCTCCATTTGGNATTTCACCATCTTGGAGACCAGAGTGTCATGCGTGACGATGTTCAAAGGCTTTGCTCAGGTCCAGCCAGGTAAATGAGGTCAGTTTATTGAATGAAGTCAATTTCCTTGGTGTGCAGCTCAGGACTGACTCTTTCAGGTTCTCCATTCCCCTGATGGTTCAGCTGCAGTTATTACTCCAGCTGTCCTTTTTACTACCTTTTTCTAGTTGATTCTCAGCTGCCACCCATTCACTTCCAACCTTTTTCCAAACAATGGCATCCTCCTCCCCTTGTCCATCTCTTTTATGACACAGGACTTGATAGCAAGTAAGGAGAGGAAATTGCAATGGTAGCTAAAGGAATAAAGTGGTAAAAAGTAAAATTTAGGTCCTTTTGAGAGTAGCAACAGCAACTCCTATTTGCAGTTTATGGTGTTTTGTAGGTTTGTTCTCCCCCCCAGCCCCTTTCAGATTTGAGAGAAGAAAACCAGAATTGAATCTTTTCCTCCCTCCTTTCAGGTCCACCAGGAAACAAGCCAAACAGCTAACTGCCCACCCTGCAACCCTCCTCTAGCATGCTACATGAAAGTCTCCGATTACTACAGTCTGTTAATTGCCACACAGAAGTTGTTGCATTAATGGATGCCAAGAATAGCTTAAACGAAGTTAAATGAGTAAAGCATGCTTAGTAGTTTCCATTGTTCAGCTTCATAGACAGGCAGTGAGTTGTATAATTGGGCATCCTGACACTTCCAACTCATTTGTTTCATTACACTGTGTTGCTTGCACTCAAATAAACATCTGCAAAAATTGTGAACAAACATCTAGGAATTCTTCTTGAGGAAAAGAAGATGCTTTTTATTTGGATTTAGATTTATTATGCACTAGGAACTTGTAGGATTAGGGGGTTATTTTGTTTTATGGATGAGGTTTTTTTCCTCCCAAATAAAACATGGCACGCAAGAGCAACACAGGCCACTGAAGTCAAAACATTAAGTATCACACCACAGACATCATGTTAAAAGCAGACTCCTGTAAGATCCTGAATTTCTCCTAACATCTCATCACATTACTATTATGCAGGTGCCTTTCACCCTACAGGGACACACAACGCTTTGCAGTCAGATTCCCACAGCCAGATTATTGCGGTTCTTGGACATCCACCACTCCAATGGGTGCCAAGAGGTATCCTGCACTTAGAGACGGGCATTCATCCCCTGTCAAATAAAATACTCTTCAATGGATATGATTCACTGTTGGCTTTTTCTAGCTTTTTACTGGTATACCTCCTCTGACTTGCACAAATTTTCCCAGCACCGAACTTCTCTGACAGCAATAGTTGCAGAATTGTCAGGCTAGGCACCACTCATTGCTGTGACCTAACGTGATGCTGGAACCCAACGATGACTCTCTCAGTGTCTTCATGCTGGCATTATAGGACGTGCCAAAACAAATCAAGTCCACTTGTACATCTAGTTCAGTAACCTGCCTCCAGCAGTACCTTCATGCTTCGGGGGAGATAAACCTTTTGTACTGTGTATAATGAGAGGAGAATTTCCCCTCTCTAGCAAGTCATACAGCAATTTTCTAATACCCTGATGGATGAGAATTGATTAGCAAGACTTAAAAGGTCAGAGGTATGCACAAACTCATATGCAATATAAAGGACAGTTTATCCTCTCTATCACAGGAAGCACACAGTGAAACTTTCATTGTTGCTGATACAATATGCAACATATTGCAACAGCAGGTTGCATTCTATTGCAGCCTTTATCATTAAAAATGCCACTACAGCTATGTTATTCTTTTAAGCAGGCATTTTCAACCTCACCTTGTTACATGGTTGGTTTTTGAAGGGTAGTGAAGCTTGCTTTTATTTGCTAAAAAAAAATCACAAAGCTTCACCTTCCTGAGAGGTGTCAAAAAGCTGGCTGATCAAACCCCCTCAAAGTCCTAGCACTGGAGCCGATTCATTTTAGTTCTACATAATCTTGCTGAACTTTTCTCTTCTTGAGAAATGCTATTTTTCCTGAGATAAAAAGATAAAGATTTTCTGCAGAAATGCTCTCATTCTCCAAAATTTCATTATGGAAAAGATCAAGCAGACGCTGTATTAAATAATGAAACAAAACTCCAGGGCAGCAGTTGACAACCCAAAAGCTCAAAATGTTTCCAGTGCAGGATGAAATAGTTCAGGTGTTAACATTTGTACAAGAAAGGGCATTCTGTGTTTGAGCCTGTTCTTTTCTAACATTATGAACTTGTGAATCTGTTGTGGGTTCAGTTTTGGTTTGTTTTTGTTTTCTTTGGTTTTGTTTTGGTTAGTTTGTTTCCTTGACTCCATCAAGTCTCACAGCATGTGACATAAACACTATATAAGCAGGTTTAAGTTTCTAGACCTCAAAGTTGCAAAAAAACACATAAATTCATGAAATCCATATGGTAAGAAAGAAGAACAGGAAAATTGATGATTTACAGTTTCCAGGAGTTCTGATTCAACCTCATCTCTTGGAAGCTGGAACCATTTTCTTGAGTGTGAACAAGACCAAAATGCTGATCAAGTAAATTAGGAAATGAGCAGACAGGATGCCATGACACAAGTTTTGTCACAAGATATTTGTGATGAATGAAAAGAGCAATGGAAGGAGCTGATGGAACAAATACTTGCTCACTGAGGATTCAAAATAGTTCTTGCTTGTTCTGTTTCTTATTTCATATATATATACACACATACACATATGAACACCCTCTAAACAGCATTTACAGTCATTTTTTATATTGTTAGTATTTCAGTGTGGGGATACTAAGCACCAGGTGTTGGAAAGAATTCCACAAAGTTATGCCAGTGCAGTCAGTGGGATTATGCCAGCAGTATAACACTTAGAGAATCAGGTCCTAAAGTCATAACAGTGGATCTCTCATAGCAGCTCAGGCAGAATCCCTGGGAACGCTGTAAAAGTGGCAGATCATTACACAATTTTACACTTTTATTTCATAATTTTGTTAGTTGTTTCATTCTTGCACCCTTCGTCCCATATTCCACAACTGTTACAAATATTCCATTGGTATATTTAAAAGGATTTAGTTTCTCACTCTGCAGCCCCTGCATGAGTCACCATTTCCATATAAAGGGAACAGCTACACTAATCCAGGACAGTACAGAACGCTTAGAAACCTCCATACATAATTCACACAAGTTGCCATCATTTTTTTCCTGTAGTTGCGTCCTTTTCACTTGCCCCGGCCAGGAAAAGTCTGTAACTGCAGCACAATGAAGCCTCACAGCCTGGTAACAGGACTTATTATTTATTTATATGTGGGAGGAGGATGGCACTTTACTGCTTTATTCAAGTCCATATTATAGAATTTTCTGATATCTCCTGAGGTTTATGTTTAGTTATATACACTGACTGTTACCCTAAGTGTGTCACTTGGATAACTGAGATAGAAGACGAAGTTTCTTTTGGATCTAGCCTTATTAGAATAGAGGCATTCCCTCATTTAAATAGAAACCCATGGATGATAACACAACCTCAAAGCCGTCAAGAACAAAATATAATTTGATTATGATACGACCCAGGGACGGGGAACCAGACCCACTGCATTCTGACCATTGTTTCAACTCAGGGCTCATTTTGTAATTTTGGAAGAGTCACTACTCAAAGACAGCAAGCTGATTTAAGTTTCGCAAGTGCATGTAACACAGACCTGGGTTAAAAACAAGAACAACAAAAAGTGCAACTGTCTCACTCCAGTCAATAGTAATTTTAAAGCATTTCATTTCATTCCATCTGGTTATCTACATTCCTCCCCACCAGGTTAAATTTTTATACATACTTGAATGGGTGGAAGTTTCGTCCATCTGACCATCAAACAGTAGTTTTAAATCTAGGAAGCATTACAGCAAGGTTCTTCAATATTTTCAACTCAACATAAGTAAAAATCACTTGAATTTATTTTGGTCATGGTATCTTAATGGGGTATTCAAAACTGACTAAATTGAAAAAAAAGTGGTGTTAAAGTGACTACAAGTTTGTGGTACCCTGTTTACAATAGACTTACAGTGCTCCTTTCCAAAGATCAGTGTATCTTCCCCAGTCTGAAGCTTCTTAAAGCATCTTGCATTTGGCAATCAAATAAGATCACTGTTAAATTTCTGAATGGCCAAAATAGACACTAAAGCATGTAAGCATGCTGGAGAGAAAAAAAACAAACAATTGGAGGGGCCAGGGGGTGGAAATGAAGACCTGAAGAGAAAAAGCATATGTGGGATGGGTAAAAGAGCAAAGAAATAGGTGGAGAGTGAAAAATGGATAATATATCACAGGCCTGCTCAACCAGCAAAGGGCAGTCCATTTCAGCTGAAGAAAATAACAGCCTAAAAGCTGCATATGATTGAAATAAGATTCCAAGAAATTTAATGAAGTTACAAAACTTGGCCAAAATCAGAATTTACTTGTTTTCTAAATACATGATGCAGTTCCCATCAATGACAATGAGAGCTTTGCCAGTAAAACCAAGCATGGACGCAGATGCTGCTTTCACTAATTCTTCTCGGTTCTTAGCATGGGGGTATGAAGTGTTTGCAGGGAGAAAACAATCTCAGAGCCTGATGTAGTCACCCAGTCAGATATTGAGCCTTTGGCCTATGCCTAGGTTACAAACTACATTTCAACCACTGTAACCAAGCAATATTATATTATCACATGAATTTCACAACACATGCACATATGTATGTACATATCATTATAGGCATGCACAAATGTACATACATTATGCAACCACAAGCAAATTAGCATCAGCTAAATAAAAATACACACACGGATTTCAAAGAGAAACCTCATAAGGTACAAAATGCTTGCCTGCCTGTGGCATCAGTTTAAGAATAAATATGATAATAAAAATCATCATGAAACGGCATATGGTACATTTTTGTACACATATTATTCTCTCATTTTTTATTGTATTTGAGCTGACACTGACAATATATCTTACTCATTAGGGGAGCTTATATTTCAGTCTCAGCTGTATGTTAAAAATCTCCCACTGTTATGTGGCAAGAATACATAAAAAACAAACAGGCAAAAGCATGCTCGCCTGGAAAGACTTAATATTTCTCGAAATGTTCAGAAATGATTCTTCCCATTAAAAATCCAAAGTCAAAAGGGGAAAATACAATTGTTACCCTTGATTTTTCCCTGGTGTTTCATTTATTACATCAAGAGTTCCTTGATTGGATTCAAATGAGAAGTTGCTCCCATGGCTTCAAAGTCAGACTAAATTGAAAAATGCACTTCAACAACATTGATACTGAAATAATCTCAGAATACTGTCTTAATGGCTTTATCCTTATTAAACAAAAACATAACAAAACTTTGGGGGTCCTTTTAAATGAAATAACAGAACAATAATACAAAACAACAAAAAGGACCACATACTAAAAAGAGAACCTTGTCCCCTTTTTTGAACCCCTATGGAAATACTCCAGAAGTTCCTCTTTGCTGCGACTCTGAAGATGCAGATGTGGTCTGACCTGCAGACATGGACATCAGAGCGCAGTGGCCAAGATAGCACAGCAGATACTAAAGGGACGGCTGCCACTGTGGTCAGCACTTTTAGCAAACAGCTGAGTGTGAAACCAGACCAGAGATGGGGAACACCAGGAAGCACCATGTCTCGGATGGAGCATTTAGACAATTCTTCACAGATTTCTCCCTGGATATATCTGACCACCTGTAGAAGGACAGGCTGGAAAGGAGGTCCACAAATTGCTGCTGAACAAAAGCTCTAAGTTTTCAAAAAGCATTTAAATGATCTACAGACAACAGTTGGCCTACAGTATCTACTAGTCCCTCCTGTCTATTTTAAGTTACACTCTGGGATTTTAGCTGCCATTTCATGTCATTTCTGCAGACCAGAAGAGATGAAATATTTCAGAGGAGGTGAGGAAATGGCCCAAGGGCTGTTGCCCTTTGGAAATAATACCAGATGATGCCTCTGCTATGATTCCAGTCTTTTGGGACTCCATATAGGTTGAAGCCACATTCATTCCAAACCTGCCTTCATCTTGGCAGAGAAACGATGCCGGGAAGGAGCAATAGCACCTCCACTGCTGTCAAAGCTTGTGTTACCTTCCCAGGAGGTCACTTCTTGCCCCTCTCCCAGGTAAGATTCTGTCTAGCATGGCTTTCCTCACAGCACAGTCAAGTTTTGGCATTGTCTTTGACTTGTCCAACTCAAGCAGAATCAGGGTGTTTGTGGAAAGTAATCAAGGGGAAAATTATATTTTTTACTCAGCTAGATCCCATGTCTGGTCAAAGCAATCTGAGATCACAGGAGGAGAACTGGCTATAGTAGCAACATCATCCTCATCAGCTGTAATGAATACACATTCAGGACAGGGGATAAAGATGGCAAACAGTCACAAACATAACAAATACAACTGCGTCACTGAAGCAAGTCACCTGGACAAACACCTTTACAGCTGCAGGAACATATCAGGACAATGAAGAGGCTCGTGGCTCATCCATAATTCCATGATGCTAATTCACTGGCTGTCAGTGTATCAGTCAAACTGTGCTGAATAGGGACAGATGCACAGAATGGTGTAATGTTGTCCGAACTCCGGCGGGATTCCGGGCAGACTGAAGTTTTCTACGAAAGCCATAAACTGCTCAGAAGAGAAGCAACCAGAATAGCCTATTTTACCAAGAAGAAAATAATATTCTCTGACTCCTTAACTTTGTTATAGATAGCTTTTTTAGGTGTCTTCTGAGTAGTGGGTAAAGTTAAGCTAAATCTAAGCTCTGAACTTCAACTGTGATGTTTCTACATGATACAACCCTTGGAATGATGGCCTTTTACAGAAGGTATATCACACTCTCACCTAGATCACAGTGTGATTAAATAGGTTTTTCAGTTTTAATTTTTGACCCTCCAGGATAACAGGCCCAGACTGACATATTTCAACTTCAACAATACTGTGATGCAGCATTGCTGATTAGTTCCATCCACAGAAATCATACTTTCAAAAGCAACAGAGAATCTTCTCAAGGAGAAGAATTCCAGCGTTAACAGTCACCAGGTTTAGGAGTGCATCCATCATCATTCAAGTTGCCCAGTATAAAAAGATGCTTCAATCTCTGGCCACTGAGATGCATGAGGGGACTGCATCTCCAAGCCAGATATGACTTTCATCACATTTATGAATTATGCCTGACATTTAATATGTGAGTGTAATATTTTTGTTTTATTAAAGAATCGCAGGATCATTAGAATAATGGATAGCACTGGTGCAAATATAATGAAAATGCCAAGCTTTAAATAGCTTGTTTAATTATTAAAAATGTTACCAGAAAAAAATAACTTTGCATTGCTGTCAAGATCAAATGAACATGAATTTCAATCAAAAGCGAGGCTGTTGTACAATATATTAAAACATGAGGCTCTGCCTTCAGTAATTATTGTTCACACTGCACAAATAGGAAAAAAGGCAACACTATCAATCACAGCCTGTCCACATTCAGTCAATAGGAGCCCCTCCCCTGCTTTGTTGCAGTTTTTCCATTGTTAGCCATAATATACAGTACATGTGGCTTTCAAGATCTTGGACTTGCTTGTGCATTAAGGAAGGCTCTTGAGAGCATTCTTGAAAGAAATTCAATATCTTTTCCTGTTAGAGAAAATTGCTGTAAACTATACAGAAGCTTCTTTTTTATTTATTTATTGGGGTTTTTTTATCATCAGCTACTTATCATATTATCCTTTCTATATGATCATGGCAACATGTTACAGATAACAACCTCCTGACGTGTACCATCACTGTAATGTAGATGAACAAGCAGCACCCATTTAGGCTGCTGAAGGAATTATTTCTCCATCCCAGAGAAACACGAGGATCAAGATTTCCATTTTGCACCACTGTGGCAGGTTTGCTGACTAAGTAGATGCTCTTCATTTCAATGCTAAGCAACTGCTGAGAATAATACAGAACGTGCTGCCTTGAAAGAATCCCACCATTGCATCTCTGCATATTAAAAACTAAAACTGTATAAGCATATCAAGTCCACTGGCTCCAGCATTTTCTCTGGCTTTTAGAGAAGCAGGAGTCAACACTATGCATGTATGAGCATTTAGTTGCATGTCCATTTTGTTCATTTTTCTGTTTCTCTCTCCCAAAATTTTGCTAGTAGGCAATTTCTATGTCAACCAGGATGTGTAGTGTGTATCCTTGGCAGGATTCCACTGACAGTTCAAAAACATTTACTCTGCTGCTTTAGAAATTCAAGTTCCTTCTCCCCACTACCTCCATTTTTTTTCTTATTCTATTTTTTTGTGTGTGTGTGTTTTTGTTTTTAAAATGCATTGTTTTAAAAATATACTTTTAGAAAATTGGCTAAGAGGTGAAATTGACTTTTTATTTTTCTGAGGTTTTTTTTCCAAAAGCTTTCTTGTGCTATGGAAAAGGATCCTGTGCTCATTTAGATATCATTAAAGTTAAGTTCCACATTTAAAAGGTGAGGTTTGAGCTTTACAAAGTCATAGCTTCATGAAGACCTAAGTATAAATTCTTAGCTATAGACAATGTATACTCTCAAATCATTAAAATGAAGATTTTCTGCCATGAGGCTACAACACAACCTGTTTCTAAACACCTCACTGCATCTGTGGATCTAGTAGTAAAAGATCCTCTTTCAGAGTGGACTTTCTCTTAGGGAAAGCATCTACCCAGTTTATGCTGAAGTAGATGGGAATTTTGTCCTCAGCCTTCCTACCGAAGTTACAGCAGCCATGAAAGCTCTAACACAGTTGTGTTAAGAGTAGGACTTGTTGCCCATTTTATTGGCCACAGAGGTGTTTGCATATTTACCCACACCTATGAAAATCTTTACATACCCTAAACTGAAGATTAACAGCAGTGCTTGAAATAAAACAGCAGACACAAAATGTCCTCATGTGCACACTTGAGGAAATGGTCACAAGTTCTGTAACCAGGTCTTTATCTCAAAAGAGCTATAAAGCTGTAATAAAAACCATTTATTGCTACACCATCCCATGATAGCCCTGCTGTCATCTCATGAATATTGGAGATGTTCTGCACTTAGCCATAAATGCCCCAGCATTACAAACCACTAACAGTTTGAGTCTTTCCAGCGAAACACTTTGCACCCACACAACCTGAATCATGCAGCTAGACCTATGTAGACTATTTCCAAGTTCATTTTCAAATCAGTGCGAGAGAGAGGGCTGTATGGTTACACCCTACACAGTGTTACAGACAAAGGGAACCAAAGGGAGGGTAGTGTCATGGTCCAATAGATAAAGCCTGTAAGCTGAAACCAAAACTGAAGACTGGCTATACTTTTTTTTTTTTTTTTCCTAATTTATGGGACAGAGTTCACATCCTCCAACTTCCATTGATTTTCCTGGAAAAGGTAGCTATTCTTTCCTATCACACTATCACCATGCTACCTTACCTAGGTGGCCATGAAAATTACAGCTAAAATATAAAATGGATTAAAGAATGTGTGAAATGCATTTAATGAAAAGCTTGGCATTGAAAGACTTGCATAAAAGCCTTAGTTTTCTATCTCTTTCTGCTATTCACACCCCACATCTGCCACACAAAGCTGGAGAGAGCAGGATCGTTTGGCAGAACCCTTAGAGATGCAAGAGGTTTTGTAACAGAGCACTCTATTTGTGCAGTTAAACTACTTACACCACACAATTGGCTAATCTGTGGCTAACGAGGGACCTAACAAGCTCAGCTTTATCTACTTAAAACCACACGGAATTTCGTGTTCTAAACACCAGCACTGACCATGAGCTACACTCACGTTTAAGACCAACAGCACAGGAGACACAGAAAAGTAATTTTAGTGCTGCTTCAGCTCTGTGCAAGACAAGGGGAAAGAACACGTTAAGAGCAAGCTAGGAAAGGGCTAGCTATTAAATTAATAATTACTAATAAAAAATCCATCCCTTCACCCCATAGGTTTTGTGGACACAACTTCTAAAGATCAAACAAGGATGAGTGAAATGCAGAAATTTGGCCAAGACATCTGTCGATGCATCAGGCTCTCTCTGCTCTAGTTGTGACCTCTAGTAAATCTGTTCTGTGAATTTTCTTAAATGTTACTTCCAGGTTTCACAGATCTTCATGCCAACATTTTAACTGATAACAGCATCGAGAGATTGTTTGAGGAAAGTCACATCTTCTAGCTACTGTAAGACTCTGTCCTGTTGTCCCAAGTGAATTAGTTGAGAGGACAGGGGTGGAACACTGACTCTATTAAACACCTTGAGCTAAAAGCAGTAATTGGTTTCACCCAATACTCTGCAGATCTTGTTGCATTATGCTGTATTAACTTTTCATGGCTTCATGCAATTGACATTGCTTTCCCCTTGTCCCCATGTGAGCTGTCTGTCTGTTCCTTCATCTTTGTTTACATTCTCTCAATAAATTATACAGATAACTATTTTGCCAATTCTTCACTACTGGCATTTTTAGTTTTGCATTTACATAAGACATTCTAGGTTTATGAATTGAATTGGAGGCAATAAAGTTAAAACTAACAAGGCTATAAAAATGAATTTGCTCTAATACTGCAAACATGCTCACAGCAAAACATTAGTTCCAGCAAGCTTTTCCTCATTTTCTTCTGCTTCCCCTTCTCATACAGCAATTGCCTCAAGCCACAGAGAAGACACCTCATTCAAGCCCTTCATTAGCAGAGTCTATCATACCACACAGAGGAGCATCTCCATTTATAGATTTAGTTCTGAGTCAATCCAACAAGCCCATCCACAAACAACCACAGAAGAATCTGATCCAGCAGCATGACTGACATTTAATACAGCAGTTTGGAGGTAAAGGAACTCATTATGTGGAATACAACAGGAAACTAAACTGTTTCCGAGCACTAAGCTGCTGCTTAATAACATCCCTGTAGCTGGTCAGAAGAGAATGAGATTATAAATATATTTTGAAAAAAAAACATATAATAAATCAAGATTTTGCAATCAGAGAAAAAAAAAAGGAAGTATTTCCACAAGAAGAGCTGTTAACACCCATACTAACACAAAGGAAATGAAAAATAGATGGCGCTGCCAGTCTGCTCCATAATTTAATCTTTACAGAATGTCTTTGGAAGGATAGGTGCCAGTCAGTAACTGTATTTTCACATAAATGACACAGACATCAGTTAAGCATTTTAGAAAATACCAGATTTCTGCTCAAGAGCAAGTCGTGTGCTAAACCACCCAAAACAAGAAAGGTGAGGCACTGCTGAGCTCCATTTAGCTCACACTACCTGCAGACACAGCCTTCATCACAGCCACGTGATACCTCTCCAGGGAAGAATGGAAGGCAAGGGAGAGGGTTTGCTTGCTCTTAAACTAGAGAACTTGCACACAAAGATGTAAATCGATGCTAGCTGAGGAAGTTCAGATACTTTCAACACAAGGACTTTCAAGATTCTGCAACAGACACATATATGTGAAACTGCAATGCATGTACTTGATGCTATACAACAGAAAGGATTATAAATAAACAGATTCAAATACTACTTTAAAACATTTTAGCTATCTGTTTAAACCTTGCTAAAACTGTAACTTCACCTAAGAAATCAAACTCAAGATAACAAGAAATTCAGTGGAATTATCATCTTACCATGCAAATTTTTATGGAAATATTCTGACTAAATAAATGAAGAGTCTGAAGGCAGATTTGATGATCTGATCCTCAGAAAGACTGTCTTAATTTCATGTCATTGATATGAAAACAGTTTCTATATTAAACAAAGTTAATTTGACTGTTTAATATATGAGTTATTCATTACAATTAGAAACACTTGTCATGTTTCAGACAGATGATTATTTCCTTGACTTACATGGTACATTATCCTGATATTATCTAAACCCACAGCATAATACAAACAACAGTAAAAAAAGATCATTTCCAAGAGCATAACAACAAAATAACCTTTTAGAATTAGTTGAAGCAGATCTTTTTAGCCAAAATAAAGATAATGGATTAATTTTCTCCCATGATTTGCTTTAATTTTTGGCTGGCAAAGCTTGCTAATGAGTAAAATCCTGTTCCAGGATTTGGCCACTCTCTTGGTAAAGAAAAGTTTCCTCATGTTAAGTCTGAGCCTCCCCTGATGGAAAGGGCTTTGAGCTATTCCTACATGTCCTGGCACTGGATCCCAGGGAGAAGAGATCAGCACCTCCCTCTCTACTTCCCCTCCTCTGGAAGCTGTACAAAGCAATGCGGTTACCCCTCTGTCTTCTTCCTCTCCAAACTAGACAAATCCAGTATCCTCTGCTGCTTCTCAGAGGATGTGAATTCCAGCCCCTTCCCCAGCTTAGCTGCCTTCCTCTGAAGGTGTTAAAATACTTTAACATCCATTTTAAAATTGCATTCCTGCATTGTGTTCCCCCCAGTACAGGAATGCAATTGGTACAGCTATAGCTAACTGTTTGAGAATGGCTCTTTACAGAGAGGAAACCATGGTCTTAAAATGCACTGGCTATCAGTTCATTTTCAAGTGCAATTTTCAAGTGCAACTCAAAAGATAGCTTTTAACTCTCAAATACCTTGTAATTTGAAATCCGTGCTACTTAAAGACTGTCTTTTTTTCTAAAAGCCCCTCTGGACAGGGGGCACTCATGGCAAGGGAAGTCGTCTCCAGTGTTACTCTGCCTGCTGGGGTCTCAGATCCATGTCTGGACACACTGAGCTGTCATCAAAGTATTAAGAACATACATAATCTGGAAGCTTTCTGCACTCATTTCATCAGTTTTGCAAAATAATTGCTAAGTGAGTGCTAGAAGATTTATTTTCTTAGTTTCTTTAATATAAAAAAAAAGAACATAACAACAACAACAAAAACCCAAACAACAAACAAATAACAAACTCCCTTGGTATCCAAATAACAGCATCAGTACTTTCATCACACTGACATTCTTAGGTGGTTTCAGGTGGGCCTAAAAAAACCAAAACCTTCAGTCCTTCTTCACAGCCATCTTACAGGCACACAGGGACTCTTCATGAGAGGCAGTTGCCTTGTTGAGCAGATCAGTGAGCAGAGAAGATCAAAACCTCAAATGGAAGATCTCAGTCATGGACAATTAAGGCCATAATAATGTTATTTTAAAAAAAAAAAAAAAGTTGTTTTCTCTCTCTGTCTCTAAAAAAACAACAAAAAACCAAACCCAAACAAACAAAGCCAAACCAAACTGTTATTGTACTGGCAAATGAATATTTACATAAGCAGCTAGGACTGAAGTCACATGTCTACACATTATCTACAAGACCACAACACTGCATTCAAGCTCTTTCACAGGCTACCTCTCCGCTTTAAGGTAGAAGCTGTGTAAGTATAACTCAAAATAACACCTTTATAGCCTTGTTTCCCATTACGGG
>VWZY01011882.1:7902-19360 GCA_013399075.1 Chloroceryle aenea | reverse complement strand
TGTTTGTGCGTAACTTACTGGCAGCTTCTTAAGCAGTAGAATTCTCAACTATGGCTTCTGGCTCTTGGGAATCCAACATGCTGCTTAATTTGAGCTGCAAGGCTGAATGAGTCTTCCAGTAAGCAAACTTAATACTGGGGTAGGAGTCAGCAAGCAAGTGGCTCTCTGAACCTTAAGAGTGTTCACATGGCCTGGCCTTTACTTAGAAATAAGCTGTCAGGAAATGAACAGCTTTTATCATCAGAAAAGAGTGAATAAGTACTTCAGCCATCAGCACTTTCTTCAAAAGATAGGGACTGCTCATTTTGTGGTTGCTAAGGCCATTTGTTGTCACATGGTTCTTAATCTAGTAGCTAAGTTAAGTAATGGGCTACTAACTAAACTAAATACAGCTATCAGCTTAAGAGCCTACAATGTTCTGTGCTTTCACTTACATTGGGAGGAGGCTTTGCTTGAAATTGTTTATGTAAGAACCTTCTGTAGAGTGTGATTCTGGATAGAGCTGAGCCTGCTGTTCCTCTTCTGGGCTAGTTATAGCAGATGAGCTTGTCCTGAACTGTAGGCTGGGTGTAAAAGCATGCTGAGTGCCAGGCTCCCTCACTTTGTCTAAGCACGGAGGCTTTATGAGAGTTATTCTGTCACTAGCATGACAAGGTGACTGTTACTGGTTTTGAACAGTTTGTGGGCTAACAGTATTACTGAGATCTGAATTAGTCTGCAAATAACTGTCCTAAACTGAATTGGACTATCCCAGTTGTGCAGGGCAGGAATTCAGTTTAGCTAATCCTCTGAAAGTTTGTTATTTGGAGTACTCATTCCCTAAATCAGGAAATCTCCTAACCCTTATCAGAGTACATAAAGCAAATGTCTGCACTAGAGTGCCATCATTGCCACATTAGAAGATCCAGCTGGAACAAACGCATCTAAAAAATCAATTCTTAAATCTTCAGATGCGACCTCTCGAAAAGAGGAAGCAGAATGGAAGGAGAAGGCAATTAAGGAGTTGGAGGAGTGGTATGCAAGGCAAGATGAAAAGCTCCAGAAAACAAAAGTCAGCAACAGGTAAGGTTTCTCCAGCCACCTGAAGAGGTATGCTACTGGATATGAAACTAATGGAGGAAGGAGATTAAAATACATCTACTAAGTTTTAAGGCACTAGTTCTTTAGATCATCATAGTAATATCTCCTACTAGAAAAGACTCTCCAGTGGTAGGATATCTTTTTAATTTTAATTAGAGTTTAGATTAAATGTTCAAGGAAAGCAAGAGAAAGCATTAGAAAATGAACCATAATTACTGAAGATTCTTTAAGACACAAAGTTTGAACATGGCCAGAAAAAAACTTTTGGTCTACCCACTTGTTTGCATGTTCCCAGCTGCACCAAGTTCAGTGACTGTGTTTATCTACAACTAGTATAGCAATCTTACTTGATATCTTCATAAGACATAGAAGTGGCCTTTTGCTTAGTCTTTGCAACAGGTTAATTTATTAGATATCTTAAAACCTTTGGCCACTTCCTTCACAAGTGTTTGAGAAATGAGCAGACTCAGTTCTGCTAGTGAAGAACGAAGTGCTGTTGGGTTTGAATTGTCTAATTATGGGTCCTCATGCAGAAATTAATAACTTGGCTGCTACTGTAGTAAACTTTTACACTTTTTGTAGAGTTTCCCTGTGGAATGCTGACTTCAAGCTACATGTAAATGGGGTAACACTGACTTAATACAACTTAGATCTCTACTTCTGACCTAGGGTTGCCAGTGTCTTGTCCAGGTAATCATCGGGGTTGTCTTATACTTTGGAACCCCTCAGACTTCAAGATAAAGTTTTGAAACACTGTTTTTCTTATCGAAATTACCATCATATTTGTCTCGAGTAAGTAGAGTCCAAAGGAAGAATGGAGGCCTATGCTTTCTATAGAATTAGGGATTTGACACTCCCATTCACTGAGGTACATTCATTTCATTGGGCCAGGAAAGGGAAACAGGATTGTCATACCTCCAGTTGGTGACCAAAGCTCATGATACCCCCATAGGTTTATTGTGTCCAGTGTTTGAGTGAATAGTGTGCATTCCCAAGTTGTATCCATTTAACATGTGTTGCACAAAAGGAATGTTTTATGTTCTCATCAGCCTGAAGTGTCTTTCCTAATGGTAGTTTCTGTCCATTGGAAGTAACCTGATGCTAACACTGGGACTCTAGTCCTAAACTAGTTGGTCCCATCTTCTAGGATGTAGCAGAACTTTCCTGTTACCCCTCTGACCCAATGGCTTAATACCACATTCCATGTGGTAGCTGTTTTTCTGTTACAGCAAGTAAAGGTGATACAGAGTTGATGTGCTTGATAAAACTGCCTTCATCTGTTTTCTGTACTTCTCATCCTTATCTCTTTTCTCATGCTTCCTTGCCTGACTATTGGACTACTTACTACGTAGGGTGGCAGATGAAGCTTTCTACAAACAACCCTTTGCTGACGTGATTGGTTATGTGTATGTTGCTTAACTACTAATTCTGTTTTCTAGTTCACCAGGTAATGAGGAGTACTAGAAATAGTGCTGAATGTCTGAAGGTGCTGTCTGAATATTTCAGGGCAGTATAAGCTAATATACATAAAGAGCTGGCACTGGACTGGCACTGATCTCTGTAGTGTTAAGTTTCCTGTATGGATCCCATATACTGCACAACATCCAGCACTTTCAGATTAAGTCCTGTAGAATATACACTACTGGAATTTTGGTAATGACTTCATTAGTCTTTAGATTGACTTTTACAGTTGTTTCCAGGTCAGTGAACACTGCTTATCAAGATGTTTGGCTGTGTATGTGGGTTATGCAGTTTCACATGGCTGCTGTATTTAGTTTTAGTCATTTCCACAGAGAAACACTAAATATTTAACTCTGCATTCTCTGTAATAGCTATTGAGCTCCTGATCTTTGCACATTTTCTGATTATGTAGGCAAAATATTCAAGCAGTGCTTGTATATAAATCTCTCTAAGTCAAGGAGTGTAAAAAAGAATCACATTCCATGAATAAAGGTTGAAGAGTTATGTGCATATAGAAATATGATGCTTTTGGAGAACAGATGAGACTACAAGAAGGTACTATTGGAAAATCAGCATTAGCTGCTCGGAGAACATTTATGGGCAACTGTGTACGCATTTTGCCAGCCTCATGGATCAATGAAAATACAGCCAAGAGCTTCAAGCCCCGGTGGATTATATTCATGTCTGAGGTGAAAGGATTGTAGTGTTCTTTGACTCGATCATGTATTTTAATTTCTTCTCTTAATTTGTAGACTTGAATTTGAAAGATGACTATGTCACAGATTCTAAGGTGACACTTTTAGAAGGTGTATTGGTGAGCCATGGTGTGGCTTTGTGTATTGAAGGTCCAGTGTGGAATTCATTACCTAACTGTAGGTGGATGTAAATCAAGACTTGTGAAATGATGGATTTACAGGTGGTGATTAACTTTTCTGAAGTATCATGAAACTGATTTTGATAGATTTTCCAATAAATCCCTTATTTTCATAAATCTAATGCAAATGTGCAGCATAAGTGCTGCAGAATAAAATTAATGGTCTGTTTCCTGGATGTAGGCTAAAATACTAATGCATGTTAAGCCAGCTGATCATCTGCATTAAATTCATCCCATTTTCTATATGTGACTTAAACTTTCTCTCCTTATTTCTTTTCTTCTCTTCACCTTTAAGCACAAACATAAATCATCCTTGCTACAGCCTAGAACAGTTAAGTAAAAAAAAAATCTTTGCTGCCCCTTAAAAGTGTCATCTCTCATTAAGTAGCAGTGTTGTAGTGACCCTTGTCTTCAGTGGTGTCTGTAACCTTATCATCCATGTGAACAGTGCTGAACCCGCATGGGAGAGTCATCTCACTGCTTTTTCTGTATTGCTTGTTGGAGTAGATGGATTTGGTTTGATCTGTTACTGCTCTTGCATGCAGGCAGCAGTTCATGTAAACTAAATGCTGGAGTGTTATCCCTGCATTGAAGCAATGGTATTGGCAGGATAGCAAAACCAAAAGCATACAGCTGGCAAAACACTGTCACTAACCTGTACATAACATACAAATCTTCCTTAGAGTCTCCTTAGGATGAGAGCAAGGGAGATATGTTTATCCTGTGAGCTGACCTCAAAGAAGTAATCCCCTATTCCAGGGTATGCTTTAGTCTATAGCACCCACAAGCATGGGATTCAGGACATAAATTCCTTTCGAGTCATGCTTCTTCACTGCAGTATTGGGAATCATCAGCAGATAGTTTTATGATGGCCTGTAGGCCTTACGGCTGATTCAAATACTTAGATGGAATCTGCTTTAACACATGGTTGCAGGGAGTTGTACATTTCTAGTTGGCAAGTGTCAAATATAAGCCATCAAAAGGCAGAGGCTTAACTAGTTAAAACATGTCAATTTCTCATAAATAAAATGCCTACATAGGAGTATCTTATTTTCTGGTAGTTTGTGTGGTGACTCCTTAGACAAAGACTCAATAACTATTCTTAAAACCAAACACCTGTATTCCAACATTTTACACAGCAACCCTCTGCACTGCATGTGCATACTATTGCAACGTACTTTCCTGTCCAGTGTTGGGGCTGTGGGAGCTTAAGTAGCCATAATATCCACAAACAGCTGTGAGGTCACTATTCTAATGAAACATGTTGAAATAAACTGGATCCTGTAAGAGAGGAGTGCCTTATATGTTGGGCATTAATACAAGATGCGTTGCATTGCTTTTAGGGCAGCTGAAGAAGCCTTTGTGAGTGATGCAGAAGACATTTTTCCAGGCACTGAGTGGGAACGTGTGACTCAGCTCTGTGACTTTAATCCCAAGTCTAGTAAGCAGTCAAAAGATGTGTCCCGCATGCGCTCAGTCCTCATCTCACTCAAGCAGGCTCCACTGATTCGCTGAAGGAAAGCACAATGTAAACACTACAAATGCAATATCTTAACCTTACTCAGAGAAGCTATGCTTGCAGTAATTGCATTGTTTCAATGGTTGTGTTTGTTTGTTTGGCATTTTTTTTTTGGATCAAACCTCATTATGTACCTAGAGCTGACCATTGTTTTATTGCATGTTCTTCCTCATGTTTCCTTTCTGTGTTTAAAATAGGAGAACCTCCAAAACTCTGTGCATTGATATGTCATTTCACACATTACTGATATTAAAGATCTGTTAAACAGCAAAATGTGTTGACTTTGAATAAACTAAGAAGGTCTCCTGCTCCCTTTCAACAAGGCGTCTTTGAATTGAGTGTAATTGTTAGTGATTTCAGCTTGTTGGTAACTGACCAGGCTGCAATGTTCCTGGTCTCTTAAGAGGCTGTCCTGCTTGTATCTAAGCTTTCTTAAATCTCTTGAGAGCTTTAGTTTAAAAACTGCTTTCCTATCCAATTTATCATACAAGATAGAAGCTCTAGGAAACTGGAGCAGCAGACTTTTTAAGGAGCTTATCCCACTTCTAGCAGAACTGAGGACAGGTAAGCAGTTCTGTGTAGTTTTCTATTGGCACACTGGTTTTATATACAAAGTCCTGTTGTGCAGCAGCTGTTTGGGTGTTCTTGATCTGTGTCTTGTCCTTACTGACACCTGCAGGCACTTTTTTTTTCCACCAGGGTGGTGGACTGAAGATTGTAAAGCAAGAGAAGGGAAGACTTGCTCTTACTGTTGTTACCTACTGGGTTGGAACACTGTCTGCCAAGGTGGTTCAATGTGAAACAAACCAGTACAGAAAAATCTCTGTTCTGCTGCTTCCTTGGCTCTCTAATCTCACCCAGCATTCACAGGGGCTGTATTCCAGTCTGGTAAGATTTACCTTAGCCATCTGTCTTGTAAGAATAGTCGGTTCATTCGCATGCATAATTTAAACTTTTTTTCAAAGTTACAGTAGTTTAACTAGTGTGTAGCAGAATTTCTTTAATAACTTCAGTGTAAAAACTGGAAGGTTAGTCCAGTTTGAAAGGGGCTACAGGTGCTGATTAAAACTTATTATATTCTGGGGATGTGCTGCACAGCAACTATATTACTAACAGCTGTGTTCCTTTGGTTTGTAAGATGAATAAATGGTTGCCAGTTGGGCTTCAATAGTCGAGCCGTACCTTACTATTGTCTGTAGTGACTGAAACTATTCTCATAGTTGCAAGTGTATTCAGAAGCTACTGATGTTGAGGCCATGAAAATGATATACTACAGGTAGGAAGCTTAATTCTATGCAAGATTAAAACAGGAAAGTATTTTCTGAACTGCACAGGGATACCACAGCTGAGTTTATGATTAAAGCACAGAGAAAGTCGGTACAATATTGATACTCAGTGCTAGCCTTGATGAATTATGCATTCACCTTGTCTGAAAACTTCCTTTCTTCTACTCACCCTCTACAAACAAAGGCTTATAAAATGAATTGGTAACTTAAGGCAGTGGAGGTTTTTTAAATAAACGTTTAAAATGTTAAATTTACTGGAATTTGAAAGATCAGCACATTAAAGGTGTTCCTGTACACTAGATTATGGAACTGATTAATCACTGTATTGTCCTATCTCAATAGAACATTTTACCTGTGCTAATGGCATGTCTTTTGAGATGCAGTTGAAGAAAATGGGCAAAGATTCTCAAATTCAAGGCCAAAGCAGAAGTTTACAGAAGTTAAAGCAATATTTTGTAATTTGGGTTTGCAGGGGCTAATAATGTGTCTACAGGGTTTTTTTGTGTACATCATCTTAGCTGGAACACGTAACAGGCAGCTCTGCGGGTTCTGGTTATATCCTCCAGCTCTTGTGCTAAGATTTTGTAGATTCTCTCTTCTGCTTTAATTTTATATTCAGGTGTGCTAGCTCATTTTCTCCCTTCTACCTCCTGTATCAGTGCTGTCACAGAATTACAGAAAGGCTGATTTTGGAAGGGACCTCTGGATCCACCTGGTCTGGCAAGGCTGGATGATAGAAGTGGGTGCCCAGGACCATGTCCAGATAGCTTTTGAATATTTCCAAGGTCTGAGATTCTACCACCTCACTGGGCCACCTGTGCTAGTGCTTAGTCACTTTCACAGTAAAAAAAGTGTTACCTTGATATTCTGAAGGAATCTCCAGTGTTTCAGTGTGTGCCATTTGCCTCTTGTCCTGTAATGGGGCACTACTGATGGCTCGGTCATCTTTTACCCTCCACATATTTGTATACACTGATGAGATCCTCCCTGAGCCTTGTTCAGCCTTAACAGTCTCAACTTGAGATCTCAACTTTTCCTCAAATTAGAACAATGCTCTAGTTGCTCACTTGTCTTTGTGGCCCTTTATTGGACTCCCTCTGTCCATGTCTTTCTTGTGCTGGGGAGCTCAGAACTGGACCTAGCATTTCACATGTGGCTTCACCAGTGCTTTTCTCAGACCTTGTGTTTCAGAATTATTTGAGATTTTTAAAGCGTGACACTGAGGAAAAGAATACTCAGCTTTATCTGGGACAACTGGAACCCTTATCTCTGCTTCTGAACCCCGATAATTTTTTTCTTTCTTTCCAGAAGTCAGCATCTGTCACTTTTCGTGACCTTTGTGCTGCCTCGGGCCTGGTTGAGTGTACTAATTCCTCTGTTTACTGGCCTTAACTTTCCACTGTTGCTGCTTAACCTCTGTATCATGTAGCTGATGCAGAAAATTGAGTCAGTCATTGGAATCTAGAAGTAAACCGGGACACTTCCTGTTCTTCAAACAAAACCCCAGGTGCATGTGCTTGAAGATCTCCTGCAGCGGAGAGAGACTCCGGATGAACATACCCTGGTATAGAACTTGCTTTGTTTAGCTTGTGATCACATGGCAGCCAGCACCAAGTCTGTCTGAAATTATAATGAACATTTGTAGAGAAAAAGGGGGATGGAGAGAAGGTTGTGGGTTCATTAGAAAGCAGGGAGCCTGAAAGTGTGAGCACTGGATCTACCCTGGGTAATACAGGTAACAGTTTTAAGTAGAAAAAAACAATATGCTGTGGCTTACCTGTGTCTTGTTGATGTGTGTGTGTGGGGGGTGTTTTTGTTTGTTCTGGTTTTGTTTTTTTCTTCCGAGCATCTGGTAAAAAGGGAAATGTAGTTTACTAGCTTGTACGTTAGAATGGACAAGTTGGGTGTCTGTTGTGTTTGCTGAAAGAGGATTCCTCCAGTAGTAGCTGTCGTGGGCAAGCTTTTTCCTCTGCAGAGTGGTTGTGCACTGTGGCCCTGGGAAGTAGTATGCCTAGGGCTGCACTAAATCTACAGGATCCTCAGGTTTTAGAAGGTAACTGACAACCCAGGCAATTGTGGTGTGACTTTGTAGGGGATGGTCTGTTTAAGTGTCGGGTATGTTCTAATTGAGAAAGGGTTACTCAACACATATCAGTAATGCAAGTTTTACTGATAGCTATGTATGATTTCAGTTTTGCAATGCCTTTGACTACAGTTACGAGCACACATTTAATCAAGATTAAATGCATCATGTGCCCATTCAGTGGTTACTATGCACTGAAAATTTTACCCAACTCAAGCCATGAGGTATGTATAAAAAGTGCCGTATCCATACTTATCACAGGGTTGTAAAATCGAAATGAAAAATAAAGGAACCCTTATCGGGGAGGGGTATATTCCAACTTTTACCTTAAATAGCCTTCATATACTTTATTAGGCAAAAATTCGGCACTTCATTTGCATGTAGAATTTCTGTGCAATGCTTCATACAAAAAGCTGGAAGACCTAGTATTGATAACACCTGCAGATACAGAGTTGCGGTAACGGTTGTCTAACAGTGTAAGTAAGGCAAAAGTTATGTGGAGATGTTATCTCTTTTTTTAGACTAATAGAGAAAAACTTGTGCATTCAAGAATGCAAAGCTTTCTTCAGCTAGCAGTAACAGCCTAAGAGTAATCTGTGATTTATTAAGGACACAACTGATACCCATGAAGTCAGAAGGAGGGTTGTGAATGAAGAAACCTCCCAATTATGAGTAAAGCAAAAATAAAAGAACTGGTTGTATTGTTTGCCATAACTAGGATTACTAGTCTTTCTCAATCTGGAAAAAAAACCCGTCATCTTTGATATTATACCAAACTGCAATGTATAAGCAGTGAGTGGCTTGTGCATTACAGCAAAGTATATGGTTTGATCTTGTTTTGTCGAACTTGCTAAATGAACCATCCTAGAAATGCTACAACTGCATTTGCAAACTTAAGCAAGGCTTAAGAAAAAAAATCTGTCTTTCTGTGTCTTCTTCAGAATCTCATGAGCAGTTTTAGTTGTTACTAAAATATATTATGTGCCCATTATGCAAAGCATCAGCTTCCAGAGTATGAAGCAAACATAACATGGTGGCAGACTAAAATAACTGTACTGAATACTTCAGCACCTACACTTTAGCTGCCAAATAGCTGATTATGTATTTGATAAACCATTTTCCAAACCTTTTTCCAAATTCCATCTGGAATGGTCCAAAAGGTGTGCAGTCCCATTGCTTTGTTAATGCCTATGAATTCTCCATAGCATTGGAGAGGGACACAGCAATCAGGTTTCACTGATGCAGATTTAATCAAGAATATAAACTGTCTGCACCTTACTGTCTGTGATGTGTTTTTGCAATACAAACTTGACATTGCCTCTGTTGGTAATAGGTCCAAGTTTCTGACAACATGGATACTTAAATGGAGGAGGGACAATGCTTCAAGACCGCTGAGGCACTTGTTAATTTTGAGTAACTGCATGGCAGATCAAAGAGTCAAAGCACTGAATAAATAAATGCGCTTCTCAGGATACCAAAAAGAAATTCCCAGCCTTGATGCTGTATTGATCAGCTATGTGGCTTGCAAAGTCTCAGCAATTATCTGCAAAAAGACAGCTAGCAAAACTCGTGCTCTCAAGTCCTGCCTTTTTGGGTTTGTATGCTTAGAGCTGTCATGGACAAAGCACTCTTTATAGCAGAACTAATGATAAGGAGCAGTGCTGTACAGGCACTAGCTGAGGTCTTACATTGACTTTGTGAATTACACACTACAGCACTAAACTCCAGTTTTAAGCCACTTTCCATCCTTTTGGCAATCTGCTCTTTCAGTACTGCTGGTGCTTGCTTGTGCAATGTTGATTATAAACATGTCCAGGAAGGGTCTCATCCTGCCCAAGCTCTTTTTAGTGTCTCATGCAGTTCTGCTTAAGAGGATGGGATAATGGCATTCCTGCTAAAGCTTCAGCAGTCAGGATACTGTGTGCAATTTCCAGGGACACTGCAAAAACAAACCTCCCAGAACAGGTACGATTAGCAGATGCTGCCATTGCAGGTGATGAGAATGCATTGATTATTTAGGCTCTAAAATGGTGATAATAGCTGGGGAAAGAGTTCATATATTGTCTTGTGCTGCTTCTCTCTCAGTAATGGATTTAAAGGCTGGTTTGCCTTCACTGGAGGCAATGACTTTCAGGGTCGTAGGACCAGCATCAAGAAACCAAACAGCACAGTAGTGCACGTTTTGTGAACATCTACTGCACGCTCCCCCTGAAACTGGATACAAGGGGGAGCTAATGTCCATAAAACTCTGGTGCACAATAAAGCGCTGAAGTGCAAGGGAGATTTCTGAACAGAAGATAAAAGAAATCAACAAATAAAATCACTATTATGCTATTAAATGCTTGGGTTTTATTGTTTTTGTTTTTATTCTAATTTTATAAAACCACAAACTTCTCAGGGAAAACTGCAAGGACTTCTGCACCATTTGCACATATACAGCTACTTTTCATCTAGCTGACAGAAGAAAAAAAAAAAAAGTGTCAAAAGCATTTGAAGAACCATTTACTTAGCAGGACTAGACCTTAAAAGTGCTTGCAGTCAAATTTTTCAAATGTGTTTTAGTCTTAATGTTTTCTCGATGCCTGGACCCTTGCTTCAGCTGCTAGGGAACGTACATATCTGGAGTCCATGATACCAAAAATAAGAACTTCAGGAGCTGTGGAAAGCAACAGCCTTGACCCACTTTTACGCAGGTATTCTTTGCGATGCTACACGAGGGAAAGATAAATGACAGGGCTCCTCTGTTAAAACCTCAGTGCTGTTACTCCTGACCTAAGCTATTACTACTGGATTCCAATCCCCCTGCCAGAGCTGGACAAAACTAGATCAGATCATGCAGAAATGCATCCAGACAGGTCTTGAAAAATCTCCAGAGAAGGAGACTCCACAATCTTTCTGTGGAGTCTGTTCCAGTGCTCTGTAAACCATACAGTAAAGATGTTCTTCCTTATGTTGAGGTGGAAGTTCCTGTACTCTGGCTTAGATCCATTGCCCCTCATCCTATCACAATGAAAAGAGGCTGTCCCTGCCTTCTTGATGTCCAGCCCTTATGTATTTATAGACATTAATTAGATCCCATCTAAGTCTTCTCCTCTCCAGACTAAAAGCCCCAGGTCTCTCAGCCTTTCCTTGTAAGGCATGTGTTCCAGTCCCTT
>VWZY01011881.1:784299-799778 GCA_013399075.1 Chloroceryle aenea | reverse complement strand
TGTGTGTGAAGGAAATAGTCTTATTTGCATTTTTTTTTCCTTCCCCTGAGGCATCGAGGACCAGAGAGAGTTACAAAAGTTTCTTGCTTTGCTTTGCTGAGAGACTTGAAATGCCTCCCAGGTAAATTGTCTCATCATCAGTCAGGCTGAGCAGAGAGTATGTTATTAACACAAAAATGTGGGGAAAGTAATTTTTCATTTTTACTGAATCTAGAAGTGGTTGAACAAGATCTCTTCATATTTTTCCTTTCAAACTTTGCTCAAATGCAATGTTTAAATGCCAGCATAAAAGTGCCACACTGAAAAAAGTTAGGCATGCTGGGAAAGAATAGCTGTAATGGAAATGGCAGCCTGAACAGTTGTGACACGTAGGATAAATCTTCCAGTCCATGGATGATTTGTTAAGTGTTTTGCAAATATATATACATATTGCAGATATATGTTGTATGTGTGTGTGTGTATAATCAATAAAGTGCGTGTATGACAGATGGACAGATTAGACAGATAATTATATGATTGCAGGTCTCCCGTTATATTAATGTTCACCCATTAAAGCCACTTGTGAGTTATCCCTCCTCTTCTCTCCTCGCTCCTGGAGATAAAGGTCGTTAATGCCATCAGCCGTCAGGTATGCTTCACACCCTGCACAGCCACAGAGGCAGCAAGCCGGAGATCAGAGATCCTGATGCCTGCCTCAGCTGCGCGGTGCAGCTCAGTCACCTTCATTTTTGAGGCAAATGTAAATTGCCACAAAATTTTTTTCACTTCCTCCTGCAGCAGTCTGAGGTGGGATAGTTGTTAGTTGTGCTATTTGAATAAGTGGAACGGTGTCTACATCAACTGGAGGGTGACCTTGCACAGAGGGGCAGGATGTGTGCCTGCTCCAGGTGGGTAAAAGGCACAGCTGGGCTGTGCCGGTGGGTACAGAGCCATGGCTCTAGCACCTGCCAGCACGGCCCAGGGACAAGCCAGGAACTTCTCTGCCTCAGCTGGTGGCATCAGCTCAGCAAATGCTGGCAGGTCCTTGCTGCACTCAACCAGAAATACCAACCTCTGTGTGCTGTGGGGTGACAGGAGGAGATCTGGGATGGAGCAAGCACAAGAAACCTCCTGCAGCGTGTAGCCGCCCACCTCCCACCTGGCAGAGAACCAGCTGCCTTTCCCTGTCCCAGCCACATGCCAGCCTCCTCAGAGACCAGCCGACTCAATGAGGATTTTGGTCCACACCCCTTTAGTCACCGGCATCTGACTTGAAAGTCTCTTATTGTAATTAGGGGTTGGATGTAATGTTACATTCTGTAACGCAGAGAAGTTACATTCCTGTCACCCCACACAAACATCTCCAAGCAGCAGGCTGAGGGTCCAGCAGCAATGGGGACAATCCACTGCTGGATATAAGCCAGGACTGCAGACTGATTTATACCTGTCCCCTACCTACACCCCTGCCCACATTGCTCCAGTTGCCTTCCCCTACATGGCTCACCTGGGACAGAGGGGGTGGGGGGAAGCCCTTCCTGTTTCCAGGGCTCCCAGCCACTATCCTGATGCCCCTGGCATCACAGGCCTTTCTGAGCAGGTACAGGGCACTAAGAAAGAGTGGAAAGTGGAAAGCCTCAGCTGTGCACTGATCCCTTGGGGTAACTCTAAACAGCTCCATCTAACACTTAATTTTAACCATTTCTGATTTGGCTCAGCCCCTGCTTGGCCTCAGATTAAGGGAAGCAGAAATGGGGCACAGAGTAATGCTTTCTGAATTCTAGAAAGGCCCTTGTGGAAAAAAAAAAAAAAGAAAAAAGTTTTTTTGCCGACTGAGTGAGCAAGGAGGATAACTCCAGTACTCAGCACCATGAGTGAGGTGGGTCCCAGTCCCCTACCTCCAACCCAAAGTCTCCAGCAGACTTGCCCTGCTGGAATGGAAATCTACATTTTAGATGTAGAATAGACTTCAGATTTCTAATTAATGGCTTTTGAGTTCAAATAAATAAAATATGTAACCTCAGGCTTACATCCTGCTACACCACCATCGGGAAGAGATACTTTTGGGAACCAGGGATTGTTTTGCTGGCCATGGTTTTATGAATCCATATGCAACAGATGAAACAACATTGGCCAAAGTCATTTTACCTTCTGCCTCTCTGCAAGCTGCAGCTCATGGGCCCCATGGGCCCATGGGTATACCCCCCTGCATCCCACCCACTAAAGAAAATACAAAGAGTGGTGAACTCTCTGCCCCTGGTTTATTGATGGACACAAATGACCAGTTTAGCACTTTCATTTCCACACTGGGAATAGGGGGATTAAAATGCCACTATCTCCTGATTGTAATGGTTTTTATGCAGGCCCTAGGTAAACACTACACTAGTCAACAAACCACTGTTAATAAAAATTGCTAATTAAATGAGGGCCAGTGGCTCACTCTATTGACATAAGTATTTATAAGCTCTTTCTGCTTTCTTGTATTTTCCAAGGCTCTGTATCATTTGCATTTGCTTTTGCTCTCTGATCCTGCTTGTCCTTCTAATTATTGCTTTATATTTTTTGTTGATGTTGTTTTAACCACCTGAGTCAGAGATAAGGATCTGCCTTATATCAAACCCATTCTTTTCTCGAAAAAACTTCTCCAACACATTTTGGAGTTCTTAAGGAATAGCATACTTTTCTTAAATCCATCTTTTGCAATGTGTTACTAGTCAAGATAGCTTGTACTTTGGGATAACTCTTGCTTTTTAGTACACATTTGTCTATCTCCTCAAGAAATGGGGCCTGAGTGAAAGGAATTCCTGTTCAGATGAGCTTATCTGTGTTAGTTCAGAATATGCTGTTGACTACCAGATGAAGAAAAGTACCTGAACTGCATCTCAGCAAGAGTCTCCATTGGATGGAGACTCTGTCAACCTTTTGCAGAACATGCAGACCATCATCCTTCAATTATTAGCATGTACTATTAATTCTGTGCAAACCCAGACTGGATGTGGCACACAGGACTGAAATGGCACAGAAAAAGTAAAAGGAGTGCCATACTGCTTTATCCCTCAAAAGACTCCTGTGTGATAGTGAGGTCTGAGCGTCGTGTCGGCAGGGGAAGATTCCTTGGCAGAACATACTCCAAGGAGATGACACTGCTGCTGGTTGCCGTGGAAGCTAGACTTGTACTAAATCAACTTCTCTGGGTCTTCCATATGCCATGTTCTATCCAGCCTGCCTTTCCACTCAGATATGCTGAGAGGCTGACACATCCTGTGGCTTCCACCTGTGCAAGGTTTTATTCTAGAAGGCACCAAAGACAGTTACCACCTTCACATCACGGCCCTGTGTGGACTGCCAAAGGGAAATCCGAGTCTTCATCAGAACATGTGCTTTGCAGACTGATCTTCAGTAAGCACTGGATGGAAACACAGGAATATTGTTGAACCAACACTGTTTAAAACGTAAACAACATTTAATGAAAGTAAATATGATGTAGAGCTTGTGTCCTTGAAAGCTAATGTAACTCTCTTGGTTCTGGTTCAGTTTAAAACTTTTCTGCTGTGATGGGGGAGACAAGAACCTGCAGTACAAAATACAAGGGCTGGAGCCCTATTAACACTGGTGTTTTGAAGGAAGGGTTTTCACAGCCTATCTGGAAGTCCTTTATTCCCACCCAGAGATACCAAACACAGAGACATTCCAGAAATGAGCAATCCCAAAAATGATAGTCTTCTAACTGGAGTGAAGAGACAGTCAAGTGCTAACAATACTCTGAAATAATCACTCCAGTCAGCAGGTGAATAACAACAAATTCCAGTTAATAATAAAATAGCAGGAACTGTAATCCTGATCATATTCTTAAAAATAAATAACAATAAAAAGACACCAAAAAGAGGGTAATGTAATCTGAGTGCTATGCAGAAAGCCTGGCACACTCCAAAACATTGCAGAGCATCTTTCATTCCCAAGGGAGATTGCAAGTGTGAACGCATGAAGAACTTACTGCTGGGTAACAAATTACCAGTTATCTGCTGATCTATGGCAACTGTCCCTGCTGATTGGTACAGTGGCATATGTGGGATAACTTGATATCTCTACATCCTCCGTGGAAGATGTGAGATGTCTATGCTAATGTAAATGACCTCAGATTTGCTACAGCCTAAGAGTAGTCATGTAGACAGTTGTCTTCTACCAATGGCAACTGGTTCTCTGTTTTCTTGTTTCTGTGGCTGAGCCTGGATGAGTGTGTCATTGTCTATATCTTGGCCATATAGGCTTTTCTTACTGTGATGTGATTCCTTCTTTCCTCCCTCCTCAGGTGACCAAGTCAGTGAGTCCAGTGTTGCTCCCCAGTAAAAGGATTGTTCCTGTACAGAGGGTAAAGGGATAAACAGACCATCCTGTGGTGAAAAGTGATTTGAAGACCTGCTGATAACTAAACACCATGTTCTTGGTACTACTATGGCATCCTTCTAAAAGATAGGTCCCATGTGGCCATTGATTCACCTTCTGCTTAAGGCTCTGCTTGGTCTGTAAGGTCTAAGCACATATCTTTATGGGAAATAAGGCAGTGAAGAATGTTTGTTAGAAAACCAGGAACTGCACAAAACTAACATGAATTTAGATTTCATTACAAACATGGAAACTGGCAAAGATTAATTGAAACATCTGCCAAGGGCCAATCTAAAGTTCAATGAAATCAAAGGGGGACTTTAAACTGACTTTAGTGGTCTTGGGGTCAGGTTGTAAGGCAAATTGGACAAGTTTCAAGGTCCCTATGTCAACGGATCTTTATTTATTTTAAAATCAAACCCACATCATGCTATTAATTTAAAAGACATTTCAGCCATCAGCCATAGAAATCACTTAGTACCAGTTCAGCAGAAACTGGATCAGCTCCCACAGACCATGGAGTGCAGTTTACAACATCTGGCTCCTTGAGCATTATACCTCCCTGGTGGAAATGCTTGTCTCTCGGGCAAGAGAGTAAGGGACAAGCCATGTACTCGGCACTGTTGGGTCTGAGAGTCACAGACCTCACCTGGGGTGACCCATGGCAGGGCACTCTCAAGAGATGGTCCTTACCGATGTTGCTGTCCACTGCAGAAGGCAGCAGCCTGAAGACCTAAAAGTCACAACGCAAAGCCCGTCATCTCTTCCCCTGCGTGTTTGCTTGAGAGAATGGGTGGGTGGGTTGTTTATCTTGTGGGGAGGAGCCTTTTCCTTTTGACTCTTGGGAAAAAAGGAACTGCATTGTGTGTATTTACTGAAAGTCTGATGTATTCCCCAAGACATGAAGACAGGGCACATCCTTATAATTCAGGGTGAAGAAAAAAAAAACAAACGGAAAGAAATGGGCTGTGAGAGCTGCAGACACAGGGTGTGTGCATGTGTGCTCTCATCCAGCAAGGGGAATGGCACTGACATGTTTCTAAGGAAGGTCATCACATAGACCATAAATCTTAAACACTTAGAATTTGCTTCATTCATCTTCGTTAACTCTTTTACAAGAAGTTCAGCAACTATCAGAAAATTTCAAAATTATTATTTATTTATGGGGCCCTGCAGCTCTTCATGGCTAATGATTTAAAAGTTTGATGTGGCCAAACAGAGCATGGCTTGGCCTGAGCATGCCTGTGAGGGGTCTTTAACACAGTTGCCAGTGCCTGTAGTGGTCACATGAACAAGGGCTGGGGTGGCCAGGTGAATAATATGGGCATGGGCAATATGAATGCTAAGGGGCAGCAAAGATGTGAGTGTTCCCTTTGCCTGGGCAGAGCCAGGCATCAATGGCAGGCAGAAAGGGGAAGAGTCTTCTGGGAGGGAGGAGACCTTTTCCGTGTTCTTACACCCAGGCCCAGGCCTCCACTTTCAGAATCACTGTGGGAAACCGACTTCCACCTCGAGGTGGTGGAGCCATTCTTATGTCTGTTGCTGGTCTAATTTTGCTGCTTTGACTCTTCCAGTTAGCTTTGGGCCCATGAGGTTTTGCTGAGCACCAATGTTTCATGAGTCAGGGTCTCAAACTCTTTTGCTTAGAGAAGAGGGAGAGAGATTTTCCTAAATGATCACAATTAATATAATTGGCACTTTGCATTTTTTCCTATCCACGTCTCTACTTTTGAGACCTTCATTTATCTTAACACCTATTGCCATTCTTAATTACATTCAGTGAGCCCACAGCAAAGAACAGATATGTCATTCTTTTCCGTGATCAGCTGCATGAAAATATTAGAGGAGAACTGACCAGACTGAGCATTCAGTCAAATTCCAGCTCTGCAATTAACTTGCATGATGGCCATGACAAGTCATTCTACTTTGCTCTGGGCTGTTTTATTCCTACAGAAAATGGAAATAGCAATCTGATCCATATGGGACTGGTCTACTCCAGCCCCAACTAAGATATCAGAACCTTGGCTTTGCTTAGCTTTGCTTGGCTTGGGAAGTTTTTTTGGAAATGTAAACTTTATTGTTTTGAAAGATCCTTGTTAATCACACAGGGAAAATCTATTGTGTTGTTTAAATAAGCAAACTAAACTGAGGAAAATAACTGCAGCTTCCTCAACAATCGAGAAGCAAATTCTGTACACCCATGTTTATAACATGCAGAGCATCCTGATCCGCTTCTGGGCGTGCTTTCCACCACTGCCTCTCTTTCCACCAGAGCACTAGACCACTTCCTTCAGAAAGTCCTGGTCCACCAGAGGTCAGAGAGGACCTTGATCCGTAAGAAGCTTAGTTTGCAATCCAAGATCTCCTTCCTAAGCAGTTGGACACTTTATATCAGCCCTTGCTTGCTAACTAGGAGGATTAATGGCCAGTTCCATCTTCTGCTACCAACCCCCGACTGTCATGCTTGACTGCGTCCGTTTCTAAGACCAAGGGGCTAGAGACATCTAATGGCAACTGCATGCATAGCAGAGCATCTTCTCCCGCTGTAGCAGCCTGTCCTGTAAGACACGGGTCCCGATATTTAACTCCTTCAGTACCTCAGGAGCGCTATGTGCACAAGACCCGTGAAATGACAACAGCTTTGTGGGCGTATGACATCATCCTACTAGAACGAAAAATATGTGATGGAGATGATTCTGGGGCAGAAAATGGCCGGTGGTCAGTGAACACATTCAGAATTTGTTCAGGTGCTTGTATGTTGCTGGGTCATCTTGGCTCTGTTCTCCTCTTCGTTGAAGAGTAGAAGAAGCATTTAAGACAGGACACCTGCATGAATGAGCTACTATAGTCTTCTTGACAGTATCCTCACAGAGGAAAGCCACCACACTGAAGAAACATCCCATGGGGTCTTCCATGGAAAAGAAGGGAATTAAAAGAAAAAAATCCCTGGAAATTAAGGAAGGGAAAATAGACTAGGTTGAATGAACAAATGCCCTTTGTTCTGTCTTCAGGGTGCCCTGTGCCCTGAGTGAAACGGGCACATGACATGAAAGCTGCAAATTCCTGAGCGTAGGCTCGGGAAGTGTAGTGTTTCCCGTCTTTGCTGAATGGAGAGAAATAGGTGTTGAATAGGTGCTGTTGAGCAATTCAGGTAAAATGCACCATAACAAGTATACCTTCAAGAAGTTGCTCAGCAGTTGGGTGGTTTATTGTCCTGTCTGGGAGGATCCCTCAGGCATTAATGACACAGCTGATTACTCAGGCAACATGAGAGATTCATCACAGAATTCAGAGGAGAGCCTTTGCTTAGCAAAGCCAGTGATTTATATACTGGCATAATGTGTATGCCCAGAAGACTCAGTTTTGTGGGGAAAAAACAAACCAAACCAGAGCAAAAAAATAAACCAACAAACAAAACAAGAACAACTCCCCCTTCAAAACAGGATAGATAAATAAGCAGACATCTAATAGGGACACAATTCTGAAGTACTGAAGGCCCCTACCTTTTACAGAGAAATCCCCACATTTGTACAGACCTTAGTCCTGACATGCAGTGAGTGTGTGAAATGCCTGGGGATTTCCAGGCATTCTGCAAGTGCTTAGGTCTTCTCTGAAGCTGGCCCCTTGCTAGCAGAGCTGGGACAGCAGCTGGAATGGGGCACTGCAAAGTCTGGCCCTGATTGTGACACTGGCCTCTGTTGCTGCAACATTTCTGTTCATCAGACCAAAACAGTGGTACCCATGTAGTCCCCAAGAGTGATATGAGAGTCACCAGGCGAGTCATGGAGAATCTCACTCAGCACTGGAAATTATTCCCATCTGTACCTTCCCTACCAGGGTCATTCTCATCTCAGAGACTTCAGTGTGGGCAGAGATGACTCAAGTTCTACCATGAAAGAGCCCAAGACTTAAACTGGCTGCCACAGTGGAAAGATGTGGGTAGTTACTTTGTAAACCACTGAGAATCTCACCTGTCAGTCTCCTGAGTAATTAGAGTCCCAAGGCACTATATAATATGCAACTGAAAGGCAGAGGAGTGAAGTCCACAAGCAGCTATAGAGTACACTACCACTAAAAAAAGACACAACCCCTGAAACAACACTAACCCCTGAAGTTTTTCAGCTACAGCTAGGGCCACCATTATCCCAAACTGGCAGCAGCATCCAGCCATGCCTTCTCCCAAGGGTGGCTACAGAGGGTCCCAGGGAGCAGAGTGGGAGGGCAGCATCCCTACTTGACAGAAGGTTGCCCTCGGCCCTTTCTCACCAGCTGTGCTCCTCTGACTGGTGTGAGGCACTGTCCTTTCCCTCCATGTGTCTCTAATGGGGGTGTCCTTGCTTGCTGAAAGAAAACATGGGGCCTGTATGCATGGTTTCCTCCAGCAAAGGTATTTAAGAAAGATGTAACTGTCACAGCTAGCCATGACAGTGAAATGACTACTGCCCAGCACATCTGGATTAGCAGCGGAGTTACAGCCCAGCTCTTTCTGACACATAACAGAGTCTGCTTTTCTAAGGCTGGTCAGAAACTAAGTGGCAAAACAGTAGTGTGACAAAATGCAAGAACATGTTTGCTTTTGATTTTATAATTTGCAGTGACTTACCAATGGTTACATTTCTGATATCCGGTTATATGCTCTCTGCAGGAAGTTTCATGGCTTGTCCAAGGCCCATTGAATTCAGTGGCTTTGTGTCAGCTTACACTGAGTGCTGGATCCTACTTGGGCTGTGAATGGGTCCTTTAATAGGTACAGCTGTAAAAACATATTAGCTACTTCTCTGTAGGCCTGTTTTGTTTTTTTTTTCTGTTAAAAAATAATGCATTTTCAGAAGAATGGAATTTCAGATCAAAGGAAGCCATTTTCCATTTCAAGTTGAATTTCAGAAATAGTTATGAATAATAGAATAGAATAGTTATGAACTAATAAAAAAAAAATAACAACAACGAAAAAGGAATGTTGAAATTTTGGCGTATCTAAGCCATTTTGTTATTTCTTGGGGAGTGGCCTTTGGTCCATGGTGTCTCAAGGGATAAAACACAGTCCCAGAGTGTGGGACACTTAGATATACAAGACTTATCTACTTATTTTGGAAAAAAATATATAACCAGGCTCTTCTCCCTGCCAGCTACATCTCTTAGCCACCAAGCAGTCCAGAGGGATGTGCTCTCTCTATCCTGGCAGAGCTACTGTGCTCAGCAGAAAGAGACACTTGAACATACATTTTAACTTCAGAAAGAAAAGGACTTTGTAAGTCAGTAATTAAGACAGTCATTCGTTGGTCCAAGTGCTGGAGAGCTCAAACCTCTACTCAGTGTGCTGCAGGCTACTGTGGATAGCGCTCAAGGGGTTTGAATCAGGGGACAGTCAGATAAATGGCTTTCTGCAGTGCAGATTATCAGGCTAAGTTGAAGAGAGAAGGACAGCTTCTCCTCTATAGATTTATAAGTGTCTAAGTCTAAGGCTTGTGATCGAGTTTTCTGTTTCCAATCTCCATTCTTATTTAAAAAAGCCCAAAAGAAACTTTTATTCTTAAAAAAAAAAAAAGACTGGGTCAATCTCAAGTATTTTTCCTTCAGTTTTTGATCTCTAACACTGCACTGAAAAAGTAAAACCGAGTCCCGCATTTTCCTGCTAAGAGGTGTTCGCTGTGCTTCAATAATAAGCTGTCAAATTCCATGGGACCCTACCACCTTCTGCTTGCCTCCTATTGATTTTGAAGCTGAGAACTGCTGTACGAAACTGATAGGACGACTGGGTGTTAGCTTGGGTCTTGAGGCAATTCAAGGGTAAAATGATCTAATGGGACAGTATATGAGAACTCATCATTCAGGGTATTACCATTCTTGACTAATTGCCAGTGCCATGACACTGGCCTTCTGTCGATCACAGCCAAGGAGAAGACTGACATAGTACCTCAATACACACACACAACTACCTAATCTGAAGCCTGCAGTAGACTTAATGACCATAAAGAAGATTTCAGAAAGAAAAAATGAGGCAGTGTCTATGGAAAAGGATAGATAATAGTTGATTCAGCCAGGCTTTGTTAGTAGAGAAAGGTGGCTAGCTGTGGGATGAAAAGAAGCTCTGGTATTTTCTTGAGCTAGAGTCTTTTTGATCTTAAGCATGTCTTGAGATTTTGGGTTGCTTTCTTAATCTTAAAATGATTTTTAAAAAATCCTTTTTAGAAACAGACTGCCCCAGTCTGTACCCTACTTCCTGCACCTGGACACTGGACAAAGATGTTACAGCTTTCAGGAAACAGCACATTTGTCAGCGTGCAGCCCCCAGCCAAACAAAGGACTGGATTCATGAATGCAATATCAGCCATGGAAAAGTTCCACCCTTGCCCCTCCCCAGCCTCTGACTCAATCTGTTGAAACAAAAATGAATTGTCATTGGATTTTGCAGCCTTTGAGGTTCCTCAGCAGAGCAATACATCCTGGATATGTTGATGGCCTGTAGTTTGAATGAAACTGCACAATAATCACAAGAATTTGAGCTTAGATTGCAAGCTACTTTTCTGGGTTTTGTCTCTAATAAGGAGAAGTAATACAAAGCTGCTACCAAAGAAGAGATGAGAGGCATTCTCTGCAGCAAGGAAAGGTAAGTGCGCAGTGAATTGCAGTCAGATCTGACTTTGTTCCCACACGGCAGCACCATTCCAAAATTTCCCTCACCCTAGAGAAGCAGGATACACTTTTGACAGCAACTTGGTGTTCGTTAATGGTGTTTCCTCTGCCTGACATGACATTTAAAAGCTCGAGACCTGTACCACATTTATTCACTGTTGTCATATTCAGCAAAACATTTAAGCAATTATTCAGCTTGAAGCACCTAAGTAGTCCCACTGTCAACAACAGGACTTCTCAAATGCTTAAATTTATGCACGTGTTGAAGTACCTTGCTGAATCAGGACTTCAGGCCCTAATAACCTGCTGTACCAGAGTGATCATTCCAGTCTTTACCCCTAGAGCCTTACAAACACTCCTGGCACATGATGTACAAAAATAATTTTAGCTAATTGGATAAAATTGTATATGTACACTCAGTGACCTCTGAGAGTTTTGAAAACTAATTATGCCAGTGTCAGCCTGCATACCTATTTCTATGATTAGTCACATCCACCTATAGGAAACACGGCACTGTTATCAAATATGCTCTGTGATCTGTCCTAAAGACTGGCACATCTCCAGCTCTGGGCGGCTTTCCTCCACAGTTGTCACACAGAGCAGTGTAGCTACCTGTGATAACTGATGAGCAGACAGACATCTTCTGCGCTGCCATTTTTAATGTGGTTCACTACATACCCCTTTCAAAGACTAATAATTTCCGCCGGGCAAGAATACTGTCAGTCTGGCATCAGATAAGTTCTCAGGCAGAGCTGTACCCTGCATTGCCTGTTTTATCTAATAAAGACTTTCCCATCTCTGGTCTACTGCTTATAATTTAGCCTTCATAAATTGACTTGCCAACACAGTCGGCTGGACATAAAAAAAGTAAGATGCTGACATATCTTCAGACTCCTTTCAGCTGACATAAACCATCCATTGTCAAAACAGAGTAAGTAGAGGGGAAAACATTTTGGGAATTAGGAAGTGAATTTCAGTGCACCATCCTCCTGCCCTTCCGGTACCGTGACAAGAAGTAATGCTTTGGTCATTCACATGCTGACACAAGATAATGTTTTGAGGCTAGAGCTGAAATGAAGTTTGAGATTAACTTTTTTTTTTTTTTTTTTCCTAGGAGGGAAATCTACCTAACTGAAAACCTTAAATGTAAACAGGGCTGTGAACAGCACAGGTAGCATCAGAAGTATCATAATCTGTTTCCTTAGATGTAAGAACAACTTTTCAAAGGTGCTTATTCTCTCCTCACTTTGCTCCTTTCTTCAGCTAAGGTTGGTGCCATGTTGCTCGGTCCCTACAACACCAGCATCTTCCCACTCAGGCTGCAGCAGCCTCTGTCCATGGATATGCATGGAGGCCTTGCAATGCACAGTGATGGTTCTCAGATACTTGAAGAGTACACAGTGAACATCTTCTGCAGATGATATTGGCAGCAAATGTCGGGAGGTAACAGGGCATTTTTGAAACTCCCAGGGGCCCAAGTCCACCGTGGGCTGGGTGCAGGCTGGGAGGGAAGGAGAGGACCTTTCATCTGTGTATTTGGCAGCCTGGTGCCCACATGCAGTTTACATTTTCCACTTTGCCTTAGTTCAAAGGAGCATTACTACATGTGTTGCTAATGAGATAAAGCAGCCAATGGCCTGCTGTGCTGGCTTAGGGAATGAGCATAGCTTTCACTATCCACTATCATCATCACTCCAGCTCTGCTAGTGCTAAGCTGACATCTGCTTTGGCACACACAGGCCCATGGAGAGGTTTGCTTCTCTTCTGCCTGTTGTCCTCACCTGCTGGTGCACCTGAGGCAAGTGGTGCTTTCCCTCTGTCAGACCATTATGTACTCCAGCCCAAATTCTGAAGACACTTAGGAACACACATGAGACCCAACAGAGGAAAGCCAACAGGTTCCTTGGAACAAAGGTACCCATGAACATTTTTGCTTAACCAAGACCCAGAGTCCTTGTATTCTGGGAAAAATAAGTACTGTCTCCTAGCTGTCCAGTGAAAGTGCACTACACCCTTACCCTGCTATAGCTGTTAATCATGCTTTGATCATCTACTCTAAAACTAAGTTTAGTAACAACTAAAATGTTTCGAGAGTTTCCTTGGCAGCAGTTTATAGAAGGTGCTACCTAGGCATGCTGGAAAAGAAAAAAAATAAATTATACCATCAAACCTCTAGGAAAAATAACAGCTTGGATTTGTTAATTTTGGACAACATCTAAATTCTTCTGCTGGCACAATTTTAAACTACAGCCCTATAATGCATCTCCTCATACTTCTACCGCAGTGATAAGAAAATTGGCTAAAACCCAGTAACGGCTCTTTTGGATCCTCATGTACCTTTTCAGTCTCATTTGTTTAGTTTAATGAAAAAAATAAAGTTAACATGGCCATATTCCAGTTCTAGTAACAATATCCTGTGTTGGGACAATAAACTAATCATGCCAGGGGTAGGTGGAGTGCCTCAACAGCAGGGCAGAGCCAGCAGCCTCTCAACAGCCCTCAGCAACGTGCAACTTCACACATCTTCTCCACCTCTAGGATATAACCAACATGCTAACAGGCAGGGCTGGGTCCTGAGGACCTCCCCTGGTGACCTGAGGAGTGCTGTGGGACACGGACCATGCAGGGATTACCAGGACAGGTGTGCAGGCTGGTACCTTTGAGGCCAGCACACCCACAGGTAGCTTTTCCCACCTCTTTAACTCTTGCCACACTGGAATGCCACAGGCTGAATAAAGACTACTTTACAGAATTTTGTAGCCACTGGGAAAGAGCTTTCAACCCTAAAATTTGAGTGGTTAAACTGATAGCTGGGTTGGAATTTCTTCAGCCCATAATACAGGCAGCAGAGAAAGTAGGAGTGTTCAGATGAAAGTAAATAAACAATTTTTATTTCTTAATCATAGCATGTTTGCTAGGTATTTGACAACTGGGTTGAGCCTTTAAAGTCATAGAATCATATAATTATAGAATGGCTTAGTCTGGATGGGACCTTAGAGATCATCTAAGCCAACCTCCCTCCCATGGGCAGGGACACCTCTCAGCTAGACTAGGTTTCTCAAGGCCTCATCCAACCTGGCCTTGAACACCTCCAGGGCTGGGGCACCCACAACACCTCTGGGCCATGTATTCCAGAGTCGCACCACCCCTGTACTGAAGAACTTTTTCCTAAGATCCAATCTAAACCTATTGTCCCTCAGTTTAACACCATTTCCTCTCATCCTGTGAAGAGTCCCTCTTCAGCCTTCCTGTAGGATCCCTTCAGGTATTGGAAGGAAGTTTTAAGGTCCCCCTGGAGTCTTCTCCAGGATGAACAATCCCAGATCCCTCAGCCTATTGTCATAGCAGAGGTGCTCCAGCCCCTGGATTATCTTTGTGGCCCTCGTCTGGACTCATTCCAACAGATCTATGTCCCTCTTACGGTGGGGACACCAGAACTGGATGCAGTATTCGAGGTGGGGTCTCACAAGATCAGAGTAAAGGGAGAGAATCACCTCTCTTGATCTGCTGGCTACATTACTCTTGATGCATCCTAAGATGTGGTTGGCCTTCTGGACTGCATGGGTGCACTGCCAGCTCATGTTGAGCTTCTCATCATGTTACCTGAAGATGTGGCTTGATTACAGCCTAGATAAGAATGTATAATACTGTCTTTCAAGGGCCCAGTTAGATTCAGTATTTCATGTAGCTGCTTCATGAAGAGTGAAATTATGCCAGTGTATATTGTATATTGACAATTTTGTTTTTTAGATGCTATTTCTTAGCCCAACGACAGTAGCTTTCAGAGGTAAGAATGCTGTCTGCAGAGACTGGCCCACAACTTGGGGTACAGCTAAAATCCTGAAAGCTGTAGTGATTTAATTACAACTATTCAAAGAGAGTGAAAGATTTTATTCAGATTTTCCTGAGATGGAAAAGAAGGAGGTAATGGAATTTCTTTTATCATCCCAACTGCAGGGGTTGTGACCGAAAGCACACTCTCATTTACTGTGGATACAGCTGTAATTAAATCACTCCAGCTTTTAGAATTTTAGCCATACTCAAAGTTGGGATAAAAATTTTCAGTGAAGGAGATGAGATAAAACCACATGAAAGCAGACAATACAAATAACTAGATGCAGCCACAAGAGACATTCCTTTCTGCCAGAGAACTCAAGAGCAATGCAGGACACAAGGCACACCGTGCCACGCTAGTGCTGCTGGCATGAATCCAGCAGCACCTTACAGCCACCCACAGCAACACTGCCTAGAGGATCGCAGTGCTACTGATGTGTCCCACCTGCCACATCTACTGGTTAATAAAACAGAAGCCTGATCCCATCTGTGACCAAAACTTGAGAAAAGAGATGGGAAAATCTCCATTTTTTCAGGGAATCTAGAAATCTTTCTTGCTGAGTGCCCCAAAGAACATAAGCTCATTTTAATTGAAAAAAACCACCACCCCACAATGGCAGCAAATTGGCAAACTTCTTATGGAAAGTAAAAAA